>VZTE01002693.1:45091-101564 GCA_013397775.1 Eulacestoma nigropectus
GAGAGGGTCAGAGAGGAGAGGGTCAGAGAGGGTCGGAGAGGAGAGGAGATACTTCCTGTATATAACCATCTGTATCAGACGTGATCAGTTCCTTCCTCTTTTTTTCATAAAACATTGCAGGAAGGTATCCTTTGTCATAATAGCTTCATATGCAAGAAGGAAGATATAGGATCCTAGTGTACAGTGGAGAAATATGAAGCCACAATCCTCAAATCTCAGGAGCAAGCCCTAGCCACTGGAGCAAATAAGAGGGGAAGACACATCCCTCCCCTGTCTCACTGAATCTCTACTAGCTAGGAATAAATCAGCCACAGGGCTAACCAAGAATATGGTTTGGTGAATAGTGGGATAGACTTCTCCTCTGAAGAGAAGGTGAGAAATATCTGTTCTGTTTCTTCTAGGGTTATTGAAGAGGGGCAAATTTATCTTTTAAATACCAAATATAAAATGCATAAGGAGTCATGAGAGCAGAAGCAGGACATATGCAGGAGATACGCCTGCTTCTCTCTGTGATTTACAGCTGGGAGTGCTATCCTAGAAATACTTTCCCAACTTCTCCCACAGACAGAGCGAACAAGGAGAGCAGATGAGAGTCACTGACTGTCACCACCTCTCTGTTGCTGCATTTTTAGCTAGTTACTCTGCATGAATAAAAAAGTAAAGGCCTTTACCAGAGTGTCATTCATCTATTTGTTTAGATGGAAGACAGATACTTCGCTGTAGTGTTCACAGTATTAACAGCAGGAGTAGAGAACATCCCTAACTCATTCTAGCCTACAGTAGTAGCAGTAGTTAAGCCATTGGCATTTTTCTGAGATGACGAGAGCTCTGTCCCCCAGACTGAGATTTAAATAAAACCCAGTTCTCCCACAGAACTTTGGAGTTGAATTCTGTTTATGAGAGCAAAGGCACCATACGGCAGCTTCCCTTAATCAAGTGCATGGCTGCTGTTTTTTCTTTGGTTTAGTTTTGGGGTTGTTTTTGTCTTGTGTGCGTCTGTGGGTGGATATTAGGTCCAAACAAAGCCAATTGGATTAAACTCATCACAGAAACTCATTACAGAAAAGCCTTCTCAGGATATCTGATGAGGTTACTGAGCCCTCTCAAACCGTGAAGGCATAGAACAAGCACTTAGCAACCTACAGAGTTTCACACTTAGGTAAACTGACTTAAACTTCACTTAATTTTCAGTGAATTTCTTCCTATGTGTCCTTTGTCCATCTCTAAAAATGGAGACAGTAGATGCTAAGCATGAATATTTTAAAATAAAAAAATATTTTAAAAAGAAGAATTGCCAGAGTTAACTTTTTAAAGTAGTTACACTGTCTATGTTAATTTGATTTCAATTTTGAATGCTACATGACTGAGGCTGATGACTAAATACCTTTGGGCTTAATCCTTGGAGCAAATTTTGTATATATAGATAGATAACTACACACACATAAATATATAAAATTTTTTTGATTAAATACAAATATCATGTATAGTCAAATATCTTCTGATAGCACAAAAAAAAAAGATAAGGCAAAGTGCAAATCCAATAAAAGACTGTGAAAATCCTTCATAATTTAACAAGGAACAACCAAGGAACAGGAATCCAGGAAGGTCTTTGCATTATGCTATTGCCCCATCATGGTGGAAATTAGCCTGTAATGACCATGTTAGTCTATCAAAGCATGTTTGTTTTGGACAAGATTAATCTAAGATCTGTCTTTGCACATGTCCATTTCTCTGTTTCATACAAATGAAGGCTGGAATTGATCCCATCTTCATTCACTGGACTTTTGCCTTGTTTTGCAGGCTGTGCCTAATATTTCGCAGAACAAAATAAACCTCCCTGAGGTTGTGTTGATAGAAAAATTATTTTGTCACATGATATCTATGATCTGAGTTTAAATGGCTGCATATCCTCATTATATCAGCCACACCAAAGCTCACAGAAGTCTCATAAAATCAGAATAAAAAGGAAATACTGTTTACTTAAATAAGAAATGCAAGTTTAGCCAGACCTTTTTATTAGCAATCAACACTATAAAACCCATTTAGTCCAATAAAAAACAAAAAAGTACAATCTAAGAAAACATAAAACATAAATAAATAAATATTATTTGGTATTCAGTGTTTTCCCCAAAGGGTGCGGGCATTAGGATTATTTACAAGCTCTTTACTTTCCCTGATATTTTTCAAACATTCCACTCATCACAGATTTAGATCTTGCCAGTTATGTTTGACTTTCCCTCAATACAATTTGTTTAGTAGATTTCCAGTGACTTTAAAAGGATAAAGCTTAACTTGGCTCTGAATTTTAGTGCTCTTATCATGCTGCAGCCATGTGCAGATGAACCACAGGGTGAAACAGTAATTCTATTTCTTTGGGCTTTTCTCCCTGAATTGGCATTGCCCAACAGTTAGGAAAAATGACACTGCAAAGTTGGCACTACTTTACACCAAAATCAGATCTCAATCAGAACCCAGAATTAGTCCTAAAGCAATCAGTTCTTCTCTTCCTGAGCTACAGTTCAAGCTATACAGATCCAAACTACTCTGGCTTGAGATAGCACAGCACAGCAGTAGGCCAGCTGATGAGCTTGTTAGCTCCCAGGAGCAGGAGACATCATACTACGTGGACTTACTTAGTTATTTAGTATTCCCAGATTCAGATTGGTAGGATTGAACCTACATGAGTAATGACCTAATAACCTTAATAACTAAATGGAGAGAACCAGGAGTCTTGAAGAAGGATTTAAAAGATTCAGCATGGTGAATGGAGAGGAACACATCAAAACTTGCTTTTGGGAAATACTTTAAAGGGATGCCTCCAAATTCCCACCTGTGTTTTGTCTCTGCATGCTAAAATGTCCTTTCTCCAGCCTGCTCATTCCACACAACAGGAGGGAATCCCAGATTCTGATCTCTTCTCAAAGGAGGGGTTGTTAATATTGATGGAAATGGTCATGGAATAAAAATAGTTGCATGGCAATCAGAATCCTGTACCCAGAGCTTCCTTTTCTGAGCTCTCTCCTCACTGGATTTTCATTTTTTTCCTAACTTTGACAGGAACAGAGGGCATCTACATCTCAGTCCTTCTAATCTACTGGTCACCACTCATGCAGGTATGTCCTACATGTTAGGCATGTGAAATGCGTCTTTGTTTTTGAAACTCGTGTGACTGACATTACTTTGCACTCTTGTTTAGAAATGTTTGAGGTTGAGGAAGGATTTCACTTGCATCTTCCATCTTGTTCACAGCTGCATCTAAATTTTAGATAGCTTCAGTTTCTGAAACGAAAGCCACTTGTAAAGATGCTGAAGTTGGTAGAGTTTCATGAAATGCTGTGTTAGTCAAATAATTCCATTCATAATGGAATTTAGGTGATTTTGGTTCCCTTTGTGAACCAAAGCCCACTGGACTGCAATCATTTAGGAGAACCCAGTATGAGATTATACTTACATACTCTTAATTCTAGACATTAATTGTAACAATATTAAGAAAGAACTAAAAGAAAACAAAACAACCTAAACCACCCTCAAGAACAGAGAGCAGCTTCATTTTAAGTTCAGGTTTGGTTTTTTTTTTCCCCTCAAAAATTCTTTGGTTAATTATTTGAGAATCAAAACTCCTTTTAAAAATCAATTAATAAGACATCATGTCTACATTAAATATCGTTTCTTAGAAATCTTGCCAATGCACCTTTTCCTGAGCATACTGAAAAATCTCATCATCTCCCAATGGTAACAGTTGTCCATGAATAGCAAAAGCACCTCTGCAATAAAGACATCTTACAAATATTCAGTGATAGATAATGTGTTGTGAATGGGAGAAAAAAAAAAATCTAAATAATCACTCTAGAGTAATACTGCTGTCCTGAGGTTGAAACTAAAAATGTCTGCCAAAAGCCTGCTAAACATGAAACTAAATATAATGTAGTAACTATGTGGGAATCCTAACCCTGGTATTTCACCTACATACACCAACTTTTTCATCGTTTAGTACTCCCACTACAGGATAAAGGGAAACATCCCTAATTTTTAAAATCAGGGCAAAGACCATCTCTTTGTTGGAGATAGAGCATGAGCCATCTTCAGTGGTGACCAGGGAAATCCCTGTGAGTTTGAACTCTGTTGTACTGAAGAGTAGAAGAAATCTTAGTTTGTGCCCTTGTCCAAATTTCACAGAGATTGCCTGGGCACGTATTTGGATCCTTTTTCTTTGTTAGGAAATAAAACTTCTTCTTAAACATAACTTTTTTTTTTCTTTGGAAGGGGAGGAGGAAATATCTAGACTTCATTAGGGAAGTGAATACTCTCCTTATGAAAACAAACTAAATTAAATCAAATTGACCCACAATTTTTTTTAACATGAATCAAGATTAACTAGCTAGCAAGAATGTAACACCAGAGGAGGTAAATAATCATTAGAAGTATACTAAAAGATACCCTAAAAGAAAGGAAATTACTTTGGAGAAATTGAAGAAATGAGATAGGGTGGAAGATTACAAAAACTTAGTCACCACTACTCACAAAATTTTGGACTCTCGCTAACTCATTTAATCAAGTTGCAAGAACAATTCACCACCTTGATCGCTGCCTGTCCTTGAATGAATAATTGATGTAAAAGTACCAAAGAGAAGCAGAAAGGGAATGTCACGGTGTCTGATTGGAGAAAACCAGAAATATCAGGCATAAAACCTAACAATACTAAATTTTTTCCACTCCTAACTTTAGTAAAAACTTGAGAAACAGTGTACATGGTAAATTCATGGTCTTTTTATTTAAGTTTATTATATTCCTAATAGAGTTTGTAACCACAAACAGTAGGCATGATGGTTCTGCAAAATGTTGAAAACCTGAATAATGCAGTAAGTAACTCTGACAACTTGAACAGATTTTTAATTTGGCTCTTAATATTCTTGCTGCCTGCACATGAAAATAATTTTCTTCCACATTTCCTTTACAAAAGTGTAAGACAAAATAACCTCTGTATTTCTCCTCAGTTGCTCTGTAGCACTGACTAACTGCTGTAATTATTAAGTCTGACATCACTGCAGCTCCTTGCCCATTCTCCTGTTGAGACAAGTGAAATGTGCCAGCCAACAAAATATTAATTCAATATATCCAGAGTAAGAACATATTATCTTCCAATTTGAAAGACAAAATGTTAATATAAAATACAGCAGTAAATGAATATGATCAGTTTTCCTTTGGAATTGTTTCAGTACAATCTGCCTAAGGCACAACAAATGCTATGTAGTAGAGGGATCCTTCCCAGGAATTGCACACTGATAACAGAAAAACTTGTTTTCTCTCTAAGAGCCCACAGTAATTTTAGCCTGTGTTTGAACTACACACCTGACAGGTCAAAGGAGAAAAATATGTTTATTCTGGACAGTGAACAAGCAAACCACCCAGCCATGAATTAGAAACACATCTACAAACAATCCAGCCACGAATTAGAAGCACATCTACACATTACAAAAAAATATAAAATAGCCAAGTAAGCCTGGATGTTGTACTGATTGTGAGTTTATATATATAATGCAACAAATTTGCTTTTTCTATATTAAATTTGATTCATTTGACTAAAGCACCATACTTATTGAGAACAAGTATACTGGGTAGGGATAATTAAAAACATCGGGATCTACAGTCAGAGAAATTTTTTCTAACATACAGCACATGGCCTGTCATACTGCTGTGTGCAGACAAATGGTGCTTTGTCATGGTTTACAGAAAGTGTTTAAAATATGTTTATTCTGGACAGTGAACAGGCAAACATATGCTTCTATTACTTGAAATACGTGCTACAGAAGCCACAGAAAGTCACTGTGGCAGTGTGAGCTGCTAGGTTTGCAGCTGATGTCAGTAACATAGTGGTGATGGAGAGGAAACATACGGTAACACTGGGTTTTACTGCTAACAGAAACAGAAACATATTTAAGGCTACTATCACAATGATGTGTTGAACAGAAATAATTCCCTCTACTCTAATCTCTCACTAAACACAGCACAGAAGAGATACATTAATCTGCTACTACCATTTTCTGCTAAAACTATTTTTCAACACAATACTTATTAAAATAAAATCACCCACAAGTGTTTTTTTTCTCATGGAAGTCTGAAATGAAACTTTTCAGTTATTAGATTTATTACATATTTTATTAAATGAAAGTTAAAATCTTGCTACAGGAAAATAAAAAATCACTCTCTCATCAGCTATATAAATGTTAAGATTTCCTGTTGCTACAGAAACTACCACTTTTGTCCTGATTCATGGCTCTATAAAACATAATGTTAATTTATAAAATAGAAGGGTTGAATTAATTTCAAGCTTGAAATAGCTAGAGATAATAATTTTAAATAGACATATAAACACTGAATTATGCTGAATGATAATGCAAATTATTTTTATATCATTGAAGATTGATGAACTTCTTGAAAAATAAAATACAAAATTAGAAGTTATCTGAATCAGTTATAAAATCTGGTTATTTTTCCCAGCACATGGGCAAAGCCAAAGTTAGAGAAATTTGCTTAATTCAAAATATAACCTAAAATGAAAAAATATTTTTTGTCTCTACTCAAACATACTTCCTGGGTTTGGCTGAAGCCAACAGCAGAAATGCCAAAACTGATTCTTAAGGGGATTTTTTCAGCACAGAAGTACAGGGACTCTACAGAGAAACTCATATTTTAAAAGTTTTTAAGGCTTTTATAAGTAATCAGACCTTCTGATTCTTATCTTTACTGAGTTGCTGAAGCTTGTAGTGTTTGTATATCTTTATTTAAATATCTGTTTTACAGACATTGAAGTTAGTGGAAAAGTTCAGAGAACATTTGTTGGAAATTTGATTTATCTTTAAATTGATTAATCATGTTTGAATATCCAGTAAAAAAGACCCACACAACTACAGTAAAATTTAAACTTAATACTTCTTCCAAAATATGCTTGGAAGTTCCAAAAGTCTCATAAATATAGTTTGTTGAAATCTATGCAGATATATTGTAATAGTGGATTTCATAAATCTATGCTTTAGTTGTATTGAGGGTGACACTAATTATACACTGTCATCCACATAGGTTATACATTAACCTAATTAACTGTTTTAGATAAAATAGAAATAGAAAACTTCATGTATCAGCATGCTGTTCATGCTTACTTTTACCCTCATGGCTACTGTAGAGATACTGGGTTTTTGTTACCATGCAGCGTCTTAGAGAAATATCATTTACAGGCCACAGTAAAATATTTATCACATAGTTCACTTAATTGAAAGTCATTAATCATAAGTAACCATAAAAGTTAAAAATATCACAGATAGACATGTTAAAAATTTATATTAATCTTATTTACATAAGTTGGTGTTTGGATATTATTGTGTTTAAAGACTGTATAGTCAATGTAGGTTGAGGGAAGGAATGCTAGGGTTTTGATCTGGGTTTCTTGTGGAGGTTTTGGTTGCTTTTTTTCTGTGTAAAGGGCGTGCTGCAATTACGCCTGAAATTAGCTATAGTTGTGGTCTGAGAATGTTAAGTACCCTAAATCCATCTTTACTGATCAATTATATTAATTAAAACTTTGCTATGTTGTTGTTTTCAATTAGAAGAAGAAATCTGTGAAGATGACATTTAAATATGTCATTTCTATTTATAGAGCTACAAAAGAATATGTGCATGCCTAATTCTTGAGGTCCCATAGCTTATATATTTATTTTATTTTAATTTTTAACAACCAAAAAATATTAGCAATTTCCTAGGTGGACAAGGTTTTTTATTTTACCTGAATACTGGATACTCTCTGTTTTCTTAATTGTGGACGTTCAACTGAATGTTTATACAGCTCAGCAGAGAACTGCAGTCTACCTGCAACAAGCCACTATCCCAAGGATTCAGAGTGCATCTCATGGAAGAAATTGAAGTGGTATTTTAATTGATATTTTTGATTGATTAATTGTCCCTCCTTAATATTAGGCTATTTCCCTGCAATTCCATGGTTATGATAATATCTCAGGTCACAAATCAGGCAGCAAGAAAATTGAGCCTTGAGTATTCCTGTGCTGCAGGAGGAACAGATAAAGACTTGTACACAGTGCCACAAAATATTGAATTTTCTATGGAAGAAAGTGGTAAGAATCAGATAAGGGAGGAGCAGAAAAATCAGAGCAAACCTAAGGACTGGCACTGAGATGATGCCTTTAGATTGCAAAGATTTTGCACAAATCCAAATGAGCTAATATCCTTGAAAAAACCTGTTGCAAAAATGTCAGAGGTTGAAGTATCTCCTGTAATGAGTAAGCTGTTGCGATTCACTTTAGGGCAATATTTACCCTTCTACATAGTGCAAGTAGAATGCTGTCATTCTGTTCAAGAACCATGCCCCCTTCACACAGGCTTATAATGCTTGAAGTTGTGTGTAGAATCCAAGCTGTTGGCTAAAACAGCAATGAGAGGCACACTAGCTAACAGAATTCCTGATTGGAATATGACTACTGAACTTACTTTCTTTAATCAAATTGAGTGTTCAATAAGGTGCAACATGTAATCACCACTAAGAAATTATTTAAATACTGAATTGGACAAAATATCTAGGTTGAATAACATTTTTCCTCATGTTTCCACTGGCACAATAGTTAATTGAAACTGTAGAAGGTATCTTTCAAATATCATAGAATTATAGAAAAATTTATGTTGGAAAAGACCTTCAAGATCATCGAGTTCAATCATTAACCCAGCACTGCCAAGTCCACACAAAACCATGTTGCTAAGCACTGCATCTACACAGGTTATGATACTTCCAGGGATGGTGACTCAACCACTTCCCTGGGCAGCCTATTCTGATGCTTGACAACTCTTTCTGAGAAAAAAATTTTCCTAATATCCAATCAAAAAGTCCCTTTGTGCAGCTTGAGGCTGTTTCTTCTTGTCACTTGTTACCTCGGAGAAGAGGCTGAAACCCATCTGGTTACAAGCTCTTCTCAGGTGGTTGTAGAGAGTGGTAAGGTCCCCCCTGAGCCTCCTTTTCTCCAGACTAAACACCCTCAGATCCCTGAGCTACTCCCCGTGAGACTTGTGCTCCAGACACTTCCCCAGCTCCGTTGCCCTTCTCTGAGGTCCTGGTTCCAGACTGGATCTGTGNATTGTATTGATGTAGGCGTTGGGGGGGGGGGGGGGGGGGCGGTTATTGTTTTTTTCTTTTTTTCCTTGTGAAGCGCTTGGATGTAAGGAAATGAATCATTTTTGATAAAGGTGAAAAAAGTCTGCAATTAATTTTTCATCAATTTGTTTTGATTATTTATACTTTATTCTGTGCTAGCAGTGTAATCTTCTTTTACAATTATGTCCCTTTGGGCATTTGCAGATTCTGTTTTAGAAATTTTTCCAGTGTTAATGACCTAATGATCCTATCAAATCTTACTACAGCATTGTTATAACGCAGATGGAATGGAACGAGTTTGCAGCTGCCAACAGACTACAATTTAAAGAAATAACTTAATGAGTAACACATTAAAATAAATATTTTGGGTTCTGCATGAGATTTTCAAGATTTATGTTGGGATTCATGTCAAGAAATGCGTGCTTCTCACTGCATGAATCCCAGAGGAAAATGCAAGGATGTTTGGGGGGATATTATTTTCAAAGAAAAAATGTTAGTCAGAATTTTCATTCTCTTACCTGTGTTTGAACTTGTTCAGTCCTGATGGATAAGCCAGTTCACAGTTTAGGAATTTCTACTAATCAGATTAAATGGCTTTATCTGGTGGCTGTGTACTCAGACTCATGACATCAGTAAACAGCAAGAGATGTTGAAGACTCACTTTGTGGAGGTGACAGGAAAAGCAATAATTTCCAAATATGGAAACAATATGAGGTAGTATTAATGACAACATACTTGTCATGATCTCTTTCTGACCCTAATATTTTAAAGTTTTTTAGGTTTTTTTGTCATCTTAAAGAGTGTGCAATCATAATGAAACAAGAGTGACTTGACCTTCAGTGAGAGCTCTGGTGGTCCTGCCTCAACAAAGTACTTACTATGTGCTTAAAAGAAAAAAAATTAACTGGGTACATTGCTGAATGAGGGCCTAAGTCTATGCAAAAAAAGGTAAAAATAGTGGAGGGGAAGGAGGAGAAGAAAAAAAGGTGGGGAAGAGAAAGCCAAGGCTTCTCTTATTCATAGAGTGTCATTCACACCAGCATTATTCATTTTTTGATTAAAGATTTATGATATTGAAAACAGAATGTGGAACAAAAGTACTTATATACACAAGCACGTCCCACCTTCAGTCTGAATAGCGTGCAACAGGTCTGGCTTGATCCCTTTACTCATTAGTGGCTGTATTGTACAACATGCTGTACTTATCCTCTGGTCTTTATCTCCATTATCACGCTAAGGTTAGGCTTTCATTATAAGGGCAAGTATCTAGGAAAAGGTAACAAATTTTATAAGTGACTGATGCATAGAGAGTTTCTGTGAAATGTTTATAGCTATTTGAAAAATAAATATTGGCTTCACTGTTTCCTTGGTTTTCTTAATGCAAAATTAAGTTTAAAAAATGTCAAAATGAGTTATGTGGCACTAAGACCTTGGTGGAAAAATATAAACAGACTATTAAAACATATTTCAACTCCCTTGGCATCATTTGTGGCCAATAAACAGTCATCTATGAGTGAAAGGTTAACTGACTGTCACCCATTTATGATCCAAGTTCTTTCCTGGTGCCACACTGACCAGGCTAACAGGGATCAGCATGTTTTACATGCCTTTTTCCCCCTAAAAACCCAGGTCATGACCTAATAAGAGCTGTGATTCACAATAATGACTCCTTTGGTTCAAATGGCATTGAGATAGCTGCAAAGAAGTTTTACTTCAGTGCAACTGAACTATAATGCTAAATAAAAGAAAACAAAACACGAATGGTGTGCATGCACTTGGGTCAAGTGTGTTGAGCTCTTCCAGCAATGATTTAAAATTGAAAACACTACAGCCTTTAGGATTTGATGAAACAGAAGACTGGAGACCACACTCTGTGTGGTACCAGGCACTTTTCTTCCTTTTTCTAATGAGGCTTTCGTTGTTATTGAGTACCTCCTTCTTGCAGATCTTTGCAGACCAACCAAACAATAAAAAGTGTACTGTATCGGATATCACAATAATTTTGTGTTCTGATGTTCAAAGTTGTTATCTGTTTGAAGGTTTATGTAAATTAGCGGCTCTTTAGACATGGTGTATACCTCTGCTTTGTGGTCTAACTCATCTGCTGCATTGCTGCTGTGGACCAAATAATGAATAATATCACTTTTTATTACCATTACCTTAGAGATAGAGACAGCAAAATCAAGTATGCTTCCATTTGATAGGAAAAAACCCCAAAACTCAAACCCAAGAGAACAAGAAACTCTTAAAGATTAGCGCAATAAATGACTACTGAAAAATCTGGGATGATCCCTTTGCCAGATTCTCTTCAGGCCCCACAAGTATACTTTGCTTTTTGACTCATGAAAGAAGGAAATTCACAAAAAATATCACACCACTTTGCTGGTATTTGCTGAAAATATGGTGAATCAGTGCAGGAAGTGTTCTCAGGATCAGATTCTAGAAACCTTGCCAGTATAACTGTTAATGATAAAAGGAGGGGAAAAACCGCTGGCATTGGTTGGCTCAGAGACTTTAACCATGTACATTCTAGATTAAATAGGGGTCACTCTAAGAATTTCTACTTGTGTTTTTCAAGCAGATGAAAGCTTGCTCTGTCAGTTCTCTGAGCAGACATGAGCTCATTCTGCCCACACTCTACCCTGGCTGGAAGCTGAACTGTCGCAATAAGCGCGACACTGAACCTACTCAGGGGCAGGATATTTTAGCCTGGGCTCGATGCCACGTTGGGCTACCAAGCTTCTGTTTAGCTGAGAGAGTGGGCAGAGAGCCAACAGTTATGGGGGCACAGATAGCCCACACTCTCTTGAGGGGGTCTCCAGGTCCCATTCTTCTTTGCTTCTGCATTGTGGAGATCTAAATTTGAATGTTTGGCTTATGGTGAAAATTGTGGACATTTCAGAAAACTTTGCAAGCAACATTTTATAATTTTTTTTAAATCTGAAAATATTGTCACTAATAGTAAACAAATTCATCATAATATTGTAAGCACTTAGCGGTCAGCTTCACTTTGATGGAAATCTTGGTCATCCACAGGAAGAATATAATTTTTCTCACTGAGATCAGAGACACATCCCATTCTTTGTACACAGATTTTCTACCTTTTCTAGACTGGTATTTGGAAGTGCCATTTTTTTCAGTTCTGATCAAAGTTATGGGAATAAAAATGTCCAGGTTAAATATTTTGAGCTGGACTTGAATTTGATCCTGAAAATGTACTGCACTTTACAAGTTGCACAGATAATAATGAAGAGAATGATACAATCAGGGAATCTTCATTAAAGAAACTTTTCCGATAGAGAAATATCTTCTAATTGTGAATTTTATTGAGATTTTTTCCTCATTCTGCATTTTACTTTTGCATTAGTTTTTCTGTTTGCAGACTTAAGATAGATGCATTATGCTGCAATGCTAAATCTTCTGCGTATCTGTGATTAGCAAACATAAATGAAACTCTAAATTTTCACACTGTGATGCTGTATCTATCTGTAACTTTTGACATGTCCTTACATACATCCATTACATTTTGTACACAAATTTTCACTATGCTAATGTGCATTCTGATAATTGTAAGTTACAGAGTGTTTTAACGCTTATGTTAAACACATTAGGTGAATTCAAACATTGAAAAAATTACAATAGCACACAACTGTTAATTAAGAAAATTATTGTAACAATAAAAATTAGTTATTATATTATTTTTTTTTCAATAGAAATTAAGGCAAATATCACATCACTTATGTCCCTTTGATGGATAGTCTGAATTTAAAAATGACATGATCTTGGAGATGTCTGAATATTCTACACAGAGCAGTTTTGACATAAAAGAATTCCTCATGGGTGGCAAATATCCAGAAGTGTCTCAGCTACACAAGATCCTTTTATTCAGGAGTTGTTTCAAAGCCCAGTGGAGATGAAGAAACAATGTTACCGGCTTCCACATTAAAAGCTATATTAATAAAAGCAACAGTAGTTTTAAGCTCTTTGTAGATGCTTTGATGGAAGCAGGTTAAAGAAATGTAGCTCTTTTTGATGTTATTACTTGTAGAAATGGGAGCTCTTACCTCGGGACAGCAAAGTCCAGCATGGGGAGGTTTAACATTATTTGTTAAAATATTGGTTTGACATTCTTTCATAATGTAAATGTAGAGGTGGCATAAAGCAATAAAGGCTTAAAAGAGAGCAACACTGTGCAAGAAGACTGACAATGTAGATATCAAAGATAATAAAAGCGAGGAAAGTTGTCATTTTAAATTGGAGAAGCAAAAAAATGGTCAATACCTTGTTAAAGTCTGTGCAGCTTTCTCTTAGGTGCCACAACACGCTCTGTCTGCCCCTGTTAGCTGGGACAGACCTAGAGAAATCTCCACTGAACTACAATATGTAAGAAGTAAGATGACTACTGAGTTTCCATTGATAATTTTTCTGCCCATAATTACATTCATTAAAGAGTTCTCTCAGACCTCAGACTCGTGTACCTGTGCAGGAGCCCTCAGCAAGGATTTCATAACACTGTTCTTGTCTAGAATTACATTAGTCTCACATAAATCTACTTTTTTCTTTTTTAAATCCTTCACTAGATAGTAAGTGGTTGAGCTACCAGTGGCTGTTAGTCTCAACTTTTCATGTAATAATTTACCGATCTGAGTGACTACTACTCACCACACAGGAGTTAAGGTTTTTATGGACTCAGCAAGAGAAAAGTTTTAAACCACAAAACTTCCCTCAGGATGCCATAACCAGCAACATGTGTCCTGCTGCAGATAAATTGTTCAAGATTCACTGAACCTCAAAGGGAGTACAAACACAAGTGTGTAGCAGAATAGTATCCACTGCTTAATAACATGTTTGGATAATTTAATAAAAACCTATTTAATTCAAAATAAGACATGGAGCAGGGAGCATAATCTTAGAAATCCCCCTCTCACTTCATTGACAAGTGACCTGGTACCTATTCATTCACTGAACAGTGAATTCTTCCTGCCCAGTGTCAGAGACTCATTGACGAGCCTGTTCCTGGCAGCAAGGATTGCTGCTTTCTCTTGGGAAGCAATAACTATGGTCTGGATACCCTCTGGCAAATGAATGCATTAACCCAAGGCCTTTCATTTCTTTCTTGAGTAAGACAAGATATTGTCTCCTACCTTCAGGCTGTGGGCTGTGAACTGTCAGGGGATATAAATGGATGCCTTGCTATTTTCAGAATTTCCTAATGGTTAATTTTAGGCAGCTCTCTGCTCTGCCTGTTGCCTGATTTGGCTTCTGTCTAAGGAGCTTATCTCTCCCCAGGCATGCACAGAGAATCAAGTGTCTCAGATAGGGTCCTGCAGTCTATTCCTAGGGCTCAACAGCTTTAATGTTAGCACTGAAAAATCTTTATCTCACCTACCTGTAGGAAAACACGACTGCCTTGTGAATAATGGCTTAAATTCATTAAATCCAGGATGATGTCTAAGACTAGGAAACTGTTACAAAATATTCTTTTTTTCATTGCCTCATGTTTGAATTGATGTTTATTCTATTGTAGATAAGCTTTATGGGAAAATAAGATACTTTTGTTCTTGCTCATATATTTTCCGTTTCTTAAAAAACAAGTTTAGGAGTCTGGAGGAGGAGATAATTCATGCTCACTATGTTCCATAGTGATAGCTGTGGTGGAACACATGGAAAAACAAGCTTCTCTCCAGTTAAGTGGTTGAAAAACCCTAAAATGCCAAAGGAAAGAAAAGCTTCTAGACTCATAAGAGCAAAATCGAACTTAATTACTGAAAGTGTCTTACTAATATCCTATAAAAAACCACTGGAAGGTGGGTTCTGCAGGCACATGACACTGAATATGTGGAGAATTATCCAGTGTTGATAAAGGAAATAGATCCGTTTAGAGAAGATAATTGAAAATTAACCTGTTAAGAGACAAGGATAGAGAAAATCAAGACTGAAGACATCATCAATTTAGAGATAGCTTTGAAGAGCTAATAACGAAAATAGATAAAGATATCCACCTATTATTGATGAATAAGTAGATACACCAAAATGGTTAGGCCATTGTTACATCAGATTCTGAATGTGACTTACACTGGAGGCTTTGCTTTCCACCTTGAGAACAAGGCTGCTGTACCACCAACAGTGTATACCTAGCAAAGTTTGCATACCAGCACTGTTCTAAAATCTTAAGGAAATAATTTCCTGGTGTTTATGTAACACTGATGTTGATTTCACTCCATGTCCTAGATACTGGTTATTAAGGAGTTCTAGCATTAATTGTGACCAAAATAAAACATTTTTAAACAGATAATGTCTGATAAATTGTATAATTTCTGAGCTGCCTTTGCATATATGAATCCTTTACAGTATTTAGTAAATAATATAATAAAATCATAGAACAGTCTAGGTTGGAAGGAACTTTGAAGGTCATCTAGTCAAAGCTTCCATCACAGTGAGCAGGAACATCTTCAACTAAATCAGGTTGCTCAGAGCTCTGTCCCACATGACCCTGAATTTTTCCAGAGATGGCGCATCTACCACTAATTTGAGGAACCTGTTTTGTCAGTTTTGTCAGTCTTGCTCATGGAGGAGAATATACTTTATTTCCCTTCCTTTTTTCTTGCTGACCCACCTGTAGAAGCCCTTCTTAAGATTCTTTGCATCCCTTGCCAAGTTCAGCTCCAGCTGCATATTTGCTTTCCTGATTTCATCCCTACATAACGAGACCGTGTACCTACATTTTTTCCAGGATGCCTGGCTGTCTTCCACTGCCTGTGCATTTCCTTCTTGCCCTTTAGTTTGACCAGCAGGTCTCAACTCAGCCATGCCACTCTCTTGCCTTTCTTTACTGATTTCTTGCACCTGTGGATTGCTAGATCTTGAACTCTACAGAAAGTATCCTGAAAAATCTACCAGTCTGTTCTGCTCCCTTGTCCGTGAGGGACACTTTCCCAGGGGCTCCTATTAACTAATTCCTTGACTGGAGATTTGCTTTCCTAAAATTCAGGGTCCCAACCTTACTCTTTGACTGACCCATATCCCTCAGGACTGCGAACTCCACCAATGCACAAGCAGCTTGGTCTAGAGGGAATTGTCCCTGCCTTTGCCAGGGTGTTGGAACTAGATGATCTTTAAGGTCTCTTTCAACCTAAAGCATTCTATGATTCTGTGATTCTATAACCACTGAAGTGCAGGCTGCTTCCAATCTTGATGTCAGTGATTAGGTAGCTCACTTTTGTTGGTGACCATCAGATCCAGTATTCCATCCTCTCTGGTAGGGCTGCTTTTTACCTGGTTTAAGAACTTATCCTCCAGGCACTCCAGGAGTCTCCTGGATTGCCTACAGCTCACTCTGATAATTTTTCATCAGATGTTGGAGTGACTGAAGTCCCCCAGTGGGAGAAGAGCCTGTAAGTGCAATGCTTCTCATAGCTAGAGCAAGAAGGCTTTGTCAATAGGCTCCCTTTGATCAGGTGGCCTGGAGGAGACACCAACAACCAGGTTCTCTGTGTTGCCTCAGTCTCTGATTCTTACCCTTAAGCGTTCAAATTTTTTGTGGCTGTTCATCAGAAACAACTCTTCACAGTGTATCCATTTGTTGATGTAGAGGGCAATGCCTCCACCCCTCCTTCCTTGCCTGTCCCATCTGAACAGCCTGTGGTCACTGATAGCCACACTCTAGTTAGGGGATCCATCCCACCAAGTTTCAGTAATGGCAAGAAGGTCTTAGTTTTCTAGTGGCACGGTGGCTTCCATCCCCTGTCCATGCTGTGTGCACTGGGCTGTCAGCTGCGCCACCTTCTTAGAGCAATAACCCTTGATTCTCCTGAGGTATTTCACTGATGTTCCTCTCTTGGCTTATGTTACCTCAGGAAACCCTGACTCACCTTCTTAAGACTTCAACTGTACTGCAGTGTAACCAGCACCTTTCACTGAATGCTCATTAGATTCCATAATAAAGAAGAAGAAAACTTCTGTTCCTGCTTCACTATAGTCACAGCTATTGTATATTGAACTATAAATGACTTTAATGTAGTTAGAAGTGGGAAATGATTAGCTGTGGATGGATAGTGCATATTAAGATTTATGTGGATTAAGTTAATTTCTTTTTATTCGTAAATTCCATAAGTGTATTTATATCAACATTCAGTCAGAGAAAGTGTTATATTTAATTTCTGCTTACATTTGAAGATACTGCATGAACTGCCAGTGAATTTTAGTCACGGATATGATATAGCAACACTGGCAGGGTTCCAGAAAGACGTCTGGTTAATGAGCATTGGATTGAATCCTTGCACTTCCCGTATTTAGACTTCATGGAGTATTATTGGACTGACAGTGTTGTTAAATAAAATAAAATTATTTAAGCCAGATATTTATATATACATAGAGATCGTAAATCTTTTTTTTCCATATTATAAATTTTATAACCACTGTTTGGTGAAAATATATTCAAAACAGAAATTATGCATACCACAGATAGCATTCTGTCTGCTAATAGGATTTTACATGGATATATCCTCTGAAGTAGACTTGTAAAATTAATTTCAAGCTTCCAAAGAAAAGGGAATTACTACAGGCTTTTTGCATTTTTGCATCATGACTATTTTTTAAGTTATTCTGTATTTTTCATATTTGGTAAGAAACTTACTGAGGTCTGGGCACAGAACTGTGTCCCAAGAGGATCTGTTTTTTCACTTTGCTACAGATTTCCTATATGTTTTCCTATATATATCTCCTATGTCCACTTTTCCTTCCCCATTTGAGAAAAGACTAAATAGACCCTTCGAAGGTTTGCTGTGACACAAATCACACAGAAGAACCTAAGCAGATGGCTTAAAAAACTTACAAGTCAGATTGATCCCCTGTTTTACCCAAAAAACTCAAGGGACACAAGAAGAAAATGTTACTTACACAAATGTGTCACTGCAAAGACTGGATAATAAGAAAGAATCACATCAATATTTAAAAATGAGATTTTGTACTCCAAGGAAGTGACAATGGCCTATTTATGTCCTGCTTCTGAAACAGCAATACTATGTGGGATATGCTTTTTAATTAAAGATACATAAAACCATCTGTGCCCATAAAAGTTCTACTCCCAAGAAATACTTATTTTACTGCGTATTATAGAATTTTCAGCACTACAATTTAAAAGACTGGACAGATAAATATATTTTTCTCTACTTTACAGAAATGTAAGTGAAAACTTTTGCAAGAAATTCCATAATTAGTTCAACAATGGTGATCAAATAAATCAATAGCCTCCACCTTAAAAAAAAAAATCTAAGATTAACATTACATCCAGGCTTCTAGCAGCAGACTACCTACCAGATTAGTGTAAGAAAACAGACAGAAATAATACTATTGCTGAAACTAAACATACAAACTTTTAATCAAACAAGAGCTAAAAGTCCAATACTCAACTCAATGAATAGAAAACTCTCTGCTACCAGGTCCCATAAAGTTTAACAATTCTTGGTTTACTTTCAACAACTGATCTGGTTTCCCAAGGCAAAGCCTGGAGAGACACAGTATTTTGGAGAGCTTGGAAATTGTTACCTAGATTTGCAGGAATTGGAAGATCATGTAAGCAGCTTGAAGTGATTTGAATAATTTTAATGACTACCTCTCTCGTTTGCAACAAATTTCATCAGCTTGCTGCCTCTGAGGACCCACACACTTGACTCTTGCCTGCATGACTATTATTCCCCTGTCAACAGGTCTCTTGTGTGTTCCACTACTAATGGATCTATGCTCTCTTTCACTTTCTGATGACATTTTGTAATCACATTCTCGTGCTCATTCCAATATAAAGTATCTTCTGAATTTTAACTACCAAAGGTCAGACACCACCTCAAGTCCATGACTGATTCACAGAAGTGAGGATGTTCTCTGTCCATCATCAGTTTTCACCTACACCTACATCAATTCCAAAGTCTTGCTCATCTGAGCAGTGCTGTCTGATCATTTAATCATATTTCTCTGTGGATAGGACCAAAGTTAGTGAATCATTGCAGCAATAGCAAACTTTTCTAACTAAAAGAATGATTAAATACCAGAATATATTGTCATAGGGAGGTGAGTGTCTATTAAACCTCTCTAATGGTTCTGAAGTACAAATAGCTCAGCCAGTTAAAAAGTGTAATTCCCCCATTCTTCACCCCTTGCTTTGCTTGTAAGTGCTTCTCCTGTATCATGAGTAGCACAACCAGATGTATCTGCAGGCTGAAATTACTACTGTCCAAAATTCAGCGTCAATATATCTGTTTTCATAAACTAATATGTAGGATTATGAATTGTGGTGCCTGAAATCCCAACACGTGGTTACTTTTCCTGTTCTATTCTGGAGGATCTGAGGACACAGGTCCAGAGCAGCAGCATGTCGTAGTTGTACAGCTCCTAAGAACATCAAACAGTGTCAAATGGGCTACACAAGAAAAGAGGAGAGGTCGTGTGTCTTTTAGGATTCTCTTTGAACTCTTGTTTTTATAGTTCTATAAATAATTCTTAATTACATCAAGAAACACTGCACTAAATGGGAGAGCTGCAAGATCTGGCTCTTCTTACTCCATGGAGATTTTACTTGCCACAGTGTAAGTTGCTAAGAGACTGAGAGAGAGATTTTCCTCATATTTGCAGATAGTCTCTGTGTAACCATCTTGTGTAAATAAGAAATCTAAGGATGCTCTAAAAGAAATGAATCACTTAGATACTGTTATTAGAGATTTCACATGTGGTGCAACATTTGATTTTCCCGTTTCAGTTATCATTTACCGTGATACATTTACTGATACAATCCACCTTCTCATCTCAACCTTCTACCCAGTCATCATCTGGGATAAATAGATTTTATTCTGGTTTCCCAGAAAACCTTTTGGAGCTGTCTCATTTTGAAAGAGAAACAAGTATATTTGAACTTACATGTGTTCAGCATTACTCTTTTTAATAATAGATTCTTCAGACTAATAAAAAGTAGTAAAGAGAATACAAACAGCCCAGAGAAAAAACAGAACCCTTCTGAAATCACCAACTGGGAGTTAGCCAGTTTGAATTGAACTTTGCGTAATGTTGAGGCTGGATTTTGGTGGAACAACATGAAAATGATTTTTGATATTTTCTCAAGCAGATTTTATCACTTCATGGTCCTTTTCTTTTCCCTTTCCTCTTTTCTTTTCTTTTCTTTTTTTTTCTTTTCTTTTCTTTTCTTTTCTTTTCTTTTCTTTTCTTTTCTTTTCTTTTCTTTTCTTTTCCTTTGTTTTTTATTTTATTTTATTTTTTCTTTTCTTTTTAACTGTATTCAGGCATAAGACCTGGAACCTTATTTTTTTTCGTGTCTTCCAAATGTACAAGGTACTGCCACAGCAAAATTAAAGATGTTCCACTTCTTGAGCTTTTCATTTCAATACCCTTTTTGTATTTCAGATTTTCTTGATCCACTTCCCAGACCAGCTTAGAAACTTGTCTCTACTGGTTACTATTACTTAGTGAACTTATGTCATTTGAAACTAATGTGAGTCTAGCCAGTCTACACTTACTTATTTTTGCTAACAGAAACAATTTTTAATGTGGGTCATTATAAGAAACAAGCTTCCAAAATAGGAGAGCATCTATTTTCTTTGGCAAAATTATTTCAAATAACAGTAACTGAAGTTTTGAAAAGGTATGGGGTTTTGTGTTTGAGGTATTGAAAGCAAACATGGCAAATGCCCGAAAGTTGTGAAGGAAAGGCACTGGGAGCAGGAGTTTGGGAATTGTGGTTTTTAGCTTCAGAGGAATCATTTAAATCCTTAATGGCAGCTTCTCAGATAAAGGGAAAACAGCATTCTCTGAAGGGTGGCCAGCTGTTCAGTACTCAATAATTAGGTTTTTATTCAGCCAGCCTTCTGGAATTGCTTCTATCACAGACAATGATGTTGGCAAGCAAAATAAAAGAGTTTTTATGTCACAGGATGCATTCTTGTAAAAATTTATAAAATAGCCCAACATAATTTCGGTTTGCAAAGTATCTGTTGGGCATATATTTATCTGGACTAGGCACTAGTGCATTTGTCAAGCACAAAAAACAGTTTAGACTTGCATGAGGCTTACACATCATTATTTCCAGAACTGTCACCATGTTACTCAGCTATTTTATTTAAATATTCAAATGCACTTGGGTAAAAATAATAGAGGAATTAATCTGAAACCCAAAAGGCCAACAGAGATGGACTTTTTCACTTCTTTGTGTTTTCCTCTTTGCTTATTCCAGAAAAGTATGAGTGAAACTGATTTCCCATGTCCTCAACAGAGGAGCTTCAGTTGCACCATAAGGAGGCCACAGAGTGTGAGCAGATCTCATTCTGGCCTTCATTTTTACTATGGAATAGGACAGGAACCAAAAGTACAGTCAATAGACTCCAGTCAAATTCCCTTTGATTTTTTTGTGGAAAAGTGACTTGGACATGGCTAGCAGAGTTTATGCCTGTTACTCAACATTATGCTCTTTGAGGCCTGTATGCTCCCTTTGATTTAATTTCTACAGGTTTGAATTTTATCTCTTTTGTTTTTTCTTGATCAGAAAGAAGAATTTACATGGATAGATATTTACATTTTTTTCCATGTTCAGAAAATATTATTTATATTGCAAAAGATCTCCCCTTTTTATAATCAAAGTGAGTTTCCTTTTCCCTTCCCTTCCCTTCCCTTCCCTTCCCTTCCCTTCCCTTCCCTTCCCTTCCCTGAAACTTCTCTTCCCTGAAACTTCCCTACCCTGAAACTTTTCTGAAACTTCCCTGAAACTTCCCTGAAACTTCCCTTCCCTGAAACTTCCCTTCCCTGAAACTTCCCTGAAAATTCCCTTCCCTTCCCTGAAACTTCCCTTCCCTTCCCAGCATTTTGAAACAAAACAAGACATTCTCTTGCTATTTTGCCATGAATGAACCCAGAGGAGTCCTGAAAAAGAAATCCTCTCTCAACATGAGCTTTAACATGTTAAATTTTCAACAGCCTTCCACTTCCTCAATGCTATGTTGTCCCTACTCAGTTCAGAATAAGGATGAGTAAGAAAGACCCTGTTTTTGTTAGAAAATTCAGTCATTTTAATTCATCCCCTGAGTAATATTCCTGTACTTTCCTCCGATTCATGGTAAATTTTTGAGCTATGTGTAATTGTCCTTCAATATCTTTCCTCATTTAACAAGGATTTGTCCCATCTTTTCCTTTTGAACATCTACTAATGTTTAAGAACCCACAACACTTACACACTTCTTTTTTTTTATGTTTTGTATAAATCTTTATAGCCTCTCTTAAGAAATTTCCTTATACTTACACTTTGCCTAAAACTACCGCAGAATAGGTGCTCCACCTTTCTGGATTTGGTGAACTGGCTTTCCATGGGCAGTGCAAGGCACAGCACTGCTGGAGGCAGCAGGGGACAGAGCTACCCTTTGTGTGCAGTGGGACAGTCCTTGCTTTATGCAAGAGCTAACTTGTAGTGATTGCTTCTAAATGTATCCTTTGCACTTGTACGCCATTCGCTGCTGCCCCCAACAAACTCCAGAGGGCAGGGGTACTGCTCTGTGTCCCATCTGGGCACAGTTCTGTCAGCAGAACGAGAAAATTTCTCTCGCCTTCATTCCTCTGGGTATCCGGGGGGAGGGAGGCAATCAGCATTTTTGAGAATCGTGTTACTTGAATTTAAAGATCTGAATACCAGCCTAGTCTCACATGTCTTGAATGTTTAAGTTTACAATATATCTGTTTCTCTTCCGAGTCTTACGTTAATTAGATGTGCTGTAATAAATTGGATATTTTTATGGGTTTCTTTTCTTTATCTGTTCAGATGAAGCAATGATTAGAAATAGTATCATTCACAACTTAGATCATCCATATTTCTTGAGTCTTCAAGTTGTTTCTTATTTTTTTTTCTTTCTTTTAATATGTGGATTTAAATTTCCTACATTTTTATTTTTAAACAAAGTATGGGAGAAAAATACTATTGAGAAAATTTTGTGTGTTTAATTTCCTCAAAATAAGATCCAGCATTCTGTTTTTCCTCTTCATTTACACTAAATTTTTAGTTTGGAAATATCAGATGGTTTAACAGCATTTTTGGTCTTTCATTCCCATATCCATTGTTTCAGTCATGCTTCTGAGGTAGATATCCTTCAGGTTGTAACGAAGAATCCAAATCTTTTCGATTCAATCAGTTTTGAGCTTTGATGGTAAAAGTTACACAATTTTTAGCAGTTCTACCAGCCGACACGATTAATAGATCCTTTGTTCTCAGATATGTTAGGTTTGCTCTGTCTTTCCATCACTGAGAAATCTGTTTTCTGTTTTATTTTTACACTCTTTATTCACTTTTGATGAAAATCAGAATCATATTATTGTCCCTTCTCATATTTGACGAGAACAATGAACAATATTTATCACTCAGCAGAGTCAAAAGAATTTCAATAGATTCTTACCTGTAATTCTGTTTTTCATTTCCTATGTGAAATCTGTCATATTGTGAATATGCCCGGTTTCCTTCCCAGTCCATTAATTCAATTCTTAGAGAATATTGCCTCTGACTTGTTATTGCAAAGATAAGTTCATTTCCCAGCCAATGTTCACCTGATGGGCTACCAAAACCCTAGAAAAAAGTTGGCAAAATAACTAGATGTAATTATTGTAATTGGTAGAGCCTTTATGCAATAATAAAATCATCATTATATTTTACCTGTACATTCTAATTACTGGTCATAGCTTTCTTTGCTCCAGTTTGACCATCTCTAAAATGATTCTACTAATTTGTGTGGTCTGGGAATGTCATGCAGTTCAACTGGAGTTTGAAAGGGCAGTTGAGGTTATCAGTTGGGAATCATTTTCCAGGTAAATGATATTAATAGCATGATCCTGTATTTGCACATTTTTCAGTGGGAATACTGGACATAGTCATATTCTATAATGCATTTCATGTGGTGTAAAAGTTATCATTTAGACAATTAATTCAAAATAGAATTCTTCTGCAGTTTATAAAACATTAAAAAGAGTCTAAATTAGCCTAGATAATCCTAAAGCACAGTAGACAGTACTGCAAATTTATTTTTTAAAAAGAAAAAAAAACGCATTAGCAGAATATTTAAGGTACCTAGCTCTTCTCACTTTTCATATATTCAGATGATCCTATTTCCAGTTAAGAAAACTATATCATTTTCAAGCATGGAAAAATAATAATGAAAGAAAAAGTATAATTAATTTTCAAAACCAATTCCTAGACATATGTTTTTATACATCTTCCAGGTTTTAAAGTTGTTTAAATTGTAGTGACTATTTTGCTACATTGAATTAGAGGTTTTATTTAATGTCATTAACTTATTCACTATATATCAGAATAATTGTTATTTTTAAACTATTAGTTCATACCTGAGAACTCTTCGCTCATTGTACAGTAAATATTATTTTAAACCATAATATTTACTTGTGAAGAATTACTCCAACATGACTGTTCTTATTCATATTTCTTAAGATAGGAAAAATGGGAACCAGAAATCTCCTGATTTGCTTACAGTGGTGTACTGGGAGTGTTTTAGAAGGTCCTGTGAAAATTTCCTAGTCAAATTAAATGAAAGATTGGATTATTTCCAGAAAGCACATATTTTTTAAAGGGGTTGAAACCAAGAGACTTCCTTGGGACTAAAGGTTAGGCAATGAGAAATGTGTCGGTAAGACACATTGGCAAGACATCGATCTTCTCTATATAATGTTTCAGTCACTCCTAACATGAGACAAAAATGTGGAAAGTAGACCTCTCTCTCACTATTTTTCTTTATTGTATTGTTGTGGCTCCAGCCCTGATTAGTTGGGTCTCTCGAGGAAGAAATCCTGCCTCCCCAGAGGCCATGTGATAGCACAGGTGCTCACTCAGGCAATGCCTAGGTATATCAGCTGCAAACTTCTAAAGAAAATTAATTTTAAAAATTTAGAAGCTTAAAAGTTTGACTGCTCAAAAAAATAAAAATTAAGGAAACGTTTGTAATTCCTACAGAGAATTACAGTAAAAAGCACTTTACTCAGGACTCATTTTTGTTTACACTGCCCTACCTGCGCATATATTTGGTGACTCACTGATAGTAAAGGCTGAGAAGAAATGCCACATTTGGCTATGCTGAACCGAGTACACTAATTTATGTTTTAAATGAGCATATCTGCCTTTTGGCTCAGAGACCATCAGGAGACACCTGTGGACAAAGTGCTTCATCTGCAAGAACTGCAATTCAGCATTCTGTGGCAAGTCTCAAAGAAGTCTCAGACTGAAGCATGGGAGGATACTACTAGTTGGGTTTTCCTTTCCTGCATGTTATTTCATTATATCCTCTTTCTCCAGTGGACTATTTCCTACATAAGTCTCTGTAAATACTGGTTGTAGGTAATACTAGTGATACCCTGCTTTGAACACGTTTCTTCCAGTGTGGGCTGCTGCTCCTCAAGTTTTCCCATTATGATGCTTTCTGTTATTTCTCGCTTAGTGCTTTGATGGCCTTCACATGTATATTTGGCTTCATACATTACTCCTAAAATACAAAAATGCTTGTTCCTCACCTGTATTAACCCTGTCTACAGCTGTCACACCCTTCTGTAATTATCACTGTTTTCTGCCTGTGCAGATTCTTTCTTTGATTCTTGCCATCGTCTTGCCTTGTCTTTCTACCCTTGACTGTCACACCTGGTGTCTCCTGTTCTAGTAGCTTTGGCAGTGTCATGCAAGAGCAGTTAGTGGTTTGTCTCTGTCATCTTTCACCACTGGCACTGTCACTCATCTCAGAGTAAGACAAAATATGCTCTGCATAGACTACCTGACAGGAAGTTTGTCTCCCTAAAATCCAGAAAGTAGAAGTGGAGCATAGCTGTTCAGATATCAGTCAAATTAGGTTTGTTTGGAGTTTACGCGGTTTCTTATCCACAGAAGATGATTTATTATTGTTATTGTTATTATTATTATCATCATCATCTGTCTTTCTTGAAAAGAAGATTCACAGGAAATTATTTCTTCTTTTTTCCCAGGGCAGGAAAGCTGAGGGGACTCCCCTTTGAACTGTTGGTCTATTGAATTAGATATGTCTTATCTCATTTAGATTACAGCCTATTCAGAATGTAATACATGTAGTGTTTTAACATTGTATGATCCCTTGTGTGTTCTATAGAAACTTCAGACACCATATATAATTATTCTGAAGTAATAATTTTTAATCTTCAAATTTTCACCTCCTTCTTCCTTTTCACACGGGTTATTACACTGAGATGAAAATCTATCACTAAGTGGCTTGCTTTCTTGACCAGAGGAAATGAAGCTGCAGCAACAGGGAACAAAAGAAATATAAAAAGAAATACTAAAAATTATGAGGAAATCCACCACATTAGTTATGAAAAGCGGAATCCTACTATCAAGGGCTACAATACTGAAACTCAGATTAGAAATGCTTAGAATAAGATATTTTTCCTTGACAGAAGTAACTCTTTTTTAAACAAACTACTTGCTTTTATGAAGAGAAAACCAAGAAAGTAAGTGGGATATAAAACATCTCTCTGAAGCAAGGAATGTTCCAAAGGAGAAGCAGTGTACTTTATTAAACACCTAATATGGCTGGAAAGATATAAACAAACAAACAGGCTCACAAAGCTTTAGTAGATCTAAACCAGAGAGGAACAGTACATTTCTGTTAAGCACAGAGTTGGCAGCAATTTCTTCAAGTATAATTTTATTATACCAAACTCGACTGTTTCCAACCTGTATTTAGTCTGCCTATATTTCAGAGCTGAAGAAAGACTTGCGTGCATACTGTTTTACCCAGATACTTTGGCTGACTTAATAATGACACAGCTTTCCTTGTTTATATCTTACTTAGACTGTCTCTACTACAAGAACACTACTACTTTGATGGGATATGTAAGCTTTTGTGTGCAGAAGAAAATTACATATTAACTAAAAAAACCCCTCAAAAACATGATTTAATTTTGTATTTCCATTCCCAAACCTGAAGCTGGTAAAGAAAATGTTAGTGCCTGGTTCTTTTGATTTACCTTCAGAATCCTTAGCTTTCAAAGTACATTTCAGAATTTTATCTTCAAATACAAAATATATTTTTCTTTTTGCAGTTAAAAAACTTAGGAAAACAAACTTGTGTAATTGTTATGCCCACCTGTCCTTCATATTTGTGCAATACTTCTTGAATGCTTTCGAGGTTTGGTTAAAAATCACAAAACCTTCAAGTTCAGCAAGGTTACAGAGAACTGGTGTCTGTGATGAGTTTCTGCTGAGAGAAATGCTGAAGGAGAAGCTCAGCAGTTGCCTATTCCAATTGCTACAAGCAGATACAGAGCAGCCAGCCAAGTGCAGATGCTGAGCAAGTATTGCCTCAGAGGTTCTTAGACATCTGGGAGAGATTGAGGAACAAAAAAGGGGAACTCAAGCTTTTACCACAGACAATTCTAGAAAATAATAGGGTTTCAAAAGATTATTAGTAATAAGAATGAGACGTCTATGTAGGACACATGACAAAAGTCCACAGAAAAGGAGACCTCATTAATTTTGATGTTCATGAGAGAATTCAGTAATTGTTCAGTAATTAAAATTCAGTTATGAAATATAAGCATTTTAGTTAGCAGAGCATTTAGGTTTATACTGCTGCTCAAATCTGTGGGGCCTCAAGTGATAAGATGCCTAAAGCCTTGCCTAAGACCTTGCTTGTCATTTATGGACTGATGCGTAAGATTTAGGACAAGAAGTTTGTTTTTGAGAATGCCTTAGGGCAGTGTTAAAAGTTAACACTAGAAGTCACCTATTGCAGGCCCATAGCTGTCATTAAATATATTTGTTTCCCAGCATATATATACACTGTCAAGAAACACTTCAGCTTTTGCATTCAAATAGTTACAGCAAATGCTTCCAGAATTATTTGTGTCAAAGTTTTGTGCCTAAACTCAAGGAATTACATGAGGTGATCCAAGTCATCCTCAGCTATCAATCCACTAGGAAAAGGAACATCTGTATTTCATGAATGTGTTTGCAGTTAACTGCATTTTAAGACTCTCTGAAATCCAGTGGGTTTTAAGCACTGTTCCAAAATTGCATTTTAAATTACTAAGAAACACTATTTCATCATTATCTTTCTATATTTTGTTCATTATATGTTTCCAAATAGAGAGATTAATTCTTTAAACTCTATATTTTATTCCAAAAATACTCAATTTTGCTTTTCCCTAGAAATTTCCATAATATTTTGGGATGGCTGGCAAATCAGAGGCTTTAAGTTCCCAAAATAGTGCTTAATGTAATAGGAAAAGGTCAGAAATCCCCAAAAGTTCTGAGTCTTCTACTTAATTTTCCTCACTAGCACTCTATGGAAGATGGGAGAATATAGCAGGGAAATATGCTTGCATTTTCATAATAAGCTTTCTTATCTCTCCACTACTAGTCACAAAAAGGATACACAAATATTTGCACTGACCCAGCATAGATTATTATAATGTTTCATTTTATTCTTCACAAACAGAAGACATTTCTATTTTTGCTGCTGGAAATTGCATTAAGATCATATTTTGGCAAAGGCTGATCTGAAATAAGACATAAAAATTGCGAACAATGAGTAAATTCTTTCATCCAGGTTTCGTCATTGAGGAATAATAAAGCAATGTTTTATACTACATTAGAGCAGATTGTTCTTGTCAGTGATAGAATTGGTTTTCAGAGAAAAATAAAAACACAATACAGAACCTTACTGACAGCTGTAAAACTGTTTATGTAGTAGGATGAAGCAGAGGTGTTTTCTGGTTCTATATAACTATATAGTAAATTCTGTAAATTCTGACATCATGCTCAACTGCTATTCAGAAAAAAAAAAAGAAGATTCTTTTGTTCTTTTGTATGGATAAAAGTACTTAGAGCCAGGAATCAAAGACAAAAGCACATGATTTTATAATATTTACTGTAGATGACATCTGAGTTCTACATCAGCTCATTTTCAATTGCATGGATATTAACAGAGTCCAAACTACTAAAGCAGTCATGAGTACAAAGAAACAGAATTCAATACTGGTTTTAAAAAAGCCCTTAAGAATTTGAAAAGTTGATACTTATTCAAAAATAATAAGTAGGGTGCAAAAGAATTTTATTAGCTTTGGCAAAATCTGTGAGGGTATTCTGCCTGAATCATGTTGCTCCAAGCTCATTAAACAATTATCTCTCTTACTTTATTTATTTTGTCTGATAATGCTCACAGGAAGCTTTGACTTTTTGTAGACAAAACAAATTGAAACCAGACACAGCCAATATATCCTATGGGTTCATCTTCTGTCAGACAATTCAGTGAATAAAGCAGATAATAATTCAGTGTTTTACAGCAGCACTGTACTTCCCAGAAGCCATAAAGAATATTCAGCTCCTTTTGCCTTAGCTGAGAATATGGAATGGATATTGTTTAAGAAGATAATTTCTAAAAAACGGCTTTTTGTATACTTGTATATTTTCATTCCCATCACATTGTATTATTCATTCTGTTATTTGAAATAAAGATTTGGTTCGTAGAAATTGCTTCAATTTCCTCAGACAACATATGTGTTAGTTAATGTTAACATCAAAGAATACTGTAAAACAATTCTAAATATTCAGATTTTTCTTTTCCTAGGAAATACTAACAAATATTTGTTGGCAAGTTTTAAAAACATGTTTAGATAGAAGCCAGAGATGCCTTCTCAAAAGACTAAAAAGAAAACTAAGGTATTGTCAACTTAAATAAAGAGCTAAATATCTGTATAATCTGTCTGAAAATCTTGTTCATAATCTGCAGCAATTCATTCTGCTGCACTGTGTTCTAGACTAAATATATTAGCAGACATACAGAAATTAGGTTCTTTTTTTACTTTTTCCTTCTCAAACACACACAGTATCAGTAGCAGCAAAATTCCCGATGAATAAGAATCACAGTGACAGAATGAAATGCAAACCTTACACGAAGGTTACCTCTGGCTGGGCAAGGGGCCTAAAACAGCTCAGTTGACTACATACATTTCCTACAAATAAAACAACCAGTACATCTTCCTCAGGCTGGATTTCAATCTAGCTTCCTTACTGTGTAACTGAAAAAAGGAGAGCATTTCCTATTGAGACAAATTACATTGAGAGCCTGTATCTCAAACCACCTTTTTCTCTCTAGGACAAGTGGATCCTAGGAATGTACAGACACTTAGTGTGGCTCCTAGTAAGAGCATGCCAGGGACATGGGTGTGTATTAAAGAAAAGAAAACTCTTTTTTTGTGCTCTAAGAAAAATTAATTTTGAGCTTCAGATAATTTTCTGATTCATTATTTGCAAAGAAATAAATGGTAAGTTTTAGGGCTAAATATGCAAAATGTAAGAAAAAATCTAGAAAAGGTATTTTTGTTCATTTCAGGCAAAAAGAAAAAAATTTGGGATGTAGGACTTAATTCTCTTCTCCAAATATACTGATTAATCCCAAGTAGGAGAGATGAGCATAACTAGGAGTGTAGCTGCTACAGCAAAGACCAGAAGTTTGTGAATTTGAGAATGGATTTGAGTTTCAGCCCCATAATCTGTCTAAATAGAGCAAGCATGAAATTTATGGATTGTTTTTGAATCTCATGCTTGGGCTCAGCTGGTAGTCTAAACAGCTGAACAAGAATAGAAGTTGACTGACATCAGAGTCAAAAAATTTTGTTTCTAATTTGACACGAGCCCCAAAGTGAAGAGCTGCTCCAGTAAGTTCCAAATGGAGCAGATCACACAGGAGATGCTCCTCCCCGAAGAGCAATGCTGTTCCATGATGAGAGCACACAAATGTTACTTGGGGAGACCTCTGCTACAATTCTACTATATTTTGAAGTCACAAATTTTAAAAGCAACCTCACAGAATCTCACCTGGCTCTTCTAATATAGCATTTTCATCTTGTGGTTAGAACAGTTCTTTAATGACTTTAATCTTTCTCATGGTGCTGAACTAGAGGCTGCTAGCATAACTAAGCTAAATCTTGATATCATTATATAAAATTTATTAAGTAACAGTCTTTGGAACACCGCATGAGTCTTATCCAAATAAATTAATGCTGTTAAATTGAAGCACTGGTGGCAAAGCAGGCAAAAGTATACATCCATGTGTCAACACAGCTCTTGAAACTGATGTTATCCAGTAATGTTTGCTTAGGAAAGACTGTGCTGAGTATTAAAACACAACTGTGCTCCAACACAAAATTGTATTTCACCTTACATCCAAAAACATTCTCCAAAATAAAGAGGATGCTTCCTTTTGTAGTAACATCCCTGCTGCCCAGTATAGTGATCCAACCCTCTCTGAGACAAATATTGTTTCATTCTTGCTCCCTTACATAATTCTGTTGAAGCTTACACTGTAGATTAAGCCTTGGTCAGGACCAGAAGAGTTTAATGGGCATGTTTTCATAAAATGAAATATGGTCTCTCACCACTTCAATATCATGTCTATCCCTACTGGACATACTGGATTTAGATCTCAGGAGGAGCAGAGAAAATGCTGTCTTTTTTTATAGCACTGATGAAAGCAACAATTATCTGAGCAACTGTTGCAGTCAGAACAGACTTTTTATTAAACCAACATGACATGCCGTTCTTCATCACAGAAGGGTGGGTCTCTGTGAAAGGCGTTACTCACATAATATCTTAATACACATTCCAGTCACCAAAAATCATTTCCTTATATCCAAATTACTTGGTAAATGTGTGGAAGAAACAAATTACTTCCATGTCATCTCTCCCAGTCCCTTGAAGAAAATTATTTTTTTCAGATGTAAGAAACTTATAACTTTGAAGCACACTCTCATAAGTAATGAATTTGTTGCTATATGTTACAAAATTTTTCAAGCCTTGGGTGTGCCTTTTTTATCCCCTGGAATCATAACTCACTCTTATAAGTCATTCATTCAACTTATTAATTCAAGACCACCACTACTCCCAACCTGTTAGGTTTGTTTACACTACAGAAGCAACATAACCTCTGTCTTTTCCAAGGTCATGCATTCCCTAGTTTTTGCTTTTCTCACAGGTCCCTCCTGTTCTCAAATCCTTCATTTTGTAGATGGGACCATGCTGGTATTAGACGGCACTTTATAAACTGCCTCATGCTACTGACAGGGAAAAAAACACAAAGCCATCTCTGCTGAAGAAATTATGGGATTCATCTCCAGCTAGTAGCTAGATGGATAGATGTTGTACAGATAACTTTATGAAGGCTCTCCTCCTTCCAGAAAACTTTTTGTATTCCTTTCCTATTCCAAGGTTATCTTCAAAATACCTGCGCAAATTCTTTGAACCCTCACAAATGTTTTCACTAAGACACAGGGGGGAAAAGAAACTGTGAAGAGTGCTCTGAACAGCCCTTACTGTGCTGCTAAGCATAAAAAAGCAAACCAGAAAGTTTCCTGTGCTAACAGTGAAACTGTCTCAGATTTAACACCAAAGTAGCCCTATGCCAGCTGCCACTTGAGAATGGCCCGTTACCTGTCACTGCTTGGGCATTATATGTGCATATTATTTGTGTCAGACCAAAACTCCTCTAAAATTTAGTGATGAGGATCTTTTGTCACAAGACTGTTCACACACATGGGCTGTGACTCTGTTCCATGTACTAGTATAGGTATGACCTAGTAGTTGAGAAAGAAGGAATGAGTCAAATAGGAGGAAGGTCCCCAGACCCACTCTGCAAAGTAGTGAAACACTGAAGCTCTCATCGGAAGGAAGACATGGGTTCTTGTCATGAAATTTGATTAGCTAACTTCAGCAGCTGCATATGCTGCACTTGGAAGGATCCTTCATAGCAAAACAATTTGGGGACAATAACAGTGAAAGTGAAAATTAATGCCCATGTGAGATCGATCAACAATCATACTTTAAGGTTTAACTGTCTCACCACATTTATGATTGAGTGTAATATTTTTTGCTTAGCTTTTGTTTCTTTGCGTTACTGTTTGTGACCTAAATATAGATGACTTGAATATAGCTTATTCCAAAATCAATGGAGGAAATCTACTGCCATAAAATCACAGGCCTGTTGGTAGCAAGGAATCTTTGTCTAGTATGTGTGTGCACATTCCTCACAGGGCGATAAAAGATTCCTAATTTTGAATTCCTATCAAAATTACAAATTATTAACTGGAAAACTGATGAGTGTTCTAATTCCTGTGAACAACAGCAGCACCTTCTTAAATCTCCCTAAGAGAATTTAGGTAAAGCTGGTTTCAGTGGCCATTTCAGTCGTTGACATCCTGTGAACCCTGGGAGCTCCATCATATACTTGCAGTGGAATACATTTTTTAACTCCCAAAAATTTCTTTTCTTTATACTTAAGGGAAAAGTTTGGCATGAATGGAGACCAAAAAAAACCCGAGGTTTTGACAAACTCATTTAATGTGGAATAGTCACAGAAAGATCAGTGTTATCACCTTCAGAGCTGTTTGACATTTGAGTCCTCTTCTAAAGAACACAGGGGTATATCTATCAATGCAAGAAGTGTGAAGATTTCATGACCTCAACAATGCATAACATACCTTAAATAGTTATAATCCTGGAAAAGGAATGAAAATTCGTTCAGAATATCAAGCTTTAAAAAAATTAAGAATTATGAAAGACATTGTTCCCACAGTATGGGCTTTCAAATTACGAATAATTTTTTTTTTTCTGTCAAGATCATTCTCCTCAGCCAAGCCATATGGTTTGTGTAACTTTTGTTTAAAAACCCACCCACATCTGAGATTATTTTGCTCTAAGATAGTGGAACCAGAATCAATAAGCTTACACAAACAATTCCAAAATGTGCTGTATGCATTTTTATGCAGTCATTTTCTCACTTGAAAAAGAAAGTGATGAACATAATGTTCTAATGATTGAAAGGGGTTGGAGCTCTGTCTGTAGTTGTTTGATTCTTCAAGTATTTGGGGATAAAATAGAACCTGAACACTCTTTGTCTAGGACAGAGAATTCTCCATCATCAGTTCCTCCAAGAGGAAACAGTACAAGAGCTTGAGTTTTCATCTGTTTGCTCAAGACAAATACAATATAAATTGTATGTAAAGAGGTGAAGATCTATTTTGAATGAGAAAAATGTGCTAGTTAGCATTGCTACTGAAGCAATATGGAAAAAAAGAAATGCCAGAGTTTAAAGACAAGAAGGTGTGCAGGGAGAATGATAACAGAACTTAAAACTGGAACCAAAACTTTCACAAGAGAAATTAAAATAAGGCTTGCAACAGATGGAGACCATAAAAGGAATTAGGAGGCCACATTCTAGAACAGGAGCCGAACAGCTTGCAAATAAAAATTAAGTGTAACTAACATCTGGAAGTTTTCAGAATAAACTGAACAAAGGCACTGAGAAATAAAGTCTTTCTTGGAATGGTAGCTTTTATTATGCATAATTCAGGCATGTGGGACTTGCAAAGACTAGTGAGATGAAAACATGAGGTGACCAGCCACTTGACTGTCACAAATAAGGTCTTCCAGGAAATAGGGGGGACCTATGTCCAAACTAGAGCTTACTCACAGAGATGAACTGTAGGTAGTATATAAAAAAGTGTAAAAACCATCGTGCCTAGAAGGAAATCAGAGACTTACAGTCCAAAGATGTGTTTGGCTGTCTTTTAAGTAAGCAGAAGACACAGATCACCATACTTGTTATAACAGCTAAAATTTGCTGAGGCTCAGAGGAAAGTCAGGTTATTCCAGATAACATAATGTAAATTCCCACTAGAATTGCATCAAAAAATACTTCCTGAGAAAGTTCTGGTGACTACCTCCATGGTCTGTCTCTCAGTGTGTGAAGAATTTAGGCCACAGAAGAATATAAATTATCCTGCTCTGGTGTCATATCATATTGGCACTATGGGGATAGCCATCAATTTGACCCAATAGCTTTAAGGAGAAAAGAAAAAGAAGAAACAGCAACAGAAATGTAAGCGGTTTTGTAGATGTGCTCTGCAGGCACACACAATTGCTACTGATGACTTCTGAAGTAATTGGCTCCAGACTTGTTTTAAGCACTGAACTGTTGTTGGAGTCTTAGATGCTAATCAGGAACACAAAATTAAAGGAATGAGGAATATAATACTGAATGTCATTCTTGCCTCCAAGAAACCAAAAGGAAAAACAACTGCTGGTCAGGAAGGTAGGAAGGGGTTGCCATAAAGCTTGGAAATTAATCTTTGAGTGTACTATGTACAAGTGATCCTAATCTATCTCATGACATTATGAATGATTAAGAGAAGTGATAGGTTTTTTCATCACAGAGTGGAAAGTAGCAATTAAGGCATAGAGTACAATTAAATACTGACGTGCAGGGGAAAAACTGGCTAGGAAAAAGATTGCTGTGAGCTGGCCAAGGCACACAATTTCAAATAGATATTAACGGTTTTTCTCCAATGAGAGAAAGCAAGAAAACAATTTTAAATGTCTGAGGAAACTCCCAACAGACTTGAGCCCAAAGAAGGCCCCCTAGGAAACTCGTAGTGAATGTTGGGCTAACAAGTGTGGAATAAATTCTGAGAATTTCATGGGAATTATTAAACTAGACATGCTAAAAGGCTAGAGAATAGGGAATCCAATACTCCATCACCTAATTTGGCAAAAATGGAGACAGTCACTGGGAAAGGTGCATTCATCCAAGAACTGAAAATTGGAAAATGATCAAGAAGTCTCAACAGCCAAGTTAGTACATGAGCTAATCATTTACTCAGATTTGATTATTGCTAATAACTCCCTAATAAATGCCAGAAACTGTCTCTTAGAGAGTAAGGGGAGAAGTAGAAGTAGACCTTCTAAAGGGTCTTGGGTTTGTAGGTGGCAAACAATAGTTTTTTAAGCAATATTCTCATTTAGAGATCAAAACTCTTAATAGTGTTTTACATCAACATTTATTCAGGCAAGGAAATATGAAAAATGCTTGAAACTTGCTTCAGGGTGATCTCATCTGCTGGTAAAGAAATTATTTGTTATTCCACTTCAATTTTTTCTGATAAGCAATAAACGGTATAACAGAAAATCCATTGCAAAATGCAAAAGAACACATGTAGTAGATACAAATAAGGAAACGATGGGAGGTTGAACTTACAGGGTCTTCTCTGACTTTATTCCAATTACTATTGAATGGACAAAACTCAAACGGCCCAAGAGATTTCTTGGTCAGAAATGAGTTCTTAGAAGCAAAGTTACAAATTACACTGCACACCATAAGACTAACAAGAAAACTAAAGGATACTGGTAAGAACATATGCCCCTAAGCAAGATGATACATAACCAGTCTTGCATAACAGTGAATCTGCAGAAAAGGTTTTGCACTCATTAGATTTATTTTAGATACCAAAGAAAGCATTACTTTATTTTCCAGAGTGGAGAGTGAATGCCAGTGGAAATGGAGCAAAAAATCCAAAAAAAAAAAACAACAACCCAAACAAAAAAACCACCACAAAAAAAAAAAAAAGAGAGAGGAAAAATTAGTACCACTACTGCACTATCACTGACTGTGTGGCAATTTATGAATGAATGGAGTTGTATATTTCCTACTCTAAAGATTTATGGCTACCCTGTCTCTCATTTAACCTGTTTCCTGTATTGCTGTCTAGAATAGAAATTGAAGTACTTCCATGTAAGCTGAAGGCACCAGCGTGAAACTGCATCAAAGACGATGAGTGCCTCATTGTTGTCAGGTGACTCCTGTAACCCAGCAGTGCTGTCACCTTTGCAGAGTCTGCTCCATGTGCACCCTTCCCAAGTAAGCTGCTGTAAGGATCCGTTTAGAGTCAGAGCATGTGTGCAGTGGCCTCCCAGCACTGTAACAGCCAGTAACTTGTGAGGGCTTTAGCAGTAGTGAAGGTTGGTGGCCTGAATTCCTGTCCAGCTCAGAAGCTGGCAATCAGTACTTGCTCAGAGCTTAAAAACTTCAACAGTTTTCCAGATTTCTTTCCAGTAAGAACTAAATGCACTGAAAATAAAAGAAGCCTCAGAGATTTATTGTTGCTGTTATTATATTATGATATCATTTCTGTTAGCTTTAGGACCCCAATGAGATACAAGCACAAGAAGAATATCTTAACAGAGCTGGAAAGCTCTATCTGAACTATGGGCTGAGAAAACACATTAAGTTCAACTGCTCCAAGTAAGCCTAAGTGCCATTGTGTTCCCCCACCACACTACCCAGACTCTACTGGAAGAAACACCAGGCAGATGTGTCAGGAAGGACAGGGGATGTGGTCCAACAGACACCACATACCCTTTTTGAAAAATCAAAGCATTTAAGTTAGTGGTGTTATTGTCTTGAAGCTCAGAGGCTTTCAGATATCCCAGTAATACACAGAGAGTCCACCAGCCTCTACCATTCAACATTTGGTGTTATATGATAACCACAGAAGGGCACCTAAGATTGTTACTTTGGTGAAACAGTTCATAGAAGCAGAGCAAGCCTGAATTCCATCTTGTTTCATGACAAATAGGATGAACTATCAATAAAAGTCCAGAAAGGAACCCTTTTATTTGGTAGAAGTAAATGATCTCTTAAATACTATATCATTCCTAAAGAGAAGCAAAATTAATCCAGACTGCTTGAACTAGACAAAGCCAACAGAATCTTGAACAGGTTCAGACTATTGAAAAGGAAAAGTGAAGGAAAATAACCAAATGAAAGGATACATTAAAAAAAAAAAGGCCACATGGGAAAACTTTACAAAGGGCTGTATTTACTAAACTGCCTAAGAAAAGCACAGGAGATAAAAACTGAGAAAATCATTAATGTGATATGCATAAATTTTAAAAGTCCATATGTAGGTTGCACATAAAAATTCTAGTTTCCTCACAAGTAAAACTGGTAGAATCTTCAAATTTTGGTTCCCCTAAAATAATTTGATGCTTTATATTTTATTTGATTCTGAACAAAAATCGAGTAAAACAATTTTCAAGTTTTCTGCTAAATTAAGACAATATGAATTCTAAAAGAAATTTCCAATTTTGTAATTCTATTAAAAAAATATGTTTGTCATTTTAATATAACTTTAGCTAATATATATTACAAAATAGGTTACACCCTCTAGTTATCCATAGCAGCAGGAGTCTGACCCAAATGATTATTTCAAACAATATAAAAATATTGAAAATAAAGCATCAATAGGATCCAAAATTAGATTTTGATTCAATAATATGATATTATGTTTATTTCTGAAATTGTAAGTTCTGCTACAGAGCTTTTTCCCACAGAAATTTTTACTAAACTGAACTTACTTTTGTTTTTAAACATTTAAAATTCTCTTTTCATTTAGTGCTTTTCAAAAACTGTAGAAAAAACCCCTTTTTTCTGCCAGGTTGATAAGACAGTGCTGAAAACTTCACTAGGAATGTCACTGAAATCCAAGCCAGTCCTCAGGGACTCAGAGAAAGAGCTTCATCGCAAAGTTTGATCAGGCAGGGAATGAAAAAAATGAGAAGTTGTTTAGATTGGAGTAAAATTTTTTTGAGTTGGCAAAGGGAAAACAGCCTGCTTGAAGTTGTGTCATCTTTAATTTGCTAAGTTATTTTTTTTCTTGTAATCTTGTATTTGAAGTAATATTTCCAGTACATTAACTTGATTGGCAGAGGTGCTGTATGACTTGGGATAAACCCCAGTAAAAATCTTTATTCCTATCTGAGGTACTCCAGCTTCTGAATGAGCTCCCCTCAGCTGAAAACATGCCTTAGGAACATCATCACATGCCTATTACCCCTTATCATCACATCAAGTTAAATCTTCAGCAAGACAGAGAGCAGCATTTTGGCCTCATCTCGTTTTAATCTCAGTAACTGATCTGAAATAAACTCTAAATCATGGGAAATAATACTCAAGTAACTGACTAAAAAGGATATTATGATTTTCAAAAGTAACAGATATGACAAAAGGTAGTTCATAAAAGTCTGCAGGACCATACCACATCACTATAGGCAGAACAATCTATCTAGGAGAATAGGAAGTAGTATTTGAAATCTGACACTTGTATGAATTGTACAGTTATTGCACATTTTTCACCTTACCATTTTGTATTCTTTCCAGCTTTTCTGAAAATCTAGACTTCCATCTTCTCGGTGCTGTATAACTGTCCATCCTCCTCCAGCAATTTCCATATTGCAAAAGACCTATGCAGTAAATAAAAAAGAAAAATTTAAAAATCCAAACAAACAATAAAACAAGTTTTCATTGGAATCTTGGCATCTTAGGGGGGAAAGCTATTTGTGAATAACAATATTAAGGAAGCGTGTTTTCCTATGCACACATGCCCTGTTCCCTCAATGACATCCTCAGTCACTTGATTACAACCAGTTCTCTTCTACATTTAGTGTGATTCTCCCAGTAATGTCTCCTTTCAGTATCTCACTCAAGTACATCTCCCCATCATGCCCCTCTGCTTCTTCAGCTTTCCATTCACACTCTCTCCATGCTCTTTTTTCTAGATTTGCTGCAGTGCCCCTGAAACCACTCCCTTCCTCTTAACAAAGAAGAGGAATTCTTCAAGTGATAATAATGCTTTCTATGGCTTTTAGCAGAATGTCATTTGGTCTCAGAGAGAATCTTGAGAATTCTTACAGAAAAAACTTGTCCTAGGAGTCTGAAATGTAGCACAGATGAGGTTATTCTGTTTTGCTTTGATTTGTGGTATCACCTACAGAGTTACAGGCAGTCCCAAAATGGGAACAGGTGACCTCAAAGCAAGCTGCCTTATACTGACAGAGAACATAGATAGAAACAGGCTCAAGAACAGAGATCTGCGCGACAAGTTCAGAAGTTAAGATCTATACTGAATATGTAAGATCATGCCCTGTCACCATTGCACTAATAAAATTATAACTTAGATACTAAAAATTCTGTGTATAAAGGATAATGAAACAATTTGACAGTTAGATGTTAGAATATTGCGTAAACTGAAATCTGTTACCACTCTTAAATAATCCAAATGATAATAAAAATGGGTATTAACTTTCATTCACTTCACTCTTTTTACATCATCCTTTCAAAAATATAGAAGATAAATTATGAAAAAAATTAAATACTGCTTGTGCATTTGCTCTTCTTGGTATTTGACAAGTGGCAATAATTTTTGTTCCTATTTTTGTAGGACACTTGAGTTGAAGATCTAAGTTTCTCAGTGTTAGTCATTCAAGCAAGTTTTCCTGAGTTCATTCCTCTGTATTCATCCATGCCATATTGACACTGCAACAATCCTAAATTTCATTTGTCTTTGCTTTTAAATAGCTGTATCTGCTTTTTAGGTAGGCTGTCAGTATGTAAGATGGTTGAAGAGGTTTAGCTTTTGGCACTCACATCAGCAAGAGTCAATCCATTAAGCACTGGTCGGTAATTTAAAGCTTTATGTTGCTTTGACAAACTGGAGGTTACTATCCAACACAGTTAAACAAAAATTTGTCCTGCAGCTGACTGGTAGACCATTTTCAACCCTTAGGAAAAGCCATTCTAAATTTCTCCTACTCATAAGAACTGTCATAGTAACAATATGCAAGTGTTTTTGTTTGAATTTGCACCAGGCATGCCAAGTGAAGTCCCTGTGAAAGAACAGGAAGGAAATAGAACACCAGGGCAAACACAAACTTGATTCAGGGTAACCACAAGAAAACCCACAATTTTCTAGACAAGCATTTTGGCCCTATTCCTTCTTCAGGGAAGCCACCGTGAGTCAAAATATTTATCTACAGGATTTAATGTCTTTAGTCTGATTTATGGTGAGAATTTCTAAAAGATGGATTTACTTTCCCCATAACTCATTTCAAGCTCCCATGAATCCACTGCCAATTTTTAAAGCATTAAATCCTTGACTGTATTAAGACCACTCATTTGAAAGACACACACAAATTTTGAGATTTTCATACTACAATAAAATGACATACCTACAAAAAGACTGAAGTTTTCTGAATAATGTATCAAATTGAAAGAGAAAACTGCACAGTGAAATAAAGATTTGCCAGCAGCACATTTTTCACTAGCCATCATTGTGTGGTCTGGCACTTTCTGTGGTGGTAGACACAAACACCTGCCCATATTAACAGGAGTTTCAAGGTGATTGTGGATGTTACTGTGCATAGCTCTAGCCTTGTCTGTCCCAGAAAAGATCAAGGCACTCAGCCACTAAACACCATTTAAGGTGTTCTGATACTTAACCCTCTACTAGAAAAGTAAAGGATGAAAATAAGTGACTGAATTTTTATGGATCTCTAGATTCTGAGTTTGTAATTAATAAAATAAACTAACTTAGAATAAAATACCATCCAAAATATTGGACTCTTGCTCTTCCTTAAATGCATGGGTAAAAATTCTCAAGCTCCTAAAAGGCAAATATGGGATTATTTCTACTTCTTTTAGTTTTATGGACTAAATTATTAAAAATTTCATAATTAGCATTCAGAGATAAGCTCAATTTTAAAGTAAATAGAAGATGTGAAATTACTACAAATTGAATTTTAAGTGCATGCACACTAAGACCCCACAGGTCTACATTGTTGGCATGGAGCAACAAGCTTGAGACCAGACCTTTGAGATTCAAGGAATGTGTCTCTGCTATGCAGGAACAGTCTGATGACAACCATCTTGGATGACACTTTCCACAGTACAGAGGGATAGCATGCATTTAATTGGATTAAAATTCACCCAAATATGCTCAGAGAGAGCATCAGCACCAATTTAGTGGGAAATCCATAAGAAGAAAGCAGATGGGAAGGACTGAAGACCACAGTCACAGCAATTGTTTTTGCAGAACCATAAAGACACAGATCCACAGACCCCAGGAGCAGCTGATAACATTACATTTTCCGTGTAGTGCACCCAGAGGTTGGTAACAGTCGTGCTTGTGAGGGCATTAGAGGAGACAGTGAGCCTGTCAATACATCGATCCAAGGGGAGATGCCGAGGTCCTCATTGCAGTCAGACCAATCACACCTGGCCTACTTTGGCTCCCAAAGGTGACTTGGCTCTTTCAACTCCAAAACGGGGACAACCTCACTCCCACTGCTCCCTTGCTTGTCAGAAGCCTTGCTTCCCCTGTAGCTGACCCCAACTTTGCTGGGGACTGAGAGGATTCTTCTTGCCTTTGCTTTCACTCAGAACAATCATTTGTCCACATTATAAGGCCCTGCATACACACACACCAGAGTGAGCCAATTAATCAGCTTAATAGTTTAATTCTATCTTTTTCTCTTTCCATATAAAAAATATGGGATATTATTAAGATCCTTTTAAACAGATATTAATCATTAATTTTTGATGCAGGGCTTGAAGACTAATGAACTGTTGAAGCTAGGAACATGAAACAAAAATTGTAGTCTAAAGCATATGTGAGCATATGAAAATGAGGCATATAAATGGTATGGAGCTGTAAGCATGAAGGATAATTTTAAATGAATATATGAATGTGAAACCAACAAAACACTAGAATTGAAACATTTATGTATATGACAAAGCTATTTTCCTTTGAATATCAGGATTCTAGTAAATATCCCTTAGAAAATATAAAAAGAAATGAAGATATATTGTGACTTGATGTATAAAATTGTTATGAATGAGATAGTTGCCTGTCGTTGTGAGTATTACAGAAGGTAACAATATATTAGGCCTCTTAAGACATGTCAGAGCTGTGCATTGCATTGTGGTAATCCAGATAACTAAGATGGCTTTAAACAAGCAAGTATGTCTCCATGGAGTACCTATCAGGATATTAGAGCAATCCGACTGTGTCCGCCTGGTGATACCTCCAGGCTAATTAGTGCTGGCACAGTGCTGCACTGATGTGATTTTGAAGCTATCTCAGCTGGAGTTAGTTCAGCTATCTGCACAGCACTACCTTGCAGCTTGTTTCAATGACATTAATGTCTAACAAAACACCTGTTAAAGCAATCACACTCCTCACCTGACTAACATGAACATGCCTGGGATCAGCTCTTGCTGTGTTGTTGCTAGGGCAAGACAGAAACAGGTGGTATCAGAAATGCCCTCAACACACAGAAACAACACTCTTGCATTTTCTTGCTCAAAAAGGAACCCTCCAGGAAAACATAACGCAATTATATCAGCTGAGTTGAAATATCTGTATTGATTTATAGCAGTGTCTGTAAAGAGGGATATAGTGGAAACACAGGGTGGCTTCCATTGTGTCACTGTCCTTATACTGCCTGTGAAGTGTGTTTGAGGTAAATATACCAGAAGCATCAGTGTGGGTTTGAGGTAAATATACCAGAATTATCAGTGTTCCAGTGCTTTCAGGTAACCATTGTTTTTAACTGCAGTCCAGCTTCTGGGCATGGTTTATGAACTTCAGTAAGGCTAAGAAAAGCTGCTCCAATTGGTACATTCAGTTTGGACTTAGATGTTACATCTCTTTTTTGAGAGGAGCAACTTCTACAGAACTGCTTTTATTATTCTTGTCTTGCTCAGTAATGATTAAAGGGATTTCTGTATTTTTATGTCATGTCAACTGTTTTTCCATTCACATTCACCAGAATTATATTGATCTTGGCCCACACGTCTCTCCCACCCCAATTCTTCTTGTGGTTTAATAAACTCTAATTCCATGCTAAACTATAACATCTTGATATTGACAGGATTCCAAAGGCTTCTTATAATACCAAACTCAGTTTAGCAGTAAATTCTACATATCATATGATCATAATATTACTATAAACAATAACATTGGTAATATTTTTTGCAGTCTTTTTCTGTTTGCAGGGTCACTATTTTAAGTAAGAATAAACACCAGACAGAAGTGGTTCCCTCCCTCCTCTCTGGCTCACTTTATGGCCACCACTGTATTTCCCTCTGCCAGGTAATCAGCCCTTGGTCTTGGTGGCTTCTCCCAGTGGTGCCCTGTCAGAGGGACAGCCAACATTCCTCCATGGATAAGTTTGGCTTAGGTTATCCTCTCATGTTCCTAGCCTCAACTGACTCAGGTACCTTAGCAACAAAAGCCTTGCAAAAAATAGGCTCCTTTATAGACTAATGTTTCATTTGCATATAAAACCACCCCCTCCTAAGTCTCTTTTTTGAGAAGGATGGGATTATACATGCTTCATCATTTCAAGCAGTGCTAGTACTCAGCATGCTGTGTTCTTTACAGCCAAAACCACTTTTCCATGTCCCCTACAAGAGAAGCAGGATTTTTGTAAATCCTTATCTTTAAAAACTACTCATTCTGCTATTTCTTTCCCCGTGCTACCAGATAATCCCCTAGATCAGCTTCCTCATTATCACACTTCACAAAATCACTTCTAAATCTTATCGCAGATTTCTTTGCAGCCATAGTCTGACTCAACTGAGCTTGCCAAGTGAGAGGAAGTAAGTCAACTATTGAGTGTACGTTGGAACTTAGGAAGGATTCTCTGTCAGTGGGAAAGAATAATGTCTGGAATAATACAGTTAATCATTTTCTCAGTCTATTACACTTTTCAAAGACTGAATATAACACAAGTTTTTTATACCAGTACAATAGTTTGTGGCATGATAACTTCAATAAGGGCTCAAAATGCTCTTTTAAGTTCAGAGCAATATCATAGTAACAAATAAGAAAATAAACCCAGTCTTTACCTTTTTAGGATCTGACATATTGTTAATATAAATAGTGTAGACCCCGCTTTTGTTAAAACCAGATTGGTATACATCTGCACAGTCTCTGAATGGCTTTTCTTCTTCCTTTTTTGCATTCTTTAGTAAAACTGCAAAACAAAACACATGATAATACAAATTACAATAGTCTTAAGCATTTCTGTATCTAGGAAGTGCACTTTTGCACACTGCATTCCTTTAAAAAATACACAGTAATGATTGTACTGTGTTTCTTACACAGTTCATGCATTTGGCAAATTCTAGTAAAGAACTAGTACGAAGATTTCAGACAGATGGCAGAGTAGGCCCCAGAAGAAGTCATTATGCAAACAGCTAAACAGAGCATCCTGTCTACTGAGAGGTAACACAGCATGTTCCTTCTGAGTGCAAAGGTCTGTGCCACTGCAGGTGTTGCCTCTGACTAAAGCTGTACCTGGGAGGTTGCCAAAGAATGCCCCAGAGATGGCACATGAAGGTGGAAAACGTGTTCAGTGTTGTGATCTGACACAGATGCTCACCTAAGACAGCAATGCTGGAAGGAGAGAGCTTGTGCTGTTCGTGAAGTAATGACTGCCGAGCAGCATAGGAGCTTGGGGCAAGGCAGCTGCTTGCTTAAATTTATTTTTTAGAAGAGAATAATGTAATTATTTTCCTATCTACATTCATTAAGGTTGCTAAATACAATGAAAGAAAAAACAGTGCTACTGAAGTCAGATATCTAGAGGCAAGATTTATAGAATTCATTTTGGCTCAGCACACGGATACAGTTAATGTTGCAACACCAGTGCAGATCTTGATCCTGTATATTACAGACAGACCATATATATATGAGTCTGGGCTGAGAAATCAGGAGTGCAAAATGTTGAGAATCCCAGTCTTGAACAACCAGGAAATTCCCTGTAGAAGGAGTAACATCTGACAGTGTTCTTTACTTTCACAAGCAAAAGTAGCATGACCCCACACAATAGTGAAGGATATGATTTCATTCCAACAACATATTTTAAGCACATCAGTATTCCCATGGAAATCCATCCGTCTACTCAGATTCTTAAAGTTAAACATGTCCTTAAGTGATATGCAGGGTTCGGGCCGGCACTTCATTAATCCCTACAATAAGGATACAATATTTAAGTCTTCCAGACGCACTCATCCTCTGGTGGCAGACACTTCTTTTTCATTTTTGGTTTGAAAGTGTGAGTTATAGATTCAAAAGAGTCTACATCTTTTTCACTCATAATGAAGCGGCCTGTGATGCAAAACTGGTGTTTAATGACACTGATGTGCAACAAGACAATGGCACGTGGGACTATCCAGGTAATAGATGGTGAGAATAATGCCAAGGGTTTGTAGTTGGAAATACTATCTTCCCTTTGAACACCTCAAAGCAGTATTTTAGGATGGCAAATTCCTGCCAGAGCAATTGGTATTAATACCATTTCACAGATGAGGAAACTGAGGGAAAAAAAAGGCTACACATTTTACCTCAGTCATTCCATAAAAAGGTAAAAATAGAAAAATAGTGAGAAATCCAATCCTGACTGTAAGACTACTGCTCTCTAGGTAGGCATTTTACACAAAAATAATATTATTCTTTTTATGTGTTTTATATCATTATTTTAAAATTTTTTCTTAAGAAAAAAAACCCTTACTTCTCCTCTTCCATGAATTTGCTGCATATTTATTATTTTTTTCAACACCATCAGTAAAAATAAAATCTAATTCATATATTTGCATATGAACTTCAATTAGGAAATCAATGGCTTTGAAACTTTGCCATATTTGGAAAAGGTAGTGCTGGCCATGCTGTAGGTTACACACTTCCCTGTGAGATAGCAGCGAGTGAGGTCCTTAGCAAGGTGCACATCAACTGTGCACTCTCTCAAAGGTGCAATTTTTTAGGTAAGACATAGAACTGAGGCCTTTGTGATTTGTGTTAATTAAAGACTTCATGGTACTTTCTGTAAGCAGATGGTATTAGTATCTGTGGCCAAAGTCCAACCTGAATAATTACTTGGGGCTGGAGCCAAAGCCTAAAGGAGTTAAAGCAAAGCCTCTCATTGATTTCAGAGGGCTTTAGAATAGATCCATTCTTTCTGGCCTGAATTTCTCTAATGCTGTTGTTTCAACTGGAGACATCAGTCTCTCCTGTCTAAAAATTTTATTTAGTGGTGCAGAGGCAGTGCTCATTTCCTTCAGTTTTAAAGTACTTATATTTTATTAGCTCTATGCAGCGAGATTATCTTACCTCATACTTAACTCTTATACACACATTGAAAACCACTTGGAAATAAGTACTAAGAGTCAATAAAGGAAATTTGAATTCAGATCCTTTGTAACCGAAACTTAGACAAAAGAAATCATGAGTATATTCTAAAGTTCATATTATTAAAATTTTAAACAAGGTAAAGAGATTTTTCTAAAGAGATGGATCTCTAGGAAGCACCTTTAGAAATAAATTATCTTCTCATTCTTTAGAACTAAAAGAAACATAATAAAAGGGATATTTTTGAGAGAGATGAAGTTGAAAAAGACATACAAATGTCATAGATACAGCCAGTTTATTCCCATCCTTCCTCCTAGAATCAGACAGCTGAATTAGCTGAGCCCACAGAGAGCAAATGGGTAATTTTCTAAAAACTAAGCAATCCAATACCCATTTGGTTTGTTTTGCACCAGCGGTTTTATTCCACTGTAGCCAGGAAAAGATGGCTTTCCTTGGGTCCCTCTCACCCTCTCTCAGGAGCTGGTGCTCCCACTAGAAGAAAAGCCCAGCTCCTTCACCAGGACCTACTATTACAGATTGCAGCAGAGTATATTAAGCATGACAAGCACAAAGTTTGGTTTTTCTTAATACATCACACTGTAATTTTCAAGAACAGCCAAACTTGACAGAAAATTAATACTCAGGAATGTTACTGTTAATGTACTTTTAGCATAAAATATGTTTTCTCTAAGTTTTGCTGTTATTTTTCTAACTTAATATTCCATACAGTTTCCAAACCACTTCTACGTCCTATAGCTCTAGACTATTTTTTTTCTACAAGATTACATAGACCTTGAATCCTTTATACATTAAGTAAAGCCCCTGAATGATGTATTGGCTCACATATGGTAGATGTGTAAGTAAATTTTTTTAAAAAGTAAGAAAGTTTAAATAAATTCGTTCTAAAACCAAATATGTAACCAATAAATTCCTTTGTCAGCTTCAAGATATTGACTTTACACAAACTTCTAATGTTAGTTTAGCTGTTTTCAGATACAATGCTTATGACAGATTTTTATGTACCTGAAGAAAAAGATAAGTCTATGTCAAGAAAAATAATATTATCATTTTTTAAACATCAATGCTTAGCCAAGATTTGGGACCCAGGAGGGTTTTATTGCCTTCTCTGGATGAATAAACTGGTGAAGTAGTCATGCTCCTTTAAAGCAATGATACCTATGTGGAAAGTCCTGTTTTTCTGAACAGAAGGAGAATCAATGATAAAAATAATTTTTTCACTGCATTTCCAAAAATTTTCTGGGTAATTTTTAGCCCAGTAACTTTCGCTTTGGGCTATGCTATCTGTTTTTCCCTACTTGGTGTGAATTTTTTAATTCCGTTATCAGTCCTTCAGATGTTCCTTTTCCTCAGTGCCCTGGATGATGACTGGAGTCCAGGCAATACAGGAAGTACCATCCATAACTGCCCAGGCCCTATGGATGAACAGGAAGCCAAATCAGTGAGGTCTCTGTCAACTCATAGGCTCCGCAGCACCAGGGCGGGGCAACTGTTCTGCTGCACCTGCTCACAGGATATTAACCCTCAGTAGAAAGCCAGGGTTAGCACCTGAGGCTGTAGCCTCTTCAATTTTCTTAGAAAGGTTTACCCGTGCCTGCAAGTGAGAGCTCAGATACATAGAGCTTTTTCCCAAATCAATAGTCCGGGAAATTTAACTGATTGATAGTTATGTGTGTCTCTGTGTAGAGTGAGACTATTTCTCTGCTATCAGCTGTAAAATTAAATCAATGGTAAATTAGTTTATTTCCTAACAGCTATCACAGATGGAGGATGTTTGCTTTTCTGCCCAGGTTTAAAGAAATACCAATTGACCACTAAGAATAAGTAGCTTCTGAAATATTTAGTAATCTAGTATTCTCCTTTAGGAATATGAAATTGAAAGCCTACAGTATCTGTCTTTTTTCCTAGCTGTACGAAAATTATCTAATCTCATCTTGACTAGGAGAAAAAAGAAAAATAATCTATTTGGTTTTTTTGGTTTTTTTAAACTGAGATTTCTGGTTGTTTTTGAGAAAACTAAGTTGTCTCATTGCTTTTCAGGTCTCCATCAGATATCTGGTGAATGAATAGCACAGCTTGTCTGTAAGCAATAAAGAATGCTAAAACACAGTTCATTATGTTGACTGAATCAATAAATCACAATCATATTTCCTGAATTATTTGGGATCTTAACCGCTATGTTTGTGAAATCAGTTGAGACTGAATTAATCACTGGCCTCTTATACCCCTTAGCGATACTGACAACATATGAAAAACAGCTGTTTGTTTTTCTGCAAGATAGTGACTTATTTGGACAGATATGCAGAGATTTCTTTAGTGTCTGAGTGAATAATTGTATTTTCATTGTTTCAATGCATTATTTATATAAGTGTAATTTTCTTATAGAATAGAAATACCAAAAAGGCACTAAAAAAATTATTCATGCTTTTGAAGTCAGAAAGCAAAAGTCTTTCTCTAAAATTATTGGCATATATAATTGACCTAAACTTCAGCTGCGCTATCAAAAGCATCTGAGGTAAAAATTTATGTCCCCTGTCGAGCAACTCCCTAAAAATCAAAAAGGAGAAGGTTGTAAATTGACGGTTTTTACCTAAAGTTGCTACATTTCAGGACAGGGTCATATAAGGACTGCTAAACAGTGGTTTCTGTCTAGATCCTGACTGCAAATAAATTGTGCCTTGAACTTGTCATAGTTCCAGACAGATGGTGGGGAATCCTGCATTTCTGTAGGTGACCCTGTGTCTCTGACCTCTTTCCCAGCCATTTGAGTGCAGCTGCTGTGCAACAGAGTTCCAGTTACGATGGCAAATAGCGCCTGGCTTGAGAAGAATCAAATCCAGAACAGTTTGTTAATGTTATCAAAAGGATGTCACTCAAATTCCCCCAGTGAGGAGGCCTGGAACACTGCCCACACATGTATATATGTGCTCAGCAGCAGCAACCAGTAGCAGATCTGACAGAATAAGGTGAAGATTATTTTTGTTTTGAGGCGGAAAAATAATAATAATTCACAGACTTACAGTTTTTGCTTACCTACAGGCAGAGGTATAGTCTGCTGTTACAGTGTCCTCGCCTTGCGTGTACCAACCTCCACTTGAGAACAAACTTTAAACTGCAACCTAATAGCTGACTGTGACACCCAACATTGCCTGCAATAAGAACCCTGTGACAACACCGTTGTGCTGCAAAAGTTATACAAAGGGAAAGGCACAAGCCTGAAGTCTGACTTCAATTCAGGTATGCTTTCCAGACAACTACAGTGATGCCTACAAACTGAAATGATAGCAATGCAAGAACACATTTGGGTCCCTCTTAAAACAGAGTTGAAAACACGTTTTCATTCAAGTACATATTACACACTGTCTGTTTTTCTTCCACAAAAGTGTTTCTGGATTATTAAAGCTACCACCATCACTCAGTATAACCAATGCAAAAAATAATTAGAAAATTACAATCCATTGAGATGCATGAAATCAAAAATATTGCAGTTACTTATTCTTGATAAAATATCAGGAATTTTTTATGCATCTAGCTAGTGAACTAAAAGTTTTAGATTTGAACTTATATGTATTTACTACCCAGTTCTAGTTGTTATAAAGACAAACTATCACCACCTGATTCAAAACTTTCTCCAATGTCAACTTTATTTCCTACTTTACAAATTCTATGTTTTATTTTCATCTCCACAAAGTCTGAATATCTTCTTAAAAAAAAAAAGGGGGGAGGATATTACTATGAAAGCTGCTTCTGTATGCCTTGGAGTCCAGCAGTCTTCTCAGACAAGTTGTTGTGCATCCTTGTGTACTCGTTGGTTTACTATGGAGGTGAAAGGAAGTTTAGGAATGGAGTTTGGACATGCATTTTCCTTTCAACCAAATATGCATTCACCAAAATGCCATTAAAGCTGATATTTCCTTGTGACACTGCTCTGAATCTGACAAAAAGAGCAGGCCACTGGCAACTTGGAAAGTTTATTTTGACATACTGAAATAAAATATTTCTGTTCTGGGAAGTATTGCTCCATAATCAAGTTTATAGATTATAAATTTGCAGATTCTAGTTATAAAACTGTATTGTCAAAGCCTCCATTATTCCAAAATGAAGTTATAAGAGTAGATACACCAAGTTACATGGCTGGTCCAGCCTCTCCAGTATCTCATCTCCAGCATCAGGGCCCTAGAAATCATGACTGCCTCATTGGATTTGATCTTTCAACCATCATTTTCTGTTTTTTTTTTCTTCTTATATGCTCATAATTATTAGTTTTCCTCCTTTTTTCTTTTCCTTTAGGCCTTTTCTCTTGAGGAGGGCCCTAAGATTTTGCAAGAGCTTGGCTAACAAGTGGCCTGAAAAAAGAAATCTTCAATGGAAACAGGTGTTCAAAGTAGATGACTGAAGAGCAGCATAAATGCAGGAAAGCATATCCAGGAATTTACAGTATAAGTTCTTCTTCCACCAGATGTAATATCTGTATCTTTAATAGGCTTTGAAAGAATTTTCTTCCATTAATTTCTCCAGTTAGGTTTTTGAAGCCACATTAATTTTAATCATTCAGTGTCTCATACCAAGGAACTCCATACACATACCATGTGAAGGACAATTTCCCACTGTTAGCTTTTAACAAGTGTTCCAGCTGGTGACACTTCATTCTTAGCTGAAAGTGTCAGTAAGTCTGCACCCACGCTCTACAAGGCACCCACACCTACAATTTCTACTGCAATCTCCTTCTATTATCTTTTACACTGCCTGAAGTATCTGTCATAGGCTTAATTAATGGTATTTCACATATTCAATCATCTGTCTTTGTGGGGGATTTTTTTTTGTGTGCTATGTGGGTTACAATACTTTATACAGTATTTGAGCACATCATGGATTATGTGGTACAATTTTTTTCTGATTTCCTGTCTATTCCTTTGCAACAATTTTAAAAATAATATTTTCATTTGGACCATTAACTGGCAAGTAAAACCTCCTGCATCTTTCATTCAAGATTTCCCTGGAAGCTTACCTTGAATTCACATGAGTGTTTTAGAAGGTAAAAATTTAGAAAATAAAACTCTAGAATTCCTTACTTAGGCACATTCATTTGCTGAATGATGACAATAGAAAATGCTGGCCTTCATTAAAATGTTCAGAGTCTATGACAGTATAAGCATGTCTATAATACACATACATATTTTGAATGTCTTAAGGGAGCACTTAGTCCTAACCCCAAACACAGTGCAATCACAGAATGTCACTTACAGGAACAGTGCTGCTCTGGCTATATCTGTTGGCTGTAGACTGGTTCCATGGCCACAGAATGAATCAGCTAATAGGAGATCTTGCAGGAAGTGTTTGGGTTTGTTGTAGGGGTAAAAGGTGGAGGCAAGGTTAGGAGTTTTGTTTGGTTGCTTGGTTGTTTTGTTTCTTGGTTTGTTATACAAGTTTATAATTCTGCTGGAGTAGCTCAATGATCTTGACTCACCCCTTGACACTACAGTCCCTGGACTGGATGAAGTGAAAGGATTTTGTTTCCAAGGACCAATGACAAAACCAAAAATAGTCCCTTGCCTCTCAACCCCTAGCTCTTAATGCCTACATGCATCTCCCTCACTGCATGTGGGAGGCCCAAAGAGCCGTGTAAACCTCGCTTAAGTACAACCCAGAGTAACTACTAAGCCACGCTGAAATGCAATTAGCAGGTCTACAATGATTCTACCAGCCTAGGCATTAGTCCAGTACCAGATTTGTTAGGAGCACTAAGGTTCACTACATAGAAGAATTTGAGTTCAATACTTTTAACATGGGGAGGAAACAGAAAAGGTGCAGTCAATTAGATGTCTCAGGTTAACATTTATAGAAATGTTGTAGCAGCTAACAGAACATTACTTTGCCCTCCCACACAGCCTCTAAGAGTCTGCAGTAAGAAAGGCAAACAATTGCATAGCAAGAGCACTCAAGCTATCCAACTACTTACTAAATAAATCATTTAAAGCAGAATTTCCCTCCTGTAGTGCTGCAGGAATTAACTTGGTCTTGGAAAACAACATTAACGTAGAGAGCTTCCACCCTCTCCAGGGCATAATTATTTAATACCTAATAAATTATCTACAGTTATCAAGTTTGTTTCCCAATAAATCCAGCCTTAGTGACTGGAAAGAACAATAATACTTCAAATCACTGTGCATTTGAAAGAAATCACTTAAGAATACCACAAAATGGTCCTCATTAGTGAGCTGCAATAGAATGCCTTATGGCCCATTTACAAAGAGATAAAGACAATTATCCAGCTGCAATACAGTTCCTTAAGAGTTTCTGCTTGAGACAGCAATTTCGTGATTAACTAGCTATGCACTGAGAGGAGAACTAAAGAAGTCTTTCACTAACCGTACAAGGAGATTAAGTTGCTGGTTTTGTTTAATATTTCTAGTGTCCATATTTCTTTAATTGATTTCTATTTTTCCACACAGGCACCCTAATGTGCACTTGATGTTTCCATCTGAGCAATGGTATGCATACAAAGAAATTTTTTACTAACAAGCCATTTGGGTGACACCGACAGTGTTGTTAGTTGGTTTATATATGCTGATATTCTCTGTGATATATTCAGTGTGAGTGAATAATACCAGTTTCATAAAACTGAGTGAAGAGGGATTTGGCACTGACCTATACTGCAGGAATGAGGATGGGTAATTGATTTTAATAGCAACAATCAAGAATTTATACACACTTCCAATATTAATTTTTCAGTATGAATAACTATTGATCTCCTGCTGTGATCACCAACAAGTTAATGGGGATAAAATATCAGAATGCACAATTCTGTTTTGAAGAACGTATATATTTTTCCACTGACACAAATTTCAAATGCTGAACATTCAAATTTACTTATTTCAGAACTGAATCTCTATTAAACTACAGCCTAACTTGCTATGACCTAGTATAGTTTGTTGCACTTTATTATAAAGCATAACTTTGAAATTAAGGTATTCTTGCCTAAGCAGGGTATGAAAATATTTTTATTTTTAAATCATGATTATTTGGAATTGATATTTTTTTAATTTTAGGAAAAAACAACATAGGTAGTGATCATATAACTATCAGCAGTAACATCACCACCTTACAACAGATAATATGGAGAAAAAGAGTACTTGTAGTTGTAAGTCACCTCATCATGAAACAACTCACTTGGACAGAAGTGACTTTGTCAGTCTAAAGGAAGTCCAAACCAGAACTCTGAAAATGCTAGGTGAGCCAGATAAGACTGACCCCCAAAAACTCTCTAATAGAGCTTTCTGAGCATCTCTGAAAATTGCATATCAACAAAGTCTTCAACGAACACAGGAACTGTGTAGCACCTGAACAGAAAAAAGGAGAAACACAAAAGCTGCTGCTGATGTGTATGTTTAACTGAACATCTACACAACTGCACAAACTCACAGCAGCCTCTGACTGCAGCCCTGCAGCACTTTCCAGTTCTGTGGGTCCATTTGCTCAATAGGATCCAGCCGCAGTCAGAGTAAGGGGACTCCTCTTCCTGACACTGAGTGCAAAATAAAGATTCCGTTTTTCTCCAGCTTTCAAAATATAAATAAGAGCAGATCACATAAGGGAAAGTATCTTCATAACAGTGAGCTTTGTGAATTGACGGTGAACATTTTCTGATAGTGATCTTTTGGTTTCTTTAAACTAAAGATATTTCTGTTATGCTTTAAGATATCTTAAAAATGAAAACCTCATGCTTATAAAATCTCTAAAGATGGAAGAAGTAGAGAGAAACTGAGAAAATGGATGTTTTCCATAATCTTGAACACATAATGTCAACCTTAGCTGAAGTTATCTGCTTTGACAACTTTGGGAAAGTTTGTAAGTGTGGAACACTAGATGAATTCTGTGCATTAAACTGGATTTTGTTTAAATCTTTGGTGTTGGAGTTCTAACTTTGTAAAGCCCGAGGTTTTTAATTTATTCTTAACGAATAAAAAATTTTAAAATTAATTAATATATGGAAAGCATCTTGCTTTGCTATTACACTGCAGTATGTTAGAACACATTGGTAATTAAAATTCAATTTCTAGTATAAGAAAAAACTGTCTGTCACTTCATTCATGAACTCATTCCTTAAACCATGTTTCAAGCACAATCTTGATTCACCTCAAACCTACAGCTTTCAGCCAAAGCTTGTCAGAATCTTCTGTGCACCTAGTAAAATCTTATTTTATTTAATTCTATGTTTCAAAAGAAAAATAATGAAGTGACTGATGTGACACACTCTAAGTTTCTGCCGTATCAGTTATGTCTCATCATGTTGAAAAAAACCTTAATAATGTCAAGGATGAGGTACAAAGAGGAGGCATAGGTTTAAGGAATGAAATATTTGTAGTGAAATGCTATCAGACAAAACATGCTGTCACCTCAAAATATGTCTCAGATGAGTACCAATATTATTCTTTCAATGAACAGAGCAAAAATGATCAAGACCTGTATCATAAAACCTTGCTCTTCTACAGTGCTAAAATCTAGTGGATTTAAATATCCTCAATATGGTATTCCAATATATGGCTGAATCAGTATTGTTGGGAAAGATGAAACAGGAAAGCCTTATAAATATGATTGCCTGGCAAAAGATGCTGAGAATATGGAAACTATAAGTGACATTGAAATGAAAGCATACTGTGAGATACCAGGCCTTAGTCACTGAACAACTGGAAAACAATGGTATGGCCGACTGAAGGTAATCCCCTTTGATTGAACAATACCTTCTGCCAGCACAAGGGTCCAAGGGTTAAAGCAGACCCTGCTAGCTTGGCAGAAGGGATCCAAAGAGTAGTTTTTGGGGTTTAAAATATAACGCAGTATGGTAATGCAATGATTCTTATAGGCTGTATGTAAATGCTATAGGATTTGTATCTTGTACTAGATTGGTTGACGAAAATTAGAATATTCAACACAGAAGACAATTTATTGTATTGTAAACGAGAAGCTCGCTCTCTTGCATATACTCTCTATGCTCTCCTACCTCTCTCTAAGCTCTTAGCTCTCTTACATCTCTTACACACGCTCTCTTAGCTCTTAGCTCTCTACCCTCTCTCTCCTTTGCTTCCCACTTTCTGGCCTGCTTCTAGCAGCGGCTGGCTGCTATAAGCAGGCCCACTATACCCAAGCCCTGAACAATAAACCTCATGCTCTAAGACCCGACTTCAGAGATCTCTCGTCTCCATCCGTCCCAACCGTCCAACCGAGGCGGATCCCACAGATTGGCGCCCAACGACAGATTGGAGCCAACTACAGACTGGGTTCCATCCTACAAGTATTATATAGAAAATTTGTCTTATTGAACACCGTCCAAATACTAATATTTAAAACTACTGTTCTCTTTTTCTGTCCTGTGTTCCCACCAGGATTTTTAGTTCAGTTTGGTTTTGGCTTTTTGTGGTTTAGTTTTTTTTTTTTTTT
>VZTE01002693.1:101596-160971 GCA_013397775.1 Eulacestoma nigropectus
TTTTTTTTTAATACTAGCCTGTATTATGAAAGGTGTCTTTTAAGTCTGCCTAATGAAGAATGCCCGCACCACTTCTGGGGTAATTCTGCTTCTGTCAATGGAGTTTCCCCTGAGCCTGTAACCTTCAGGTCATTTCTTTGAAGTTCTCATTCTATTGTCACTCTTTTCACCTCAGAATAAATTTTTACATCACAACAACTTTGGTCTAAGAAGTGGAATAGATTGATTACTGTTTAATTTTTTTTTTTTATAAATTAATTGCTATACCTTATAAAAGCATGAATTCCATTCAAATAAACTTTTGGATGTATTTACTTTTCCTACCAATAAACTAGGACACTTATACTTTTTCTGAAATGCCAGACCCATTAACAATGTTATTTACTTTATAAACTCAATAGGCACTTCTGGGGAGTTAAATTCCTAGCATATACATGTGTTATATTGAGAATTAAGCTTAGCATCTTGTCAGCATTCAAGAAGAAGACAGTTCTTCATTTCTCTTTTACTAGGAGGTCACAAAACTAGACATTCATGATAAAACTTTCTCTTCTATTCTATTAGTTTTCTGAAGTATGTAAGTTTAGGGCAAACATTTTGACAAGGTATATTATTATGCAGTCTGAAAGACAGTCAAAGAAAAAAAACAAATAGGAAACCAAAAATAAGTTTATGGTTAAAATGCTTTCCCACTGAATTTTACATTACCTTATCCTGTGGGTAGGACTACCTGGGCAGTTATCATGAGTTATGCAAATTATTTTTAACACAATAGAAATTCAACAGATTTTCTTATATTGGAATAAAAGACAATGCATTTTTGACTGGGCACCTTTTGTGACATTTGGCTTGATACATAATTTTCCACTGGACCAATACACCAATACACTTTCTGAACTAGTTGGTTTGCACTTGCACGCACATCTTTCATTATATTAAATACTGCCTAAAATAATTTGTAGTATATGTCTTGTTTTGGGGTTGAGGAGTTTTTTGAGCAATATTCATTTGACTCCCTACTTTAGCACCACATATCTTTTAAATAAATAATTTTCTGATGTGGCAGCTTAGAAAGTACTTCATAATACTATTTACTCTCTTACAGATGTGCTGTTTGACATTGACAGCAACGTGCTTTATAAATCCTCAGACAAATAACACTCAAAGTAGCATGAAAAATGACCAGTTTAAAGAAAAAAATAAGCACAAAACCTTTTATGACCTTTGCTAAGAATAATTTGATCTCTATCCAGCTGTTATCTGCTACAGGTGAAGCACTTGTACTGTCTTGGAGATAATCATGCAATATATCTGTGATGATTAATTAGGCCTTCACGTCTATGTTTTTATTTCCTCATCTTTTGTTGGGAAAAGGTAAAAGTTTCATGCATTTATCTACATTTTAATTTAGAGATTACTTAATCTTTAAATAGTTATTTTAACATTCACCATAACGAATAATCTTTTCCTTTGTAAGGCTAGTGTCTGAAGGCGCTTCTATTTCAGAAATTCTTCTGTAGAAATTTACTGGCAGCTGCTGCCAAGGTTTTTGCCCCTGCCTGAAATATACATAGACAATGTGACGAGTGTGTTTAGCCACAGACACAGGCCAAAATAGAGACATGTGAGTCCCCATGGTATCCTGCATTTGTTTGACTCTCTGTAGGCTTTGTGACCTATTAGAGTGTCTGTTTGAAGGATTACATGCAACTGAAATTCTAGAATTGTTCACACTGGGAGAGAGGTGGGTGGTATTTTGGAAACTGAACTCACAAACATGTCCAAGTTTTACAGGTGGCCCCCATCTCAAAATTGGTCTGTACCAAAACTGACACTGAAAATGGGATCTGCATTTCTATTTGGGTCCACTTGTATTTTAACATTTTTTCATTTGTGTTGCTTTTACCTTTTCAGTGGGTTTTTGAGGTTTTTTTGATTGGTTGGTTTGGTTTGGTTGGTTTGGTTTATTTTTTCACTTTCTCATTTGCCTTCATAGTCTTCAGAAATTCTCCTAATATATGCCTAGGCACAGCAGAAGCACCAAAGCAGATCTCTTACGGTTTTCATCCAGTTCTAGGGACTATGTTAGCTCCTTAGACTGTTTAACTGAACAAAAGTAGTTTCTGTTCAGCCCTGTATCTCTATACTATTCGCCTATATTATTCACAGGCTCCTAGCAGGAAAACTTCAGATAGTGTCCCAATTTATTTAAATCAATCTAAAAATAAGTCTTCTGATATAATTATGTCATTACTGGAGGAAATGTACCTCACGTTCTGTAATCAAAAAGCAATGATTATCACCGGATTGGTTCCAAATTAATTGGTTTAGCTGTATTATATTTTTCACTTTCACAAATCCTCAATACTATGACTTACAAGAAAAAGACAATAATTTTCCTGTCTGTGACTTATCTCGAGAGAGAATTTATACATGGATGGACAGATGGATGGATGGATGGATGGATAGATAGATAGATAGATAGATAGATAGATAGACAGACAATTTTTAAAATATCAAGGCATAAATGTAAGATAAAATATAGTGACTTACATTCTTAATTTAGGAAAATATGAAAAAGGTACTTAAAGCCATTCTCAGTATACCACAGGATTTAGACACACTTTTCAATTCCTCTCAACTCTGTTGTTCATGCTTATAGAGTTACTCATCTTTGACAATATGGCTTTCTAGACTTGATGCCTCACGTTGGTTCTGCTGTCTGTCGAAGATGAATGTCCCTATTAAAGACTCAAAGTTCTTAAGAGGACTCATCCTATTCAATCTCTACAGCTTTCTAATACTTAAAAAATATTCATCAACCTCAATGATATCTAGTAACCTTTACCTAAATTACTCAGGTCTTCTCTTTTATCAATGGAAAACATTTCTCAGTGTTACTGGCTGCTCCTTTTCTCCCTATCATTAATTGTTTTGTGCATTTCCATAACAACATCCCATATCCCTTCTTTCTCTCCTAATAGTTCTGTATGTTACAGCTCTCTCTCCTCATATGAAAATCGTTCCAGGACTCTAATTTTTCCATTGTCCTGTTCTTTACTGGATCATTTCCATTTCTGCTATATCCCTTATGAAATTCGATGACTGAGATTTACTGAAGTATAAGACAGAAGAGGTGCCACTGATTTATGTATCATTTTTTCTTATTCTCCATTTCCCAAGAAACACCAGTTCTCACAGAGCATTTTTTGTTTTGAACATTTGTGCACACATCAAGACTTATGTAAGGCTATCTAAACTTCATATTTTGCTGTGAATTTAGAGTATCTCCAGTGGTACTTCCCAACATGCATACATTTCCACCTTCAACATATATTTGCACAGGCTGAAGTTGGCATTAGGTTTTGGCACAACCTCTAATACTTAGTCTTCATTAGAGTGGTCTTGTGCCCAGGAAAATATTATTATTATTTTAACTTAAGCTACCTGGCTACTTTTTCAGCTGTGAATGTACATACAAAAAATATTGGTCAGCTAGACTTAATCAGACAATAGGAAAGAAAAATTTCTGCAATTTAAAATATCTCATTAAGTTACTCTCCTCCAAGAACAAATGTATCCAAGGAAAATTCTGAACATGATAATACACAAAAGGTAATAGAGTCCAAAATCAAGGGCTTAGTTAGGCTATTAAAGTTATATTTAGGCATTTAACTGTGCTAAGCATCATTTAGTTCCACAGTTCCTCAGAAGTTAAAAAGACTGTTGAAAACTCAGGTTTTCAGGCACCTGAATTCATACCCAGGAGCCCAATTTGAAACACCTACTTCTGCATTCCTTATTCAAAGTTTTTATAAGAAGCAGCTGAGGAAACTAAGTTTAGGGAAAATGTTGATTTGTTTGTTGTTTTTTTCCTTTGAATCAAATTCAAAAGTGTTAGAAAATCTTTTTAAGCTTAAAAAGAACTTGCTATATATCTCTGTATGAGAATAATGTATCTCTCATTTTGATATTGATTTTAAAATACTCCTGAGCTTTATTAGAACTTTCTGGACACAGCCTTGCCAGGGTTCTTTGCCAAAAGGCCATAAAACATAATAAAGGATTTGCATTCTATCACAATGTTTCTCTACTGATATGAGAACAGCCTACTATGAAACATGTTATTTAATTCAAAATGCTAGGGAACCATATAACAGAATGAGCAGAAGGGAACATTTAGAATGAACATGAGAGGGGGGAAAAGGTTTTTTTTTTTAAAAGTAGTCTATCAGCACTGGCCCAAGCATGCAACACTTCCAAAGAGATGTAATCCTCATGACTGGAGCAGTTTAGCTTTAAGCCACACAAGTTGCATGGGAATGTATAGCAGAGAGAAAACCCACATTGCCTTGAGCTGAATAGTTTGATTGATCTAGTATGTCTTCTGCCTCTTAGAGAGAGCACTGAATAATGATGTAGGTGACAAGTTTTCAGTTGGGGGATGGGGTTGTTTGTTGGTTTCATTTGTTTTCGCTGTTTCTTTGCTTTGTGTTTTTTAGATAGTTTATGGCACTTACAGCTCTAGAATGACAATAATCTAATATGCTGGGCTCTTCAGACTTCTGATATCTCTCAGAGAATTCTTTGATCCATTCTTACACAAATGCTAAATGACTATTGCAATTCACACATTTACAATTACTCTCTGTTTACCCTGCACCCTTTCTCAGAAGGATTTTTATATTGTCATTTCTGACAATGACAATCATCATTTCTAATGACTTTGCTTGGTTTTCATAGTTACTAATATATTCTTCCCAGTGTCCCATTTCCATTTGTCAGTGGTCTCCATTCACCCATCTCTCTTGACCAGTTCTGGTGAAAGGAATTTCTTTCTCAACACATTCCGCAGTGTCTTTGGCATCCGAAAACTGAAATTCTATCTGAATTTCTGTCTTTTTTTTTGTAAGAAAACTTTACTAAGAAAGACCTAATTGAGGAAAATTGTCTTATAGAGTCTTTGTCAAGCCCTTCTCTCAAAGGATGTTATTTGTACTTTCTTTTTGTTCGGAGAACCCAGAAACAAACAAAATACAGCAAGACGAAAGAAAAACAATCCCTTATTATAAATAAAGTCTAATTCAAGGGAAGAGATACATCTTTTGGATGTCTATCTAGAGCACCATAAAAGCCTATTTCCAAAATCATCAATATTATAACCCATACATATGTAAAAAACTCTAAATTACTTTCCTTTGTTTAGTAGCCTGTTCTCTCCATTGATCGAAAAGGAAGTCAAGAGTAGATGAGGTACAGACATCCGTAAAGTTAAGATCCACAGCTGGTTGGATTACTCCCAGCAGGAGGAGACAGATACTCAGATGAACATATAAGTATTGCTAGTGCAAAGGCAGTGTAATTATGGCCTGTATCTGCTACAGTAAACGTATAAAAACTCAATGATACTAAATTCAAAGAATCAAATATGGCTGTTGGTACAAGGGTCAGCCTCAGCACTGTCTGAACTTTATTTGATTTTGGGGTTCTCATTAGCTCTTTTGTTCTCAATTATAATGCCTTTTTCTTTCTTGGAATAAGACCATTAAGTTTCACTTTTCCAAAAATTCAGGACTTGGTTCACAAGAAATTTCCTAGTAATTCCAATGTTTTATAATGCCACTTTCTTACCTCCTTCCTTGGAGCAGACGGTGATCAGGGTGTGAACTGTATCCATCAATTCTAGCTGCTGTTTCTGCAGGACACTGTTATTGCTTGTTGCCTTGTTTAACTGCTTCTCTAGTTCCTGGATTATGTAGCTTTGTCGTGTGACTAAGCTTTGTAAGTTCTCTTTTTCCTCCTTCAAAGTGGCCAGCTCCTCTTTGTGCCTTTCTTCCATTTCTAGAATTCTGTGCTCAAGTAAACTAAAATGAAATAAAACAATTACTAGATATTATTTCATGCCAACACAGTTAATAATACAGAAATCAGAACATTTTTTCACTGTATGATTCACTACCTAAATCAATAATTCTAAAAAATGTCACATCTAGCAATTCAGCCCACTGAGTTTCTCTGTCAAGTAATCAAATATAACTGATCTCTAAGACTGCATTTTGTAATGTTTGCACGTTGTAGTGCTTAAAGGGCATGGAACAGCATATATAGGTGTTACTCTGATCTAAGTGCAAGAACATACAGCCAGTAAAACATTTGAATGCAGAAGCTCAGGCAGAAAAGCCTGAGGTAGGCAGAGGAGGGAAAAGAGCAGGACATCATTGGTAAGATGAATGGGTCAATATGACGAGACAAAATTCAGGGGCAAACTGCGGAATAGCTTGTGAAGGTCCTTGTCACTGAACAGAAGATAAGCATTATAAGTTATGGAGGACTATCAAGGCATATGGAACCCACAATAAAAGTACTTCTGGATGTGGTCTGTGAAGCTGGGATAAGAATTTCACACCAGATGAGCAGTACCTGCTTTCATATTAAGAATAGTGCTGTTTTCCCAAAAGATAAATCAGAAACTTGCATTTTAATGTAGGATTCCCTTGTTTTCCTCAAGACTACCTACATATTCCACTAAAACTCCTCAGCCATGTTTGCTTGTTCCACAAAAGGCTGCTCAGACAGAAAACTGTTGGGCATCATGCTGTGTGACCTGCTTACCTCATTTTTTATAAAGAATTTTACATATGTATAGAAACACTTTCTCTGGATTCATATTCTTTTTCTAGTACTCTTTCTGTCCTGTGCTGGAAGTGTTCAATTTACCAAGATCAAAGGCATATCAGATTACATCTAGAAGAATAGCGGTGTTGTAGACTTAAAGGACAGCTAATATCTGTCAACCGTGAACAAGAAGCTTTTCCAGGACAGTGCTTTGATGCTGTGGTGGGAATTTAACAGAAAGAATGTATTAGTATTAGATTAAGAAATTAATTCAATCTCTCTGCTACTTTCTCTTTGGGGTTTCTATTGTATACACCAAAGGTTTCTATTGTATACACCAAAAGTTGTGTCTTTTGTGCCCACAAACCAACTAGTAGTTACAAATTTGCCAACAAACTGCTTCCTGTTCAAGTCAGTCTTAGGTTTTATTTATCTGCACTCTCCCTCTACCTCTGTTTTTACTTCTGGATAATAGATCAGTGGCAAAACGCCTCCATAATTTCAGGTCATTTAACCTAACTGAAGAATGTAATAAAATCCATATGGAGTTGCTTTTACTCAATATCTCAGAGACTTAATATAAGCTATTAGAGATGATAAAAATGCAAAGATTAAATTCAGGCCCTGAAATTTGCTGTACAAGCTAGAGTGAGATTAACCTTTTTTTTTTTTTAAGAAATCAAGCAGCAATTTTTTTTTCTGAAATATTACAAATGTGGAATTTACAAAGATCCTGAAGAAAACATACTTTGTAATATCAATATGTCTAGTTCTGAGAAAACCAGAAGCATCTGGGTAAAGGGAGCAAAAAGGGAAAGATGGGAGGGAAAATACATTTTCATAGGGTCCCAAGCACAAAGGGGAATGTATCTCATTTTGAAAGGCTCATTAATTAGAAACAAAAGCATAACAAGATTTAGTGAAATAAGATTGTAGAAGGTTACAACCTGAAACAAAATATGGACTTTGAAGCCAAAGACTATGAATTATTTTAGCACCTTGTCAAACCCATGGCTGATTTTTTCATAACTTGAATGCTAACATTAAAAATCATGGTCTGGATTCACATGGATTTTTTTAAGAATATGTATGTGGTAGCCTTTGAGCTTTCTCATGCAGAAAGTCAGATGTGGTTTAGTTAGGCAGAAGCGGTTGAAAAATCTTCAGATAGATTGGTTCTAGTCATAAAATATTGTCCAAAAAACCCACTTCCTTTTGAAATTTATCAGTTCTATCCACTTTGTCACAGAAATTATCGAATTGTGTCTCTAGCTTTTAACTTTTCTGATAGGCTACTTATATCAATGAACTTGGGATAGGAAAAAGGTGGGCCTGGTCACAGTCTATAATAGAATGGGTGCTAGGTGGGACCATATCCCAGTCTGACATCTTACAATCCCCCAAAATTTTGTGTATTATCAATGTAAGAGAAGATGCCATTTGGGAAGATAGAATACAGCTTTATATTTATAGAGTAAGCAATGACAAAAAAGTTCCCTTTATCTTTATCCATATAATACAGTACTGTGTATTTCCTTAATATCCTATCTGCATGTCCACATCTAAATGATTTCCATATCTGAATGATTTCATGTCAAAGAAAGAGCCTTTGATGGTCACAATTTATGCATTGCATTGTTTCCAACTGTGGCCTTCCTAAGGCCATAGTAAATGAACCCATGGTGATGACAATATTATTTGTAGCAGCACTGGCCATGCCAAGCAAGAAAAGAGAAGCTGACAATGTTTAGAGCTCCACAGTTTGGCATCGACAGAGAGACAGGAAGCAGATGTTTTATGGCTTTAATAATAATACATCCTAATATTTCTGAGTGATGTGTCAACATGTGGTGGGAAGATGGAAGTGTCATAGCACTTGATTCCTTTAGTTTTCTACGTAGATAAAAAGTCCTGTTATTATAAACTGCAAAACTAAGCTATTTTCAGGAACACACATACATTTATGCAATTAGCTTTCTATATCCATAAATCTATATCAGATAAAAGTAAGTCCTGAGGATAGGACCACTCCCTGTATTCCTGGAAGAAGTCCAAAAAATTCATTTTTGTTTTACTACGAATCAATGAGAAAACTCTGGTCAAATCTCCAAAAGAGCTAAAGCAAAGTCTTCAGATAGATTGGGGATTTCTGAACTGGTCTGTTCCAAAAGTAAGAAATCCTTCAATAGCGTGAGAAAAGCTGCTCTTAGGGGTTTTGACTCCAGTAGGGCCAGAATTGTTCGTTTGTGTTGTTACATTAATATTTGTGATAGATAATTTAAATTAAAAAAAGAAGTGCTAGGAAGTTTGAAAAAATCTTGAAACAGATTGAAAGCATTTAGAAAGTTATTTAGGGGTTTTTTTTTGCTGTTGAAAGACCACTCTGTTGCCTCTTTTTTGTAACATCAGACAACCTCTAACAAATACCATTAAGAAATAACTTTGCTGAGTGTTTGGTAAAGATATTTTCTCAATTTTTTAAAGAAGCATTGTGAAGACAGATTTAAAGTTAAACGATTTTTAATAATTTTCATTAATGACTATTGCTGACACAAAATATTAACAAAAACAGAGAAGGCTGTCTCTATACCAAGCAGTCCAACATCTTCTAAAGGCTGACTGAAACATTCTTTTTTAACACTTTCCAGTAAAATGTTACAGCTCTTTTTTGCAGTAAGTTTTCTGTATTAATTTCCTACACATTTTAAATTCCTGTGCAATTCCTATATGTTTAAAATTTCTAAATTTTTGAAAATATTACTAATCTAGACAGATGAAACATTCATGGGAACCAAACACATTAAAAATAAAGCACCATTCACCAGAAGCATCATATAAATATCCACATATTTATTTATAAAGACACACACATAAACATATATATGTGTTTTTCATAACTGGAGCCTTCAATTTGGGGAAATAAATCAGGCATTTGGGGAACAGAATAAAGTTGCGAATAAAAAAGTGTTGTTAACATGAATAAATACCAATATTACCCATTGGACAATGACAATTTGGAGTCATTATCTAGCAGAAAATTAATCTAAAACCAAACACACACACACACAGAGGCACATTCCAAACCCAGACAAATGTAATTGTTCTAAATGTTAACTATGTCTCAATGTCTAGTGTAGTGCTGGGGCTAGGAATCTATTTTCAATGATACAAATGATGTCTTGAGTTTGTCGGATCTAAGTCTGTGGAATGACTTGGTGCAGTGCCTCAGTTCAACTATGCTGTGTCCAGTTGATTCAGAAAAAAACCTCTGCTAATGCTGGAGTTGGTAGAATATCCATAACAGAAGTCAAAGAATGACTTCTAGTGAAAGCTATTGTCATTTTGAAAGGTGATGAAGTAGAACATACAGGAAACACTCTGGTAGCTGTCCAAAGGGGAAGGAAAGTCTGGTTTAGACAATCTGCCTTATAAGGTAGGTAGTTTATTCACTAATCCATTCCAGACCACAGAAGTTTAAGAGATTTTTTTAATCTTTCTTTTCAGAATCCTCAGATTATACATGTGAGAACAGGATATAGACCAGACCTTGGAGATTGACATCTTTTGCATTAAAATAATCTTTAAAAAATTATGATTTATTAAACATACAGATAAAACATATATTTTGTTGAGCTATTGAATAACTAAAGACAAGTAATGTCACACCAGAAAAAAGTTATTTGGCCATACATATTTAGGTTTCTTTTATTATATATGTATGAGAAGACAGATGGGTACAGGATTTCAATGCCTACTTCTAAGTGCAAGAACATTATTCTCTCAGTGAGACAGCTTCTTTGCACTTCCTTTTAGGTGAGTGAAATTTTCTCTATGTTTTTAGATGCTGACCACTCATACTTACCTTGGGAGTCTGATACTGTCTGACGAGTTTAAGGAAATACGAAAATATGTGTCCCCATATTTCTCAGAGCCAGTAAAATAACAAGTCACTTAGCACCAGCAAGCCTACTTTTTATACCAGTGACAAGAGAATTCCACTGAAATAATGTAAGTGAAGGGCAAAATCAGGATTTATCTTTTCAGTATATGCATAACCTGCAAAAAAACTTGCCAGACATATTGTGTTTCCTCATCTTTCACACAGTCAGACAGACATTCAAGAACTATTCTTGACTCCTTGCTTTTTATACCATACAACAATTCTTGTACTGAATGTATTAATCTAGTATTATTTTCTGCAAATTCAAGCAAGATTTTGCATTTAAATTTCACTTGCACTATTTGTTGATGGAAGATCCAGAATTCCATTATATTTTTCCTCATTTGTTTCATTTTAGTAAATAGGAAGTTTGTTTACACTTGCATATTGAAACAAATGTCACACTATAAATTAAATGCAGCTGGTACACTCTGGAGAAAAAAAAAAGGGGGGGGCTCATAAGGCATTTAAGAAGGGAAATCTTTTGAGAATAAATCAAAATAGCATTTAGAAAGCTCTTGTGGGAAAAAAAAAATGGAAATGGAAGAAACCACCATTTATATTATAGTGGGTGAGAACCCACAAAACTAAATTATTTATGGCATGAGAACACTCAATAGAAACATGATTCTAAGGCAAATGTTACTCTACTTACGCCATAGAATATCTTCCATTTCAGTGGAATAAAAAGAAGAAATTGTCCCCTCTTCTGAGAAGAGACGGAGTAAAGAGAAAGGCCAAGAATAAAAATATTTTTAGTCTAAAGAACATGCACTGCTCCCTTGTTGATATGCAGTGTTAGTTATATTTAAGGATAATATGCAAGTTACTGTAGTACATCAATGATCGGTTATTGTTACTGTGAGATTTTGCATTACTTTCATCCAAAATTCAGTTCTTCGAAAGTGATTAATATCTTTATTGTTATTTTATATAGAGGAAATTTTAGCACAGAGAAAGAATTTATCAGCCTGCAGTACACCATCTGTTTTTATTGTTTTTGCAAAGACAGTAGTTCCTACACTAGTTCCCACTGTGCTGTGAACCGACTGCAAAAGAAAGACCCTTTCCAAAAAAGCTTGCAGTTCACATAGGTAACGTGGATTAAAGGAGTTTTCTCTATTTATTGTTGTGAAAGTGAGATGGAGAGGGATGAGGAGAATTTAACTGCAAATAGCTACTAAACACAGCCTGATGAGTAACCTGCAAATATTGCTTCAATTTAAGCAAGCTAAAATCATTGGCATGTCCAGAAGCCTAGTACCTGCTGAAATCACCAAGATTTGTCCCACAGTGAATCTGATATATATATAATTGATTTCAAGATTAGAACCTGCAAGGCCAAGACTACACAATTTTTTGTGAGGAGTAGATGATGATACAAGAGAGGATGATCCATATTTTAGTGTAATCACAACACTGCCTTCTCCCCACTTTTATCAGTCCCAAGGAGACTGTAAAAGAACCCACACAATGCATACCAGGTCCTTGCTTCACTAGAGAATGAAACTGTGTGCCTTTCCATTCATCTGCAAATACATATACCTCTGAGACAAACAATAAAAAGTGTGCTTTTAAATATAGCCCTCCTTATCTTCTCACTTTCCAAAAATCATTTTATCATAATGTCAGCCAAGTCAAAGGTCAATTCAAGTAGGACTTATTTGTTTACTGACATGAAGACTTTTTATTCTGATTCATTCTTAAGGTAAATAAATAAATCCAAACAATTAAGTATATAGGATTCAATCTCTTAAGCAGCCAACAATATTTTGTTGCTAACCATATTGCAGCAGATAAAAGTACAAGTACTTATATACTCAACTAATGATTGAATTAACCCCATTTTGAAATAGATTTGTAAAATACGTAGAAGGAACTGCCCCCTGCCCATAACCACTCTCTCTGTGGATTACAGGGAGAGCCCACACAAGCAGTTTAGGTGAATTAGCTATTTTTGAGATGGCCAAAGGCAAAGTTAATCCCACTCTAATTTATTCACATTTCTGATTGTTTAAGGAACATCCGTGGAGTTCAAGAGTTTTCAATGTAATACAGTTTCTTCAGAATAACATTTGCTGGGATTACTAGTTATAAACTAGTTTTTAGATTAAACACATTAAATTGGTTTTCATAATCAGTAGCAATAATGATATATTATTCGACTAGCTTTGCAACTGAACACATTTAACAAACACATTTCTTTGTAACAATATTTTCTAATTTTCATCACTACCTGTATTCTTTCCTTCTTTACCCTGTAGCCTCTTGCCCACTATGGTGCTAGTCTGCCTTAGGCATAAGCCTAGGCAAGGTTTTTCTGCCTCAGCTGCCAATTCCTGTCCAGCAGCATGGGATCACACAGCAGTGTGATCTCTTTGGAAGACTGACTGATCTCAGTTAAAACAGTCCTCTACAGCTTGTATCACATGCTTCAGTGTCTGTCTCATCTTTAAAGATGTTTGCCTTATTTCAATATCAAATGTAGACAGAGGAAATAGAAACCTTAGTCCTAGTCAGACTGATCTCACAGTTGTTCTTTCTAGAAGGGAGCTGAAAGTGAGGCTGAGGAGTCAGAGCACTCCCTGCCCTCCCTGCTCACACTTGTCCCTTACAGACGCAGCAGTATATTAGATGTTTCAAAGGGCAGTCAGGAAGGGGAGCAGCTCTTCCCACTGAACTAGGTGCCAGGGCCTAGGTGCAGCTGCTGTGAGGAAAGGCCAGAGCTGCCCCGTGCTGGGCACAGCTGGTTTCAGTCAGCTGTACAGTGTGAAGAGTACTGTGTGAGGAGTTCCAGTCAGGGTACAGTGAGGAGTGAAGGAAAAAGGGAGAGAAACAATGCTGCAGACATCAAGGTCATAGAAGGGGAAGGAAGGAGGCACTGGAGCAGATCTAACCCTGCAGCCTGTGGGAGAGACCATGGTGGAGCAGGTATTTCCCATGGAGGATCCCATACTGGGGCAGATATGTCCAGAAGGAAGCTGGCATCTGTGGAGAGCCCATGTGGAGCAATCTTACCCTGAAGGACTCCAGCCTGAGGGAAAGAACCATGCTGGAGAAGGGAAAAAGCATGAGGAAGAAGGAGAGGCGAAGTGTTGTGCACTGTCTACAACCCCAATTCCTCATTCCCTTGTACTGCTCAGCAGGCATATAGAAGAATCAGGAGTGAAGTTGACCCTGGGAAGAAGGGGACGTAGAGGTGAAAGGTCTCTTTGGGTTTGTTTCTGTTTCTCACCATCCTACACTGTTATTAATTGGTAGTAAATAAGGCTGTTTTGTCCATGACAGCAACTGATGAGTGATCTCCCTGTCTTTATCTCAACCACAAGTTTTTTCATCATATTTTCTCCCTGTTCTGATGACGAGGGGGAGTGAGAGTGTCTGAGTGGGCGTCTGGCATCCCAGACAAGGTCAGCTCACCACACATACTCTCTGACATACTGTATTGCTAAGTCCAGTGACTTCAGGTGCTGAGTCCCTGAGTCACAGAAAGGGAACACTGGAACTGCTTCTCGACTCTCAATTTGCTGCTTAAAAAGTTGTGCTGATAAATAGTTTTTTCATCAGCTTCAACATAAACCCCAAATGTTTACCATTGGCTTCTTAAAATGGAGAATGTCTAGAATTTACAATAATTTATTATTAATATTTTTCTACTTGAAAGTGCTCTTAAAAGTTATCCCTATGCTTTTTGGTTGCAGGGAACGTGGTCATATGACTAAGCTGTCATGAAACAGAGTAAGATGTAAACTTACAGTGAACATGAAAAGTGGTAAAAATCAGTTTACATTTATCATACAGTACATAATAGAGTGTAAGTTCACACCCCAGGTATTTTAGTCAGTTCATAAATATTACCTATGCTGTCCACTTACCATATTTGCTCCTTTCATTTCATAAGTTGCCTAAAACAAAGTGTACACAGACCACTTTGTAATGAACAGAGAAAGAGGCCAACTACTCACTCTTACCTGTTTTTCTCATGAATTTTTAGGATTTCATGTGTCTGTTGTAGCAGCTGTTTTTCTAGCTTGTACGTTGACAAGGAATTTTCCAGTAGCTGAATTTCAAGTCTGGATGTTTGATTTAGCACCTTAAGGATAAATTAAAAACAATAATGTTTATATTGTCATGGTTATTTTGCTATAACAGCATTATACAACCATTTCATTCTGATTTGATGATTTGTCAAAAATTGTTTCTAAATCCTTTTTTAACCTCAGCTGCTCAGCTGGTGCAAATGAACTCAGTCAAGCTACACTGATATGTGCCAGCTGATATTCTGGCACTCTGTTTACTGTAGAATAATACTAGACCAGCAGAAAAAGGCAAGGTGACTGCCAAATAAGCTTCATTTCAATGGAAGGAACAAGAGACATGCCTCAAACATCCATTCTGACAAAGCCTGCTTAAACCAGAAAAGTGCAAGAGAACTTGGAATGAAGTCAAAGTGTTGCATCTGCTATTTTGTAAATAGAGTTCCTACTTTAGCTTTCCCCTGTGCTCTCTCTTTTGTGGTGTTGGCAGTTCAGTGCCTTATTTTTGTTTGAAATTGTTGACATTCACAGAGCAATCTGAAATTTTCCTCTTTTGTTGTCCTACAGAGGTTGAATAATTGGGAAATGATAGATATGCAGCAACAGCAATGAAGATCAAAAGCTGTCTTAGCCTGTTACTCATTATCTAGCCTGACACTTGTATCACTGAGAGGAGGCAGTGGTTTATTGAAAGGCAAATGGTGATCTAGTTTCCTGGACAGTCCTACCTTTGTTACACATACAGAGCTAAATATACTAACCAAATTAAATCAAAAGAAAACACATAACAAGGGTCAATCATCAACCCTGTCACTACCAAGAAACAAAGTGTGTTTCCTGGACCCTTGTGTTGAAATATTTTGTGTGGTAATGCATTAGAAAGGAAAAAGTTTGGGAAACGTTCTCTGCAATTAACAGCTTTTCGTAAACCACTCTGGGAACATACCTGGGTTTCAACATCCGTGAGTTTTCTTGTCTGCTCTGCTGTCTGGCTGAGGAGGCTGGTGCCTATCTCGAGCATGGTAGCAGTGTGGTTCTGCACAGCATTCTGCTGCAGCTGCACCATCTCTGATTTCATGTTTTCTACAATGTAGTTCTCAAGCTGTAAAAGAGAAAAGGTTGTAGCTGTAGTATTTTTGCCTGTTCAGGCATTCTGGTGTCACAAAGGGCATTCTTGTCAAAAGCAGAAATTTTAATATTTTCAGGGGGATCCCAAGTCTCAGGTGATCATATGACTATTGGGGTAGGGATCTGACTATCTTCCTCGCTCATTAAGAGCCCCAACATTTTTCCAAATATCATGGTCTGCTGGCATGAGCTGGAGCAGGCCCCACCTTTATCTGTGTTGATGTTGCAGTGAACATTTGTCATGGAGATATCACAGTAGCTTCAAAATGAACCCCTAAAAGAGCAAAGCGCACCAGAGGAAAACATCAAACCCTACTTGTACATCATAACATACATGCGAGTCTTTCATGGAAGAGATCCTACCATATCCTACATCCCCTGGTTTATGTCTGTCATTCAGCCATTCAGGAATATGATTTTTTATTTGGTTGAATCCCCAGAAAAATTTTTCACAAACTCAGCAATAAACACAGCTTAGTTTAATTGGTATCAAAAGTTTGTAAAGGAATGGTGACACTGTCATGGCAATAAAAGCAGGAATTTGTTGACCAAAAAGCATAGAAAGCTGGTTTGCTCCTTTGCTTTTGTGATCTTGATATTTGGTTTGACTAGGCAAATTGTTGAACAGAATCTGAACTAGGACCCTCTAAATAAACTGAGTACCCCGGAGAGGGATGCTTTTTGTTACAGTGTGTTTTAGTCTACACAGGCAGGATCATTCCCTTCTAGCTGACAGTGTCCTTGACCTGCCACAGCAGACCATAAAACCAGGGCTAGTCTACAGTACGATGAGATTGTTTCTTACTTATGCAAGCATTGTTCTGGCTTGATGTGCTCCATAAAGCTTTAACATAAAGATAGGTGGCCCAGAACACAGTTTTCAATAACTTCCACTGAAATAATCAGTTGGAGTCCAGCTGGTATAGACTCAGTGAAGATTTGGTCCTCAGTTTTGTCTTGTGACTGATTATAATTCTTTATGGTTAGCTGATTTCAGACCTAAGCAACAACTGTTTAACATAATACTTTTAATCACATTGGACCTGTTTCTGTAACAGTAAGCATATTTCACTGTTGAAGGTAAGTTGCACAACCAAATAGTAAGAACCAGATGGAGTTGATTTAAAGACTGCAAAAAGGAGCAGGAGTCAGATATAGAGTGTTATTAATAAGAACAGCTGCTATCATTTTTTCTACAGGACAACCTGTGCTTAGGGGTCACTACTCTTAGATATTCTAATGAGCCACTACTGTTGAGCTCATAAAATATTTATTACAAGTTTGACCATTTATATGCACCTATTAATTTTATGAAGATTTTTACAGAAATAGGACACTGCCACAATGTAAAATATTTTCTGCATAAGACAGTTGTTGATGTTTTGTTTGTTTGTTTATCCCAATCTGAAGAAACAATAACCATCATGGTAAAAACTAAAGTGGAGGTCCTACAGTTTCAGAAAACAAAAAAAGTTTGCTTGAATTACCAGATAACCACTCTGGGCTGAAAATCTGCAGAGTGCTTTAAGGGGTTGGTAAAATTTATTTTTGAATACTTTGATAAGTATTTAAATAAGATTTAACAGCCAAAAAAACTTGTGTATTGCAAAGTGATGCCTACAATGGATGTCACCATTTTCCACTCCCAGTGTAAGTTTAATGTTTTGATTTAGTTTATTACTGTGAGACATTTTACAGATATGAAGCTAGTTCAAGGAACTTTTTATGGATCCATTGCATTTCTTTAACATCCTTTAATATTCAGAAGTATTTTGCCTGTATAACTCTTCCTCATAAGATAATATATTTTTACTCACCCTTTGCTTCTCATTGTTTACTAAACAGTTGGGTTTTTTTCCCCAACCTGTCTCTTGATTGCAAATAGTCCTTGTGAGTGAGCCCCATAAACTGGATGTTTTCCCTTTTCCATATTCAGGCCCAGAATACGGAGACTGATTCTGGAACATCTGAACAAGAAGTTCAATTTCTCCCACAAATTTCACTTCCTAATGAAACGCAGGGTTCTCCAGTCATGGTACTGCTCATGACAGGTTACCAACACACACATTTCCTCACATCCAATGTCTTTTGTTTGCAGATAGGAACAGATCATGTCTGTGCTGTGGCTGTACAGTGCTTGATTTGTTAGCCTGCACCTTTCTGAAACTGCCTTGCTGTACATGGAGCACATGGTGCATGAGTGCAATGGATGCCTCTGAAAACCCTGCAAAAATATGGTAACTGCATTTATTACACATCAGAAATTAGAAATTAGATGTTTACACATACAAATAAAAAGCCCACAGATAGGGATATAAATATGAAAAGAAATGTATATTTTTTAGTCATTTCCTTTGCCTATTCCTTTACTCACATTACAGAGAGGATTGTCATTGTGATTGCATCTGTGTGGAGTGAGCAGTTTTGACCAGCAAGAACACAGCCATAGATTGAGGCATACTGGATAACTCATACTTTTAATTATTCCAGTCTAACACTGTCCCCATGGTATCCAGTCTTTGGCAATTGCCCTTGGTTACTCACCCCTAAAACAGCCTCAGATTGAATCTGAGACTGATTCATTATAACAACAAAGCTGACTTTCCTGTTTCAGAATTACTCATTAAATGTTTTTGTAAATATTTGGTGTTCAGAATACCACCATAATAGTTTCTGTGAGCACAGCTCTGGATTACCAAGAGCTGTTCACTCAGGCAAAGGAGGGTTGAACAAGGACTGAAATAATATAGGAGTTCTGTTACATTAATTCCCCTTCCTTCCTTCACCTACTTCTTTTAGTTTGCTCAGTAGATTTATTGGTTGCAATCCTGGCCCTGCTAAAATCAGTGCCAAAATTCCCATTGGCTTCAACAGGCCAAGATTTTACCTATTATTTTTACTGCAGGAAGCCAACAATTTAGCAGGTTCATTATGGCCAAGCATGGAGTTTCATCTGAAGCCTTCCCTTCTTTGGAGGCATTGTATTAAGTGTATGAACTGAGCTTTCTTTGTGGTTAGTTAAGAGCAACAGCATCTATTTGCTAGGTGATAAAAGGATCCTTGCAGGGTGGCCTCACAGAAGATTTGACACACAGAAACCTATTCACAGAAGTAAATTCAAGAACATTTAGGAGTTTAAGTAATTTTCTAGAACTCCTTCATCCTATAATTAAGTTAAATTCAATTTCTCCAGAAATTGTGAATTAAACAAGTCCTTAAATTACTGTATCTACTTATTTCAGCTACTTTTTTTTGCAAAAGTGAAACAGAATTACCTTCTGCATTCTTTTCCCCTCATCCCACCCCCCCAACTATATGGGTTTCCATAGCAAATTGATGTCCTTGTTATTAATTTGTCTGCATCTGCTTTCAGTAAGACTCATTACATTGCAGAGGAGTTTTGGGTAATGCTGAATTACCAGTGGGATGCATAAGAACATTATAACATTCTGAGAAATAAAACTGTCAGAAGGCTCAGTGTTATTGGTTAATAAACATTCCAGACGATTATATATTAAAAGTATCTAGCCTTTTCTGGACAATGTTTATTGAATAATCTCATAGAAACCACCCAAATACTAATGGAATTATTAAAACGGAAAATCAGGGTCTGTGTAAATGATAAATGTTCATGGCAGATGGCTTATAAATAAAATAAGAGCTTTTTCTTTTACTTTGATCAAATGATGTTGGTCACAGGTAACAACTATACATTAAGAATTCTTATGATATCCAGATGATGTTTTCACACAGTGCCTTACAACAAGAAAACAAGTTAAAGTAAAAACAGACTGTTCTCCTCCTACCATAGGCTGCACATCATTTGGAATTACATCCAATGACCAGTGTTATTTTGTAAGAGTGGTTTTGTGTTGCCTTGCTTTGCAAACACAAATATGTGCTAGTAATGCTACACCACAACACAACCAATGAAAGCTCAATTCTTCTTTCTTTGTTTTTCTGTTTGAGGGAAGGTCATACCTCCCCAGAGTAACAAACTGCCTCAGGGAGTGAGATATAAAAATGACATTTGATGTGATTTGTGTTTTATAAATACACAAACAGCCTTAGTGGGAATAAACTGGAAGAAGTAGAAATACATAGAATACTTCAGAATTTCTTTGACTTTTGAACAAGCAGAAAGGGGTTAAGAAAGATCTTATCACTGAGAAAAGTGATTTTATTTGTGTATTGAAAAAGCTAACACTGCATTTATTTTAAAATATATTCTACAAACTATTTGTCAATGAGGAAAGATTGATAAAATGGTAAATTTACAATGATTCAAACTTCTTGTATTACAAATCCAACAAGTAGAGAACAATCCCTCCACAATTTCTGTCCATGTATGATTACTGGGAATCAAGGACAATGAATGTGGATGGCACATAAAGGCAATGAGTAACGCACAAATGTTAAAACTCTAATCCGTACCACTTTTGAAACAACCTTAACTGATTAGCTACATTAAGGTGATAGAGGACGCATACTGATAACTTGAGTAAATTTCTGAAATCAACCTTGCAAGCTCAAGTGAAAGCCTTAAGTGACAGCTACATAAATTTGACTCATAGAAGGGCATGTTGGGATATGTGGTATACAAGGCTTTCACAAAATAATTGGTTATGAAATATACTGGTTATGAAATATATTGGTTATGAAACATATTTATGGGTTTCAATTCTAAGAGGAACCAGAAAACTAATCCAGCAACTCCATATGTAGTCAAACAAACACTTTTGAGGAGAGCTGGCTGTAAAAAAGGTTTCCTTTTTTTTAAATTCAATGTACCCATATTTCTAGCCTTAAAGCAAGAAAATAAGCCTGTTAGTTTTTCAGTTGCATGTTAACAAAAGTAAATACTAGCATGATACTTGCACAATTATTCTGTACTTGTTTTTGCGTTTTCATAAGTTTCTGTAGTATTGCAACTCATCATTTTGACTTCTTACTCAGATATTTTTTGTATCTCAACTCTCAGTCACAATAATGTGGTTTTCCAAATTCTGTTCCTGACAGAGAAACAAACAATGACTTGCAGGGAATGTATGTTCGTTTCTGAACTGGAATATTGGCCTGTTTTTTCTAAACCAAATGTTCCAAACACATAAGTGATACTTTTCCTTAAATCCTTGATTCATTTAATGTCTGAATCTTTGGCGTATCATATGTTTACTGTCTGGCTATAAGGCATAATGCAATAGATGCAATTCCACTGTGACCAGTGAAACCACAGCTGCATTCTCCTCACGGAATGACCAAACACTGTTTGATTCAGCCCCAGCTGACTGATATTGAGATTTCTTGTCTAGCTGAGTTCCAATACACTAATGACACTTGTCCTCATGGAGCTTGGTTTTATAGCAACCTTCAGTGAAATGAAAGTGTGCTGTGAATGTAGAGGAATCTTCCAGCTAGCTAAACACCAACCAAACAAATCAAAAGCTCATCAAGCAGGTTTTCCCCTTCAGATAAAGACCAGACATCTTTTTGTCCGAAGAAATCAGGGATAACACGTACATGAGATTATTCCAAAACACATGAAGTAATCTTTCTGCTGCATTCAGCATCGATATAGTTGAAAAAAAAAGTTCCCCACACCAAATCTAAGACATAATCACAACACAAGACAAAAAGGAACAAATTACACAAAATCCACCCCTGGATCCTTCACTACAGTTACAATACAAATTCCCACTATCGTTCTACTTAATAACATGATTCAATACTTGTTTCGCCCATTGTTTCTCCCAGTTAGTATCTTTATCTCCAAGTCCTCATGATTTCCCAACAATCCTTTGGTACCAAAAAGACTGTCATGGTTTGACACTGGCCCAGCCCCAGGCACCCATGAGAGCTGCTTGCTCACCCTCTCCTGCCACAGCTGGGCAGAGGACGGAAAACGGAAAAAAGTTAACGAGGGCTTCATGAGTGAGATAAGGACCAGGAGAAACACTTCAAGGACAAAATAGGCTCAACTTAAGTTGCGAAGTGAATTTATTACTAAGAATCAGAGGAGGATAATGAGAAGTAAAGCCCCCAGAACACCTTCCACCCCTCAGCCCCTCCCTCCTTCCCACCGACAGCGCAGGGAGACGGCATGGGGTTTGGTCAGGTCATCACTGAGATTTCCTTCCACTGCTCGGGGAGAGGAGTCTTCCCCTGTGAGGCCTTGGGGTCCCTCCCATGGGAGACAGTTCTCCATGAACCTCCCTGGCGTGGGTCCACTCTCACGAGCAGCAGCCACACCACTCCTGCTGCAGCGTGAGCCCCTCCCACGGGCACAGAGTCCTCCCAAAACTGCTGCGGCACAGGTCACCCATGGGGTGCAGTCCTCCAAGGATAGGCTGCTCCAGCCTGGAAGCGAGGGCCCTCTCTCTCACCGGGTCTCCCACTGGATCACAGCCTCCTCCAGGCATCCACCCGCTCCGGCACAGGCACCTCCCCCACAGGCTCCCCACCTCTGCATCCCCCATGGACCCAAGGGCTGCAGGGGCACAGCTGCTTCACCATGGTCTGCACCACAGCCTGCAGAGGAATCTCGGCTCTGGCGCCTGGAGCACCTCCTCCCCCTCCTTCCCTGACCTTGGTGCCGCCATGTTATTTTCCCTCACATGTTCTCACCTCCTCCTCTTCTCTGAGTAGAATTCCAAAATCTTGTGACTTTGTTTTGATTTTCTTCTTAAATATGTCATCACAGAGGCATTACCAACCTCTCTCATTGGCCCAGTTTTGGCCAGCAGCATGTCCATCTTCAGAGCCATCAGGAACTGGCTCTGCCAGACATGCTGGGAAGCTTCCAGCAGCTTCCTCACAGGAGCCATCTTTGTGGCCCCCCTGCTACATAAAACTAGGCCGTGCCAAACCAATACAGGTCTGCAGCAATTTTTTTTTTCAGTTCTGAATGTTGCAATTCAAGAAAGATGTACATTATTTGGAAAAGTGTACAGAAGACCAAGAGTTGTCATAAATCTGGAAAATAAATCTAGAAAGACTTAGAAATGTTTAGCTTGATAAGAAGACTAACAAGAAAAAAACTTACTAAACTAACACAAAAATGCAAAGGGAAAGTGAATGACCTGTTTTCAACATCCATGAAGCTTCAGTAATAGAAGTTTAGTTTTTACACATTAAGTGAAAAGTTTTGTAACAGTACAGGTAATAAAATACTGATAAGGATTCTTCTTTGAGCAAACTGTGAAAAGTCCGTTGCTGTGGAGAATACTTCAGATAAAAATCAGACTAATTATGTCTTTTTATGGTTCTTTATAGTTATATTGATTTTATTATTCCTAGGTTTTTTCATTACTGTGCTTCAAACCTAAGCTTGCAGGCTCAATATCTGGAATCAAACTCAATAGTAAAATCTCCATTTAACTGAGAAGAGGTATGGAAGACTCATCTCCTAATGAAAGTTTTTGAAGGAAGTCAAGTAAACAGAGGAGTCTTCTGGATTAAAACCACAAAAATTAAAAAAAAACAACAACCAACCAAACAAAAAACCAAACCAAAGAAAGCAAGCCACACACAATGATATAAATAAAAGAAACTGTTCTGGATAGACCAAATCGATAAAATGAGGACATTAATTAAGGAAGTTTCTGAATGTATGAATATACCTCCATAGGGAGGCACTCTCCAGAACCAACTGAGAAATTATTGCATGAACTAGCTCTGCAATTATAAATTGGCAGACATTTCTTAAACTCAAGTTACTTTTATTAGGCTACTTTAGAAACTGCAGTCTCTGAAAAATCAATCAATTTGTGGATATCCAAGCTTGTGTCAGTGGTGTCTTGGCATCTCTGCACCATTTTATGTTATTCAGTAAAGTACGTAAAATGTAACAGGCAGTAACAGATAATGATGGTGGAAGAATATGCTGTGTGGCATCCCACTAAAATCTTACAAAACTGGAAGGGGAAGTATTTTTTTATCAATTACTGTACTTTGTTATGAATAGAAGTACAAGATATGGGCAACACATAGTTCTTTGTTTCAAGATATTTAAAGACACCCCCAGCTAGGTTTATGCAATAGTGTAATATTCAAATATGAATTTCAGCTCCTCATTAATTATGTGGCAAGAAATATTTCCAATTTGGTTTTGAAGGTTTATGTCATTCTAAAAGTTCAGCCATTTCTAGACTTAAACCCCAAAAATCTATATAAATAAAATTTGCCACTTGAAATGCAATTAATTACCTCTTCTACAAAAGCATACAGAACATTTAGGAATAAATTTCAATTACTTTTGTATGAATATTAGTTCATACAACTCATTTTTTAACCTTAAGGCTTAATAAAGTCAATAAGCAGCATAACTGAGAATCATATCAAACATGATTAAGTGGGTCCCACAAGGAAGCTTCTTATAACAAATAAATCACAACAATATGTTCTCACTTTCTACTGATTAGTAATATTTCTGATTCAAAGAATTGTCCCGTTGAATGTTGACATTTAAAAATTTTTTTCTTTCTTGACCATTTTCTAAACCACTTAATTCTATAAACTAAATTCATTTGGTTTTACAGTTGACTGAAAATATGAACCATCTTCAATACACACTGAAGGTGAAGACATAATTATAGAAAATGCAACATCTGACATATCATCCTAAACAAATTAACATCTGTGGAGATTTTTGAAAAAAATAGTTTTCTATTAAAGCGTGGTACTAACTAATTTTCTTTAGCAAAGATACTTTTGGTGAGGTCTACTTTTCAGAAACACTCATTTTGGAGCAATGTCAGTGTAGAAGAATAATTAAATACCTTTTGGCTCATTCCTAGTTTATGCGCATAGGACTTATAATTCAAATTATTTCCACTGAAATATCTCCTTACTGCATTGCATATGGTTCTCGAAAATTGTAATCTTAAACTGCATAAATAGTCCTGGTTGCTATATTGCTCTGGCAGCTTATATATAAACTTTCAGTGAACCTGGGAAGCTGGAATACAGTTTGGAATCTATATTTGTTATAGGAAATAGTATAATGATTTAACATTGTACTACTTGATCTATTTTTAATTCTGCTTGGTTTCTGACACTCATCACTATGACATATAGGCACACTTTTCTGAGAAGGGTTGTGAAGTTAAGACTCAATGGCTTTATGTTCTAGTCTTTCAATGAGATTCTTCTTTTCCTAGTTTATATATATATATAACAGAAGGCGAATCTCTTTATTCATTGCCGTGTGCTCTGCCTTCAGCTTTTCAGTTCTCTGTCTTAGGATTTTCCTGACGAAAAATCAAAAATTCTTTTTTTATTCTCATTTGTCTCTCTTTCCTGTGCATATTGCAGATTATCCTTCTGCCTTTCATTAACCTAATAGGAAGTCTCAAAGTCAACTGAAGACCCAGTACATTATATCATAGTGGTGACTGCCAATACAATCTCAATTTTTAATCTTTTTGAAAGAATAAATTGGAAGTTTAGAGGGCATAAATTGTAAGTTTAGATGCACTGAAACCACTGAAAATACTGCAATTTCAGTATACTTGGGCTACAGGAATTCAAGGGCATCCCCTGGTCCATGAAACAACTTCCTCACTGTTCCCAGCAACTACTTATTTTTACCTTCATCCAGAGAGATACACAGAACATCCACTCTAGGCGTCCACCAGTCTTACAACACTAACCACTCATGAACTGCCCACTCTGTATTCACATCCTCTGTGTGTGTGCTTCTATCATAATCACCTGCTGGTGAGGACAACTGAAACCTGAGATCTTTTCCTAGGTGATATGAAGCAATGAAAGCTTCCTCAAGTTTGATTGTTACAGGAAATGTAAATCATATTGTGCCCTCCATGTCTTACGATGTCTCACTGGCACCTGGTAAGGACTGAATCATGGTAGGGTTTTGCTTTGTTCAAAAAAACGGATAAAGTGCAGGAACAGTGTGTGCCCACAATTAGGGTTTACGCAGCTAACTTTACCTCAAAACACATGGAAAAATAGAATCAGAACACATCTGCATGGACAGCATGGTTCGTGGTCTGCTGTGAGAGCAGAGAAACCCGCTACCAACTTCTGACTCAGTGAGACCTCTGACAAGGTAAAGCAACTGAGTGGACAAGGCATTTGTAACCAAATGAGACCCCTCACCTCAACATACCTTCCTTAGAGAAAAATGTTAATAAAATTCCTATCTAGACTATGCAGAATACTAATATTTTAATCAAGAACGCTGTCCTTTTCTCCTCCTTTCCCTTGCCTAATGGCAAATTTTTTTTTATGCTTTATGTCTTGTGTTCAGTATTCGGCTTCTAGTTTATATTGAAGAAAGACGTTCTTGTCAATTGGTACCTAATAAAGCAAAGAGCAAAACCTCTTTGTGCTGTAAAATCCATTCTCCTGCAGAACCCAGGGAAGCCAAAACCTGAAATCTGCTCAACTACTTCAGTCAATGAGGAACTAATATCTGGACAAGAGTTTACATATTCTCACACACAGTAATTATGTGCACAGATTTACATGAGTGTATACATATTATCTCTTAAATTATGGAATTTAATGTACGTAGGCAGCAATGTTCGTTTGTATCCTATAAATTTTGGCTATATCTATGGTTCTCAACTTTTATTACAATAATCTGGACACAAGCACTTTAGTGATAAATGTTCTGGATACGTGGCAATGTTTACCTTAGTTTTAATACAGACATTAAAAAATTATATTGATACATCTCTGCTGGAATCACTTTATAATTTTAAGACACAAATAAATGGTATTTCCAGAAATATCTGTTGTAGTAAACTAAGAGCTTCAATTTCCCACAGCGCTATAAAAAAGTTAACTGCTAGTACAAACTCTAACACCTTTTCTTCCCATTTTTGAAATTCTATATACACACCCATTAATCTCTAAGTGCCTCCAGATATACCTATAATTCTCAGCATTATAATGAATGTGTAACTGCATACCAGGGAGATGGTCCTGCCAAAATATATGCAGACCTCAAAAATTTGTTTTCTTCCCATGCTGATGGATCTGATTGCCTTCATACATGTCAAACAGTGTATTAAAATACATAAATAAAAATCTTGCTAGATACTTCCTTCAAATAATTTTTAAAATCAGAAAAATGCATAAAAATCTCCGAGTGAAACTGTCACATATTCAGTACACGTGCATATATTTACGCATGCACATACACGTATGCATACATAAAATAAAGATGAGTTAATTCCAACAAATAGATTATAAAAACTGTTTTACAAGTAGCAGTGGAAATAACTGAGTCTCTAAGCAATGTAATGAAATACCGTGTGTTTAAATCAGCCTGTAGAATAGACTAGGAAACTTAATAAGATAAAAGTGTCTTGGTTAGCTGAAATTACATAGTTCAAAACATATCCTTTTATGGTTTTAATAATTGTATAGAAAGATAAGACCTTTTTTTTAATAGGAAATATGAGAGCGGACAAAGTATGTAAAGACAATTCTAGTCCCTCTTTTCATTACATTCCTCTTGAGATTTTGAAAGTTTGCAATCATGTTTCCTTAAAGTAAACGTGTGCTAATATAATCTCCTTTATCCCCACTTATTGAAGAGAGATTCAGGGTATGATTATGGGGGTCAAATCCTTGCCATGAGGTTACTTCTTGAATGCCACAATGTCTAAGTGAAAAACATAGAACTGTGGTTTCTCTAATGGGAATGAGCATTTTTATTTCCATTAACTGCCAAAGGAATAACCATACTGGAATTGCAATAACTAGGAGCAGAATTGGGCTGTTCTGTGTTTAGCACTGAGCACAAACTCAGCAGTAATAACAAGAAAACTGGATTGAAAGTATCTATTTTAATATAACTCTGTAGAATAGAAGACATTTCAAATGTTTAAATTTAGAAAAAATCTGAAAATAAAAATCTTTTGGAGATATTCCTGCAGTTAAGTCACTGAAGGATGAGACAAAAGAAAGGAATGATGGGAGAGTTTCTGTCCTAAAGCCTTACTTTAGGAGAAGCATTTTTCTCCCTTTTTTTTTTTTCCTAGAACCTGGCAAGAATATTCCCTTCATTATGATATATCCATTCATTATATATCCATTCATTATGATGAACTTCAGTTCATCATAATCACAGCTCTTCCTGGAAGTCAATGTTATTGTGATGCATTCTTTTGTAAGTCATGAAATCATGAGCTAAAGAGGGGAAGTTTTCAGCCTTCAATTACATGTCTGCAAACTCATTGTCAGTAGTTTCTCTTCTTATGGCGGATGTACAGTTTCTATTGCTGTTCTTACCAAAGATAGGACAAATAAATTCACAGATGAACTACTAAGTCTGTCTGTGAGCACTCAAGCAGTACAGACATAACAAATGATAGAGGAATAGGGACATATATTAGAAATGGATTGGCAGACAAAGAGATGGGCAGTTTGGATGCAGAAATTTGAAAATACATCTGGTTTTACAAAGGAAAACAGAAGCCACCAGGCATATATTTGCAACTGTTATACTTAATCCCCACAATTAGACATGAATTGTTTAAGGCTCATTCTTGTTCAATACAAATTCAAATCATTATACTAATAGTGAAGCAGAATGGTTTTAATTAATTTTTACCAGCAAGAAACTGTTCAGATATCTTTGATATGTCCTTTGGATAATGTAAATATGAATATATTTCCAGTGATCCAGGAGTCCTGGCACCCATGCTGCTCCCGCATTCCCGGCGAAGCGGCAGGGTAGCTGTCAGGCTCACTCTGTCACTGATTAAGTTGCTACTTTTGTTTGCAAATTTCTACACAGTGTCCCTGTGCCCAAAGTGATAACGATCACAGTCATTTCCGATTTGTAATCCAGGAACATGTACAGGCCCTTGCCCTGACAGACCTTCACAGTTCACAAATATGATGTGACAACCCTTGTGGCATGATTAATGTACTGAAAACACAGAGCCATGAGTCAAAGATGAGACACACCAGTTATTACAAATCTGCACTTCACTCAGATCTCATATGAATTCTTAGCATTTATCACTGTGTTGCTCTCTTGTTCTTCCTTCTACTGTACTTTTAATTTTACAATAAATCCCAAGTAGGTCACGCATAACAATAAGACTAATGTTTTCTTGCCAAGTAAAACCACAGTCAGAAGGGTGGTTTAGTAATAACTCAGAAGCATTTACAGTGTAATAAAATTTACACTGAGTAAACCAGCATATCAGAATAACAGGACTATTAAATTAAAGGAAAATATCCTAGGCCTTTCAAACATGCTGTAACTCTTCAGAATCAGAGATGACTGGGGCTCAATATCAAATATAGATATTCTTAAACTTTCAAGTATTCCGATTCAAGATTTTACTTCAATCTCATTTTCGTAATGGTAGCCATATGGTGGTATTCTTCTCCCTCATGGGTAAGGAAAGATATCTGTTCTACTGACTTTGTAGTTGCTATATATAAGTGCAGACTTTCAGGTCGTTAGTTTAACCACGTGCAGAACATACAGGAATTAGGATAACATTTCTCATTGCTTCAGCTGCTTGATCGAAAGAAGAATTGACATCAATAATGTTCATATCTCTCTCACTTTGTACTATAATAGTAGAAAACAAAGTGTTGATGAATCCTAAGGAAAGTTTAGCAGCTGTTTCACTGAGTTGTAGATTGCAATCATGTTAATAATTGTACATTCTGCCCAATAGCTGGCAATAATGTTCGTGCCCTGTAGTCAAAACTTTACAGCACAGCGATTTCTTCAGTACTGGGAACAGATAAAAAATCCTGTCAGGTAGTAAAGAAATGCTGTAACTATGACTCTATCAAAGTCACATCTACCACCCCCAGAGGACCCACAGAAACTCTGTTGCAGGGTACATTTGAACCCCACTGTCACCTGCAAAACCCTCTGCCCAGAGCACAAAAAATCTAAATATAAGCCATAAAAATATTTTAAAATAAATGTTCTGAGATAGGTATTCTCTTTTTCAGGATACAGATTTTCCACCCCTGGTATTGTTGCTGATAGAGAACAGGTTAATTCTATGCCATGCCTGAAGGTTTGATCTCATGAAGGGGGGACAAGAGTGCCAAAGCCTACTGAGCCATACAAGAGTTCTGGAGGGCAACAGGTCAGGAAACCCCTGATTCCCCAATGCATCCCTGTCTCATCTGGATCCAATTCATTGCATTCAGGTAATGCTGTGTTTTCATTTCCATTAGGTCAAATAATACAGATTATTTTGGGGGGGAGGGGATGACACAGGAAGCTTAGATAAAGTCTGGAATTCTGACACATTAAAGTCAAAGGAGGTTTTGCAGGTACCCACAATTTGGCCAGGATTTTATTCCTGAGGCTTTCATTTTTGACTTTCAGCACCAGAACAGGTAAAAATATCTTCCCGAAGCCAATAGGAATGTTTTTATTTTATCTTTTATTAGCTGTCTACAATTCTAATCTGCTCTAAAACCAAGCATTGGGGCTTTTCCTTTTACTGTAAACCTATTAACATGCTATTCAAGATTATTTTCTCATGAAAAGTACGCTGCTGACATTAGTGCAAGTGTGGACATAGGGATTATTAACCATTATTACATTTGGACTAAACTTCTAGCTTCTAGACATGAAAAGAAAACTAAAACACAAAGGCTTCTTTTCCACGTGAAATAAATTACCATGCTACCACAAATTCCCAGCAGGAAAAGGGAAGGGGAGGTGTAAATTTCTTCACAATGTGTAGAATATTTAATGGATTTCTGTGCAATAACAGTGGAAATAGTGGCAGTGTTCTTTTTGTCAGTGTAAAGACAAAAAGTAGGAAAACAGGACATTTCTTTCTTTGCAAGTGGACTGCAAAGCCACCACAAAGATGTTTTCCTTAAAAGGAAGACTACAGAAAGGATTATGTAAAATGAACTGCAGAGTTCCAGTTGAGAACTGAACTTCCTGAAAGGTCAGGTATTGGGGGTTTGTTTGAAGCGTATCTTTTTGCATCTTTGCAGTTCAAGAGCAGATCTTTCACAGCTGAGCAGAAGCAAGATCTCTGTTTTCACGGCACCCCAAAGAAGGGGATATTCCAAACAGACCTTCAAATCAGTGCTGTCATATGAGAAGGGGTCATGGCATAAAAGCATCTTCTTCATGGCATCCCCAAATCTGTGGCATGTGTGAGTAAAGGCTCAGCTGGAACACTGCAATAGCTTGACTGATCTGAATAACTTTTCCAGGTAGGATTTCTTCTACTTACCAAAAAGAAATAGATAAAAAAACCCTTAAATGTACTACAAAACTCTGCTCTGGATGAAAGTCCCTCATCCAAATATGCAGCTGAGTGTTTAGAAAATGTGATTCTATTTCCTCTTCTTCAGACTGTTGCTAACATCTATGGTAGTCTCTCTTACTTCAAGGTCCCCCTTTACCCAAGATGGTTGCACAGCTTTTCACTGATGAACCGCCCGCCTTCGTGAGTGAAAGCAGGTTTTTGCAAGGAGTATAAAGGAATATCTCTAACTGTACTACCAAAATTCCCAAAAGACTTATTTTTGGATATTACAAAAGTGTAAGAGAAAAGTAGTCTGGCTTTTTAATCTTGTATCACCTCCCAGATAGTCAGTGCAGATCAGGGATTCACCTAGTTATAATGTAATGCATTCATAATCCTGCTTCTATTTATGTTATACAGAAGGGATATAGACTCTGGATTGCTGGTAGTTGGAGCTGATTATTCCTGAAAAAGCTCAAAACAAGGGTTTAATCCATTCCCCACTTTCCTGGTGGTGACAGTGTACTCATGTATGTGACAGTTAACTCTGTAATATCTAAGAAGTAGCTTCTGTTTCCATCCTGCCAGAAAAGATTGTGTTCAACAGATGAGTCCATGAATTTATCAGGTAAAAAGGAGGCTCACACTGATAATTCATCCGCTGCTAAAATTAAGAGTGTGAGTCCCTGTTCAGTAGTCATAACTATAAAGCACATTGAAATACACGGAGTGGCTAAAAAACAAGTGATGTTTGAACTTACAGTGTCCTGGCTTTTGTGAACTTTCCACAAGGCTGCTAGCTTGTCTGACAAGAAGTCTCTGATACACCTGTGAAATAATGAACTAAAACATAGGCTGTCCCAGTAATTTTCCTTCACAGAGCAGCTCTAATTTCTCTTTGTAAATAATATGTTAACACCATATTTCTGAAGGTAGCACTGTGTGAACTATCAAAATCAGAAAGCTGCAGTTATATGTGACAAAATTGTTGATAGAAAAAATGGTTTTCTACCAGTAGTTTCTTACTTCAATGCTGTTTTCTGTTGGTTAATAAAAAAAAATCATCATAAATGTGAATGGAACTCTTCCATGCATTATTAAAATATGCCAGCTCTTTTATTGTCAAGATGCTTCAGACAAATTATTAGTGACATGTAAAAGACTGAAATGACCAGTCACAAATATGAAGAACAGCTCAGTGGTGGATGTGTTTCATTGACATGTTTAAGAACAGCAGAAGGGCTTGGCACAGACTACACTGCAGATCAGCCGAACCAGCTGAAAAATGTTTGAATCCTTTGCTGCAATGGATCTTCATAATCCCCATCTTTTAGCACATGGTTCACAAAGCCAGTGTGGTAAGAAGGATTTTTAATATCAACTGGCTTTCTGAGACCTGAAAAGTTAATCAGATTGGTATTTAATTTTATTTCTTTTATGCTTAAAGCCTATTATACTTGTGCATGGACTGTAAAGTTTTTATTGAGAAGAGTGAGCTGAATGCTAAAAATGGAATATACAGTATATAATTAGCTATGGTGGACTTAGTAGTTGGAGGGATGTACTTTAAGAAATAATCCTGAGCTTTCAAGGAAGGAAATAGATGACCAAATAGTTTTATTCAATTTGTAATTCCTGGAATGCTGTGAATACTTGCCCTTTGGCAACTCAGCGAAATGATTGCTTAATAACAAATCATAGAAACATAGAATGTTTTGGGTTAGAAGAGACCTCAAAGACCATCTAGTTCCAACTCCCCTGCCATGGGCAGGGACACCTCCCACTAGACCAGGTTGCTCAGAGCCCCATCCAGCCTGGCCTTGAACACTTAAAGGGATGGGGCATCTGCAGCTTCTCTGGGCAACCTGTTCCAGTGCTTCACCACCCTCTCGATAAAGAATTTCTTCTTAATATCCAATCTAATCCTGCCCTTTTCCAATTCAAAGCCATTCCTCCTTGTCCTATCACTACACTTCCTGCTGAAGACCCCCTCTCCAGCTCCCTTGTAGACCACCTTCAGGTACTGGAAGGATTTATTATTCAGTTATGATTACGTAACAAAAAACTGAGTGAATTTTAATTGCTGTAAATATCCTTCCAGAATAGTTTTATGTAAAATAAGATACAAACACGAAAAAATGCTTTATTGCCTCTTGGATGATTTTAAATTATTTTGAAGTTATTTAAAAATGAAACAGTATGGTTTCTGCTCAGAAAATTGTGTGAGGTAAATACATTGAAATTCAAAGGGCAGACCAGCCTTTGTGCTAGAAATAGTCCATTTTTTTAAAAAAGAAAAAACCTCTAACAGAACATCAGAACTGATGACAAAACATGACAGCTATTCTTCACTCTATTTATGTTAACTTCCAAAATCAGATTAAATTAGATATTACAACTGTCCCCCTAATTTTGTTTGAAACTGCATTTGCTTCTCAGATTTAATGAAACTTTTATACCATTAAAGGACAAGTTAGTTAGCTCATTAAATTAAATTTAAATTCATACAGTTTTTCCAACATAAATAAATAATCCAAATATTTTCATCCAGACAAATCTAATGTGATGTTCAGTTAAGAGAACAGAACATTCCGTAATAATCTAAATCCACACAGTGACTTGAAATATTTTTATAAGACAATGCCAACTTAAAGTCAATGTTCTCTTTGAGCCTTTTTTACCTTATTTACACTCTTTCCAGGTAATACTGACAGTAATATGTAAATGAGTGCTGAAAGAAAGTAAGTATTTCTGGTAAGTTTGTTTCGTCTTCATAGTTAATGACATTTTTTCTCTGTTCAATTTTTTTCTCACTTAACTGTGCCCAAGAAGGGCCATAAATAATGTCAAGATGACAGTGTCAGTCTACACATAAGCCCAACACTTACCATAGCCAGGCAACTTGCAGATAGAGAGAAAATAATATAATTTATTACTTCAATTCTTTGAAAGAGAGAGAGGACTTCTTAGTCCCAGCCTTTGCATACGTGTATAGACCAATATTATCAAATGTACTGGTACATTTGTATAATGGCTGAAATTGTGAGTATTTGTTATTACATAGTCTGCTCTCACAGAGACCTCAGTACAGGATCAGGGCATATGAACTGAAGTGAAGCCAGTAAATTATTTTATCAAAGCTCTCTGAAATCTGATAAATGGAAATGCCTTTGACTGCACTGATCTGCACTGTATTTTACAAGTGAACCGATTATTATGGGATGTCCTGACCATTAATAATTTTCTGAGTTGTGCAGTTAAACCATTGGAGTCTTTCTTCTTTTTCATTCTTAGCTATCTGCATAACAGGCCTAATTGTGAATCTCATTAAAAACAGTAGCTCAAGTAGGGGTTTTGTGGTGGTTTTCTGCCTGTCGGTAACCTACTCTTTTACAAAGTAGTTAGTAGTTCTTTCTTTGACTGTAGGAAGGTACATCAATTATCTCTTCAAAGAGACCCTCAAATGACTTAAAATCAAACTCAAAAGGTTTATATTTACTTAAAAAATCTTAGCATCTCCTTAGAAAGAATCCTTATTTTGGCTTAGTTTCCACTGTTGGGTTTTCAATGGACTTGTTTCTACCACTGCAACTCAGTACTAACTTTGTTAGGTTCAGCCACGGAAATGTTTTATCACCATGGCTACACAGAATTAAGCACACTGGACACGGTGCTGCAAAGACTGGACATTCAGCAAAGCCTGAGGCCAATACAGGCCTCAGTTTAAACATGGAGTGTTCCCACAGTGGCTGGGATGATTCACAGGCACACACACAGCATGTACCTAATCTGGGGAATGAGGAGCAGAGTGTTCAGAAGGCTGGTGGATCCAACCTCTGGGCTTCATCCCATACATCCCCTTCATTTCAAAATTGTTGTCAGCATTTTTAATACTCTGTAGCTTTTCCCTCCTCACATCTTCAGCTTTTTCCCCAGTTTCAAACCTTACTTTGATCTCAGATGTCATAACATAAACAACAGATGAAATACTTCTTTGGTGACCACTAATCTGTCTGTAAATCTTCTGTTGAATCAGAGCTAAAAATAATGACATTCTGTGTTATTTGGCATAATTCATCTCTTCACTTTTATACTCTGGGAAAACAGAAAAGTATTGCTAACTTTAAGGAATTTCTGATTTTAAGATGTCTCATAGATGGTTCATTGTATACCTTAGTGCCATGGGAGATATGGAAGAGTACCTCTAAACTTTGTTTTACTGCATTTATAAAAGGTAGAATTTTTTTCTGTTCGTTTGCTTTTCTTAACAAGTAAACGGTGTGAGTCACTCGAATGAATTTGCCAGAATTAGCCCTCTCAGTTCACCTCTTTTACAAGGATATTCCTTTAGGTTTACAAGTTGAGGGTACAGCTTTACTACTGTGGTTTACTATTTCCTTTACCCTGGGCACTAGAACAGTTCTGCATTAATGGCATTCATAATGTCATTTCACTAATACTTCCCAATAGGCCATGGCAGGAGCTGTTATATGATTAATGGTTTTAGAGATGCTTGTTGAAATCCTAACTACTGTTAAAGTCGACAACCTAAAACCAAAAAGAGTAGTTTTCAGCCAAATGTTGCCAATTGCACAGAGAACACACAGTGCCAAACTAAACTGTATACATAGCATTAACTACAGAACATTCACCTTGCCTTCCTATAGATTGTATTTGTCAAGCTACAAAAGGTTCACTGTCTTATTCCTAAAACATACTCCTTGGCAATATAAACGCTATTCGGTATGCCTCAAGATTGTATCTCTTATATAAATGAAGTATAGGAACATTTTTAAGAATAATCTTTTAGGACAAGAATCTCAAAAGTGCTAAAGTTTACATCTATAAAGAGAGGTTTGGAACAAGGATAAATACCTGAATTCCTCATAAAACAAAAGTGGGCGATTAAACTCTAAGGAACATGGTTCATGGGCACAAACACAGTAAGCAGTCAGGTGTGTCTCACTCTGTTAGATATTTCCTCATGAATTAGCTGCCAGTTACTCAGTTACAGCAAACTGATTTACCTGAGTTTAATTTTCTTTGAAACACCATCATATGAGAGACTAGAAAACAGGGCTTCTATTCCCTCCTCAGTCTGCGAGATTACAGGCCTGCAAATCCTCTTCAAAGTAAGAGTTTGCTCTATAGAAATATTGGCTTGGATGGGTCAAATATGTTCTCTATTCCTCTATTCTCCATAATGGTGCTGAAGCAGGACCATTATGCCATGAAGAGCAGAAGGTTCATAATGGTAAGGATTAAGCACTGAAGTACAATTGTGCTATGACAGCCCATCAATACAGATGTCAGGTGTCCTAAGAACTTATCTCTTTTCTGAACATTGTTTATGAATTTTACAAGGGTTATTAAATAAATATAGTCTTTAACTTCTCTTAATAATTAAGCTGTTAAATTACAAAGGATGGCATTGTAGTTCATGGTGAGTTTAAGATTTCAGGTATGCAATAGGTATGCGCAGTTTCTGCAGACAGTGAATATACTTGTGAAGACATACTAGCCTGAGGGTTCTCACATTGGGTGATCCCAGCCAAGTCCATTGCAGATAAGTAAAATGCTTAAATTTAGGTGCCTCAAGATGATTAGAATTTCGCTGTAGGCATCAGATCCTTTTCAATCTGTGGTTTAGGCCCATACTGTATTTCTGCATCTAATTCCCACTGATTTCTTATTTGAAAAGTAGAAAAATATTCAGACAATTGCTCTACAAATTTTTGCATAGACAAACTATTGCCTTGAAGTGTTTTGATTCCAGGAGTTCTCATATCCCACATGCACAACTGTTGTACTGCGTTCAATTCTGACAAGACTGTTCCAAAGAAATCAGAATAGAAAGCTATACACAAGCACTGGACATCCCGCCTGCGATGTTTTTTTGGAGACAGAACAAGTTATCCTTACAAAAATTAAGGATTTAACAGGAATTGGACCCCATAAGATTTCTTTGAAACTGTTTGCCTATTATGTGGATGTCTACACACAACAACCCTAAAATGCTCATTGAAACCTTTCAATATTGTGCTGTAGACATGTTTCATACTTACAAGAGAGCCAGCAGCTATTTTTAAGAAAATATTTTGTCATACGAAAGTGGCATTGAAAGGGATAGCATGACACAGCCAATAAAAACAGGTTTCAAATTAACTGCTTTTAATCAGTCATCACTTAAATGAAATAGAGCTTCTGGCTTTCTTTTTTTCCAAATAATGTGGTTTCTGATACTATGTCCGCTTGAAAGTACTATTATCAGTTTGTGACTACCTACATGGGTTACAACCGTGGAAGCAAAACTGACCAGAGTCTACATTTCACGTGCAAAACATTTCTTTTTTCCAGAGAATCCATTTAGTTCTTTCTAATGTTTCCTACTCATTGTGTAAGAGGATTTTTGTTTCCTGTGATTCAGATAAGGAAGAAGGAAAATAGGAATATCAAACTATTGCATTTCAAGAATGCAGTTAAAGACTTCACCTTCAGTAGTGACAGCTTGATTACTGCTGAGTATGCTCATCTAGGCTTTAAAGCATGGGTGTTATGATTTGGTGATAGAGGACCACATCCTCAAATGTTATATAGCACCACAAAGCCCTGTGAATTTGCTGTCTCAAAGATCAGGGGTATTATTGGTAAGTTGGGGATCTCCAGGTTTCAAAAGAGCCCATAAATATATAATCACCTCCTTCTAAAAAATACATAGTTGTCATAGATGAGGTAATTTATAAACGTCAGATAATCACCTGTCATTAAAGCAACTGTGGAAATTTTCATTCCTCTTTCCACTCCCTTTAATTTTCTCCTTTCGCCTTCCCCTCCTCTTCTCATTCTTTTCTGGCTTTCTCCTTCCCTTCATGGTATAAGGCAGGGCTAGATATTTCTTCTTCTGTCTTTCACTCCAGATGAAGGAATTCCCAGGACTAGCAACTTCTCCCATCTATGCCAAGCGTATGTAAACCTATTGATCAGTCTCTTTCTTTAGAGCAAGCACAGTTTGACAAACCGAAAGCCACTGGCACAATATCTGTTAGGCTGCAGAAGAACTGACAATTCAGGACTGGCATGATCAAATCAGATCTTTCAAACTGACAACAACTGAATTGCTGCAAGAATAACTCAGAAATTGGAAATGTGTCATTCATTCCCCTGGTCTTTACTGTCTTTGTATTTAACACACAAGTTTTATCTGCTGGCTTCATTGTCTGTTTTTCATTGTGGAATTTATAGTATTCATCTTATTAGCTTATTCATTCCTTGTGTTTCTTTTACGAAGACATTGTCTCAAATACAGTAAATTTCTGACTTTGCTCACCAAAATTTCAGGTTTTCCAGAAGTTTGAAGTATATGGGATGCTGTACAGTGATGGTACTTAGCCTTTTAGCTGGTACTTAGCTGGTATTTAGCTTTTTAGGAGATTTAGGAGCATTTACAACCCTGCCCTCAGGCTGTGACTGCAAATATACTTTCCTGGTTTTACCTGCAGGAGGATCTAGAGAGCTCAAACATTTTAATGAATGTGACATTGGCAGATTTTGGCTTCAGGTAGTGTGGTTCAACACAAGACATTCAAGATATCTTCAACAATTATTTATTTGAAAGAGGTGGTAGGCATTGATAAGATGAAATGGAGGTTGTTTCTCCTCTGCTGTTGGCTGCCAAGACATTATGTTAACAAGTGATGATGACAGTTTACAGGATTATGGAGATTTGCCCGAAAAATACATCCAACCTCATTGATTCCAGTTCTATTTTGCAATCTCTCTGAAGAAACTAATCCTGCATAGTTTGCATTCCCTTATTTACATCACGGAATTTTCTTTCCTTCTCACACTGTTTCAAGCCTTCCTTTTCTCTGTGGCCATCTGACTACGTATCTTATGTCTACATGCTTAAGCAAAAGCATTCAGCACAATCTTTCAGCACATCATTATATTTTTATGTAGAAATCTCCTAGCCCTGTCTTGGCAAAACCCTAAATTATTTCCTTCAAAACCTGTTTACTTTAATGTTGTGGAATTGAGACAGATTGTATTTAATGAAAGAAAGACTTTAAGTTGAGAAGCTTTTATTGAAATGCATAGTTAAAGAGTAGATAGTCTTTACTGTATATGCCTCCTGGGGATGATTTTGATTAGGTGTTTTCTAGCTGAATTAAGTACTTAACAAAAGAACTATTTTCCCATCTATGAATACAGCTCTACTGTGCAAATACCATTACTGCCAGTTGAAATTACATAGTTAACATCCATAAGTCACATGCACAATTTTTACTGATGTTAGAGGAAACACTGTATTTGTATGGAAAAAGGCTAGTGCATGGTGCTTAAATTTAGAGAGAAAGTGGGAAGAAATAAAATATTCAAATACAACATAAGAATGAAGCTATAGACCTGACTCTGCTTTCATTACAATCATTTGGATTTGTATGACTTCATTCCAGCTTACTTCACGAGCAGTTAAGTTACTAAGAATTACCAAGATCAAGAGCAGAAGTTTATTTAAAAGGGAAAAATACGACTTTTGAAAGCAAGCAACTGATGAAGATGAAACTTTTTAAATATATAATTTCAATGTTTGTGTTGTCATTTAAATTTCAGATCTTATCCTCAACTGTCTGACTCAGCTGGAGACAGTGAAGTTGATTTGTGCTGGATAAGGATCTAAACCTTTAACAATATTTCATATTCATAAGTCTTTAGCCAATTGCATGATGGACAACCTTCTCTGAGCAGTCTGTGCAAACAGCTCCCAGATCAGTTCCTGTAGATTCTTGATGGCATGCGGTGGTGTAAGTATACACCAGCTCAATATTTAGCAATTTTTAAAAAGCAATGATTTTTCCTAAAGAGCAATGGAGTATTTATTTTGGTTAAAATGTGTTGCAAGCTGTACTCTTGTTATGCAGGATGTGAAACTGCTCTAGTTCAGCATGATGGCTTCCATCTCCTGTTAGACTGAAAAAATCCATTGTGGTAATCTGAGAATAATTTCATGTAACAAGTTGACATTTTAGCAACATTTTCTATTGCTTCATTGCCTTGGGAAATAAGTTTGTGTGTTAAAGGAGAAGGTAAATAAGAAACATACTGAGAGACTGTACATACTTTAACACTGGCGTTAAAGTATTTTCTTAAGAAAGTAAAAATGACAAAAGCAGAAAGACATAAAATGGCTATACAGATTTATGCCAAAGGTTTGTCTTGTTCAGAATCCTGTTTCTGACAATGGTCGATACTAGAAGCCCAGGGCAGTATATTTTCCAAGATACCCTCAGCTTAGGAACTTTGTGAGGTAAATTCGTATATAGACAACTGTACTTTATGGTCACTGCTGAACTCTATCCTCATGCATTTATCTAATATAATTTTAAAAAAACATTTCTATTTTTGGCCTCCACAACATCCTATGGCAGAGTTCCATAATTTTATTATGCATCATGAGAAAAAGTACTCTTCCTTTTGTTTGTTTGTCCCTAAGGGAACCGGTGACAAATGAAGAGGGGCTGTATTTACCTAGCAACCAGTAATGCTTGCAGATATTTGCAGAGCTGCACAAGGAAGATGTTGATTTTGACCACAGCTCTGCAGACTGGAGAGCAAGGGGCAGTCAAAGCACAGTCCAAAGACTGAGCTGAAATTTTGCAGTAGGAGAAAATAGAGAAGTCCTTGCTTGTAGTGTGTCTTTAGAGTTTCTCATTTTGTCAATGCTCTTTTTAGTCCTGGATATCTGTGTGCCACAAACCAATGGCAGATGTTTATCTGCACATATCCAGTGAGAAATGTAGGTGAGCGAAAATGAGGCTTTATCTCCTGTACACTCCACTGAACAGCCCCAGCTTGCTATGGAAATACATGAACAGGAAATTGTATGGATCCTAAGGGCAGCCCAGAGTACAGCCTGCGGTGTGGCGAGCTGCATGTTTTCATATGCTGTGGTTTGTCCTTTTTGAAGTGGTCTTGTAATGAGCTGAAAATATCTGCGTTTAGATAGTAAACATGCATGTAAGTCTGTTGGTAGTGAATTTCCACTTTGGAGAGTGTGACTTGCTTAATGGACAGTTACAGCCTGACACCCTCACACTGTCCATTTCTAGAGAAAGAAAGCAAAAAACCCAATGCTTCTTCTCAGCTTATTCCCACATTACTTCTGTTTATCTAATACTAAGCAAATGTATTGTACTTACCTTTTTAATACACAAATGACTAAAATGTCACACTATAAGACTGCTGACCACAGAATTAGAAAATTGTTATTGCTTAACTGGAAAGTATTCTGTGTCTTTAGACAGAAAGTGTGGCTTCACAGCCAAGGACTTCACAACAAAGGACTGAAGGCAGCAGCAGCACTTTTCAAATATAAGCTATAAACTATAAGCATTGTTTTTCATCAAAAGTAAATGGTGTTTGCCAAATTACCTAGTGGTCTCGGGTTGAGATTCTCAAGGCTTTTCTCAGGCTTGGGAAGGAGGACTACAGTACATGGTACGAGGTGAAAAATACTGGCTTTGCAGCTTTTGGCTGCATGTCAAGCTTCTGACAAGTAATAGATATGAGCACTGCAATTAATTGATTGAGCAAGGAATTTTCCAATGAATGGCTACTGCTTAGAGTAATTTTAGGAAACTGAGCACCTGGAAGGTATTAAATAGTTGTAAATAAGTGCAGCTGAAGGTCTTTGGTGTTCAGGAATGTGCATTAGCCAGTTACACTTTGTCGTTCTTTTATTTTTTGCAGTGCTTCAAGTAGTTAAGACCACCTTTGGATTCCAGTGTCTTACCTTACCTTAAAAACAAGTATTACCAGGCATTCCCTGAACAAAATAGCTAGCAATGGTAAAAGGGAGAATGAAGTAACGAACAAAGGTGTTTACATAGAGTTGGTATCATATCTGTCTTTGCTTATTAATATTTTATGAACTAGAATATAATAATGATAGCAACCTTTCACATAAATTCCTTGTCAAATCAGAGTCCTTGACAGCAGAAAGGAATCCAGAGAAATATATGGAAGAAACTGAAGTATGCCAAATTTCAATATATTATACCCCAAGAAAATAAGGAATTATAAAAGCTACTTCACTAAATTTTTTTACTCCTTATTCTATTATTCTACAGTCTTTAAATGGGCTATTATTGTGCTATGCCTATATATAAATAAACTTGTTTGGTGACAATGCTCACTGAATTAATTGTTAATTATGAAAGTGAAGAGAAAATTTTCATCTCACCTAATTCAAAAAGGTAATTCACAAGTGTGGCTGAGCAAATACAAAGTCCAATGAAAGATAAAAATATCACATTGAAATATGCCAAAAAATTGCTGGTGTGAAGAAAAAAAAAAAAGAAATTTTATTCCTTACACATGTAATGAGATATTTATTACTTAGCCTAGACCAGTTGATAGCAGCTAATCAAACAAAAAAGACAGCCTCAACGAAGTGAAGGTATCCTTATTTCAGCTGGGAGGAATAGTGAGGGTAATTTTCTTAGTTAGAAAGGCAGGAGATTAGATTGAAGATGAGGTTTCAAAACTTTGACTTCGAAGAAGACTTCAAGGGGCCAATGCTGCAAAGTTAACTTCCATCACCAATGCACAGTAAATATTCAAAGGACATACTCCTGAAAGGCCCCTCTATGAGAAGTTCTTAGGGTTTTCCAGCAGAGGCCCCCAACTGATACTCCAGGTTATGTCTCCTGCTTAAAAACTTGTGTCATGGTTACCACCTTCCTGGAAGCAGATTAGCTACTCACAGGGAAGAAGCACCAACCAGTCCAGCCTTACAAAACACAGTTTACTGTGTTTTCTTTTTCTTTTCAATTCACTTACATATTCAACAAGCTCCTATAAATGTGTTGTCTATTTTGAACACAATGACTTTATTTAACTGTCACCTTAAGCTGACTTAAGCTGACTTAAAGTAAGTATTATTTTAAGGTAACTGGATAACAGAAATCTCTAGGTGGTATGGAAAAATGTATAAATGGAGGAAGTGGGACACCTTTTAACTTCCCTGTCTCTGCAGTTTTTCCTCTAATGTATTTGAAGAATAATAGATGGCATCTCAGCTTCAGTTTCAAGTTATTAGCATGCAGTAGATATTGGTAAATATATGTGAACCTTAAGGCCAGAAGGGGCTCGTGACATATGTGACAGGCCATCCTCAAAGAGCACAAATCTAGATATTATTCAGACCACTGCCCGAGGCAGCAGACACTGGTGTCTGTAAAGGCAGACTCACAGTGTTGCTGATCAGTGTTACTCTTCACAGATCACTCCTTTCTTCACTGCTTATGTAAATTTTCTACACTCCTCATATACCCAAGTAGCTCAAGTGCTTGAAGCTGAACAGTAAACATAATATGGTTCCCTTTCCTATTCTCTATGTCCCATCAAATAATAACAGAGCTGAGGTAGTTGCAGCTTATTTTTGGCTTGCTTTGCTAACCCCTTTCTCGTTTTAAATAGATGTGATTTTAACTAGCTTCTAATTGAAGCTGTTAGAAAATGTGATCCTCTGGTGTTAACTTTGACATGGGGCTGCCCATGTCAATAGCAATCACTGCATGACACACTGATCCTTGAAAGGAAACTGAAAAATAGCATGTGATTTTCTGAGGTAAACAGGCATAATGGAAAAGTTCATTTTATAGTGCCAAGCTGAATAGACACAGTACAAATTAGAAACTCCTGTGGTCTACATCTTACTGTGCCACTATCTTCATTTGCCATCCCCATGCTTTAGTTTGCTTTGCAAGAAAAGGGATTATCTCACATTTACTTGTGAATAAAATAAATCCTGAACTCTAAGTGTTTCCAGTAGTGATTTTTTTTATTTAACTCTGTTACTGAAACATTTCTAACAACCAAGGACAATGAAGTAAGCATCTAGTAGAACAAGTCTGTAAAAATAATCACTGTTACAGAACAAGCTCTCAAAAATTCAATAGATCTAGAAAACAAAAAAAGAGTTATAAATGAGTCATTGGCTCTCATAAAAAGCTCAAACTACAGTTGTGGGTCATTCATAAAAATGTTCTAAAACCAATGGGGTATGTTTCAACTTAAAGCAATTACATTTCTCTAACTAGTGAAGGCTAGCAAGTAAGATCAACTTTAACACATTTTTTATTTCAGATCTGTCAATGCCTTTCTTCCTGTAGTTTCTGAAGCATTTACATTTAGTCTGTTAAGAACACGAATTAGCAAATAAAATTAATCAGAAGTTGTGCCTATAGTCCAGAGACACTTAGGTGTTACAGCCATGAAAGAAGCAGAGGTTCTCAAAGTAGACACATCACTGATTTTTGTACCAGAAAATTATTTTTATTTGCTTACTCAGAGGGGAGGAATTTCGTATCTAAATTACAGACCTTTTGAGCTGAGAGTCCAGTGTTGTAACTCTGATAGTGCCTGAAACACAGTAAAATTTCTCCTATTCAGAAAAATAAAGACACACTGCTCTAGTTTACTGAGCACAGCACAGTTCAGAAGCAGGGCCCACAGGTAAACACGGTAAATAATGTAATCACTTAAACCCCTGACATTAGTAAGTCATCAGATCTACAGCGATGATCAGGAGACCTCTACTTCTCTGACTTATACATTGCAAAAGTCTTTGGTCTGGATACGGTTTTCATTCTCATTAGCAGAAACTCAGTATCAGAGCAATATGAGACTAGTACATTTAAAAAGTCACTTCCACAGATAAGGGTGCAGAAAACTGATTTTTAATTTTAATTCATTAATTTAATTTTTTTTTTCATTTCTTTTTACAGTTAACAAACTGAAATAATTCTGTTTCAGTGGTAGAGAGTTAGAGGGTTTAGCCACTCAGTATTCTGAATGCTGAACCATGCCTCTTAGATATACACTTGAAGGTAGCACAAAATCCTTCACTGATGCAGACAAAGCTGATTTTTTAATATAAACCTTCCACAGGTAAGTGGTATTATCTATACATTTTTGGAAGGCACTAGGGCTCTGTGCTGGTATTAGGGTGAGTGCATAAATGTCTTTGTGAAACTAATCACCCTCAAATATGTGTGGTTCTTTTTTGGAAAGTTGAAGCAAACTGAGTTGCTTTTAAAACCTTTTATTTAATATTTTCTCAAAAAGTTTCAGTCAAACTCTACTGTATTATTTAAATTAAAATGTATTCAAACTCCCTTACGTTTATTTAGAGACAGATGGATCTTCTAGAACTATTCCTATACCATCAGCTTCTCCCTTTCTAATTATGGCTGTGTTATTTTCTTCTCTCTCATTCTGTAGTGTATTTACCCATGCAACACCATTTAGAAGCAAAAAATGTAATTATTCTCTTTTTGCAGAGGAGAAACCTGAAGGAGGTCTGAAGTTCATACTGGACCCTACCTGACTCATCACATGCAGTTAAGACAGTCCATCCTGTAGAGATGACAGCAGTAGGTTAATGGTCCCATAGTGATGAGAGTGCACTAATAATGTGCCAATACAAATATGATTCCTCAACAGAAAGTATGGAATGTTAACCCAACAGTTGGCAGGGAAATCTGACTGTTGCACTGTGTTCATGAAATGTATTCTTTCACCACTTTTCAGTTCTATTAAAAACAAAAAAATAATTTGGATGTATCACTCTGTTTACAAAGCAAGTTATCAGAGGATCAAACCACTGGACTCCAGACTCTCTGATGGCAAGACTTATCTCATATTCTGCCATAAGATTCAGACTATCTTGACAGCTAAAACTAAATGTTATCAAAACAGTATTCACTTCAAAATAAAAGAAACAAACATGGGCACATAGAAATGAAGAGGGGCGGCCCCAAAATATGCGGGCCCTCCCCACCTCCAGCCCGGCCCCTTAGCTGAGTGACCCGCCCAGAGGGCGGAGTGAGGGTGGTGGCACCCCCCTAGGCCATCCCCTTCTTCTAGAGCGTTCTATGGTATTCGGTTAGCTATTGGTTGTTATGTTTTGTACCCTCCCCCTGAACCCTGTGATTTGTCCCTTTACTGCCATGTCCCTCCCCCGAAGCACCCTGATTGGCTATCACCCCTGGACCCGCCCCGATTCCCCTCAGTTAAAACCCCATGCACAGCCGTGCATAGGGGCTCCCTCCCTAGAGATCTCCATCATCCCACTCCTGCCTGTACCATCGCACCCCAAATAAAGAGATCTCGGGAGGACCCCTCCCATGCCCTTTACTCCTCGGCCTCTGAGTGATCCATCTTGCGCCGGAGGGCGCCTGAGAAGGGAAGCCCTCCTCAGCACGGCGCCAGACATCGGCGTCACGCTCTAGCCTCCTTCCTTAGTGTGTCTGGCACGGCCGGCGGGGACGGAGGGGACTGAGCAGGGTCTGAGGGTAACACCCAACTCAGATAGCTCTCCAGGTGCCGGGAGCCTGGTCAGAGCGACCCCAGTTGGAGGGCGAAAGGCGGCAAAACTCCAACATAGAAAAGGACTACCCAAGGGAGTGTCACAGCTTAATGCTATAAATATGTTGCAGAGAACTAGGTAGTCAGAAATAAAAAAGACATGACAAACCAAGACATTTCTAATCTCCACAGGAGGCCACTATGCTCGGGGGAGTTTTGCTTCTCACTTCCACAGTATACTGGAACTCCTGGAGTGTTGAAACATCGTGAGGTAGACACAAAGAACTCCTAAACTTAGTAAGTCAATCCATTTAAGAAAATTTTAACTGTGCTTCTGTAACATATTAAGTGTTGTAACAACATCAAGACAATGATGCAGAGAAGAGCTTTTCATTTTAATTCAATACTAGTTTCATAATTTACACACTAGTTTGGGATAAATTTGTATGAAAAATTAGATAAATTATTTTACAGACCAATTTTACATGATCTATTGAGCTAAAATGATACATTCAATAATATTTATCTCTTAAAAAAGTGGTTAATTTGAGCATTTAAAAATGCATGTATTAAATGCTTACTGCTGACAGAAAAAACCATGATTAACTATGAAAAATCAAGACATATTCTGAAGGCATTTAAATGAAAGGTGGAATAATAAGGTTTTGCTATTAAATTATAATATTTCTGAAGCTCAGCAAATGTAAAATATATTTGAGAATATATGTAGGAATACGTAGAAGAATATATGTAGAATATGTATAAGAACCACCAGCAAAGTGTGTGTTTGGACACTTGGAAACTTTAAACGTGCCCCAACTTTACTCTTTCAGTGCCTGAAGAAGACATAGCACTATCTCCTATTGAGGTGTGGGGGCTCAGTACTGTAGAGAATGGTGCAGGGCAGCAGTTCTGGCAGCAGTTCTGGCAGCAGCTCTCACACATGGCAGGCTGAACCTTTTAGAATATGCTCAGACAAATGTCCCAGCTTGTGCTCGTGGAGCTGTGTTTGAAGGCGGATTGGTACACAGAAATCTGGTGAGAGTTCATCAAGCAGTGTGCTATCAGGAATCTGAGCAGAGACTGATGCACAGCACTGCACACTGACAGATGAAAAGCAACAGTCCTGCCCTAAGGCCTTGGACATCTAAGTTTATTTAGCATCCAACCCTGAGCTGACAGGCTTGGCTGATTCACAGGAGACACTGGACTCTTGTCTCTGCTCAGAGCAGAAGGAAGATCCTTCCCCTCGCTACTGATGTGTTCCTAAGGAGCAGATATGATGTCCTGGGGCTGGAAGGAGAAGACTCCATGTAAAGTAGTCAAGACCAAGAAAAGGACAATGGTACAAAGTCGGTACAATCCATGTTGGAACAATATCGCAAAACACACTTCAGAAAGATGTTGAAGGTGTAAGGAGCACAAGGAGTGTTCTCCTCTATCCTTCCAGTTGAAGGATAGAGTAGAACATCTTTGAGAATGGTAGAAATCTTCACTGAGAAAAACCTCTCTGAAGATGAAAATAACTGATGAAAAGTTCTGCTTTCTGTGGAACTGACCTTTGAGTGCTGGGGACAGATCACTGCAGAGGCTGGTGGGAGGAACAGGGGCCACCAACCCATAGGAGGTCCAGAGCCTGCAGAGAACGTTCATCTGCTGTGGCATGATTTGGCATGTGCCATGCAATCCTCTCAAGCAACAATCCATCCGGATGAGAAGACATGTGGGCCACATTATGGATGCTTGAAGGGACAATAAATGCTGAATTTGCGAGAGAAATTTGAATGCTGAATTTGAGAGAAACAATGAGAAGGGAAAGCCTTCTGAACCTCCAGTTTCCATGCATCTTCAGCAATTGCTAGGGTCAAATCCTTACAACAATTCTACTCTCACTGGAATGTAAATAAAGAATGTCACACTCTCCCTGCCCTGCTTTGTCTCCTGAATAATGCATCTGGTCACTTAAGGCCACACACAGCAAAAATACTATTCATTTCAAGGAAAGCAAAATGTATATCCCAGCTAGTCCAGCTGAGTGGTAAGTCACATGAAGAGCATCCTGCAAAGTAGGAGCATTGCATGTGCTGTTGCCAAAGTGAGGGGTAGTCTGATGGATGTGAGATGCACAGAGATAAACAAGAAATTCTTGCTCTCTTCACCTCTCCTAAGAAAAGAGACTTCCAGGCAAAAACCTGAAGCGTAAATAAGGATCTCAGTATTCTGAAAATCCCCCCTCTCCATTTCTGTGAAAGGGACAAAGTATCCTCCTGGCAGGGCTGTCGTGGGATCAAGGAGCTGAGGTTTCCCACTCAAATACATCTATCTGACATTCAAGCCAGTTCCTAAGACCAGCCATTGAGCAGATGACTGGCTCCAAGCAAGACCATCTCTCATTCTGTACGCATCCAAAAGGCCTTTGTGGTTCCACTGGCAATTCTGTCTACATACATACCTAAGGCCAATCCTAAAAGCAATAAATAGCCAGGCACTCTAGGCTCTCTGAATCACTTTGGCATTCACTTTAGGTGCATCCAGATGACATAGCAACATTTCAGATGGTAGCCAAAAGGTGACTGTTTGGCTGACAGGCTAATAGCCATTTTAAAGTGATCTTTACTTGTTTCCATAGTGAAATGCCACCGAAGAAAAGGTGGATTGACAAGAATAAATATGCAAATTGTTTACTTTTCAGTCCATCCATGCCATTTTGCATATTCTTTCATTCTAGCAGTTAAAAATCCGTGTTGCCTCTATGTACTCACTGGGCTGAGTGGAGAGGTAAACACTGAAAGTCTTTATCCTTCTGGTAGCTGACAGCTTCTCTCCTTGGAGAATGGAAAAATTGTCTATTTTTACTCTTGTCAAAAAACAATAGAGGTTGCATTAGTCACAGAGAATATGGAAATCTGCCAGGAAAAGAATATAAGCTGTACTCCTGTAGAAACCTAATAAAAATGTCTATTAGGCTTTTGGAAATGACCCTTAACTACCAGCCAAAGCATAATGAAATTGGCAAAATACAAAAAGGAAAGTCTCACTTTGCTTTGCAGCTTTCAAATGACCCACAAACCTCATTAAAAGGGATCAGCAGTGGCAAATATAGACTCTGCCAAAATTCTTTGGCAACATGTCCCAAAAAACTGAAAGAGAACAGGTTTACATAGAAGCAACAAGCTTGCCTGTAAGGTTAGCTGATGTCAACATCTCTCACACTACAGACAGAAAAATCCCTTTTGACTTGTTTTTTTAGTGGGTTATCCTGTCGAATTTATTTCATCCACAGTCCACAGGAGCAGATAGTGCTGCTTTTTACTCAGATAAAATCCAGATGAAGCTAAGGAAGGGGGTTGCTCCCTGAGAAAGGGGGACAGCAGAAGGAAGGACAGCACTGGACTTTCTGGAGAAACTGTTTTATGTTAGTAGTAAGGAAATATTATTTCTTTAAAGAACAGTGTTGTAGAGCATCTAGTGTTTTATTGTCTATATTCATGTTCATAAATTATAATTAAGGGTAGATTTTGCACTGAATTAAACCAAATCAAACTAAAAAAATTATGGAACTCAGTTCTTCCTTCCTGCTACCTGTTTATGTCTGTGAGAAGGCAGAATCAAAATTTCATCTTTGGTTACCTTCTAGAAAATACAGTCCAGATAAAGTGCAGACTATGGATTTGTACATGACCTATTTATGAGGTCTGGCTAGCTGCTCCTCTCAGGTCTTAAAACCTGTTAGCTTTTGTGTTCTACTGTCAAGTTGTGAGTAAAAAAATCCTGTCTCTTTCTTTACAGAAAAAAGGCAAATAATATGCGCAACTGGCCTCACATGCCCTTTTATATTTTCAATAAAAAAAAGAAGGGAGCAATACGCGTGCTTAGCCATACTGAGGCAACAGGGTGAAGAAGGAGTGAATATTTGGACTTATGAGGTTTTTGATGAGTCTGCAGAGCTGATTCATCTTTAGGCGGTCCTGAAGACTCCATCGTGCTATTGAAGCCCACAGGAGTACTACTGAGAGTATGGTTTTTAACACTGACCCATCAGATTTTAACAAAGCAACCTGTTTTTCCCTGAAACTCCATGTTTGTAGAGATCTTTATTCAATGTGTGTCTTGCTCTGTTTGTGGACTGTAACTGCAGAATTTAAATGAGCCACCTGCAGAGCTCTTCTAAGAGCCAGCTTTGCAAAAAGAAATGTCACACTGAGAAATTCCTTGTTTGCCACTGTTTTATTGTTTTTTGGACAAGTCTACCTTGATTTCACTCCATACATTTCCTTCTTCCTACAGTATAGAGATGGTAAGTTATGCCCCCCCCCCCTGAAATTTAGCTTCACCATTATTCATTCTCACTCACCCTTCCTCTTTCCCTTCATGCTGAGGCAGGTAAAGCAGTCTTTAAAATCTGCCAGCCTATATAATTCAAAGACAACACTGGAGTTTGAATGGTTTTGTCCTTGTTTAAAACTGAAGTTACAAAACACAAAATAATTAGTTAGAAAATTAAATCGGAAGTCAGACAAATGCTAATGGAAAGTTCTTTTTGAATAAAAATAGTAAAAAACTTGACAAACCAGTGCTGTTAGATATTGACTACTCTAGACACAGAAGAGGGATGCTATGCACCTTAGTAGTTTCACTGCTTGTGTTTTTCTTTAGGTATCTTATGGTCATACGTAGCTAAATATGGGGCATTATGGTGTTTAAAAATAATTATGACATACAAAGTGCCTTTCTGCATCTGTATTTCATATCTAGTAAAATCCATACTCTCCACATGACTCTAAAAGCAGCAGGGACTGTAGACATGAGCCCAGGATGGGCATAGATGAAGGAGAAATTGACGTGGGTCAGTGTGTGTGCTGTGGCTTGGGTGGCTAATCCAGCACACTTGGGAGTTCAGAGTTTGGCTGTGTCTCCCAAACCCAGCTTCTTGGTGGTCTTCTCAGGGTGCAATAAATCAACACAACATTTCTGTGCCATGCAGACTATAAAGACTGAAAAGATTAAGAGTCATGTTCTCCTTACAGAGGAGGTCTTTGTGGAAACCTTAAGATGTGACCAAAGCACCAGGATAAAGTCATCTGCTCATGAGCATTACATGCCTAATTAAAAAAAGAAAAAGAAGACAGCATAAAATTGATTTCGCTCCAGATTCTGTCTTAACTTTGCACAAATATTCTGGTATTATTCTAGCTATCTTGTTTCCCTGAACTTCCTGCTCAGACTGGAAATGGAAAGGCCAGACAGTTCTTCTCTTCTCAAGGGATTTTCAGAGCAATACTGAAGAAAAGAACATTCATGTTTTCAAAGTTGGTGCTGACATTCAACTATAAATCAGAGATCATCTGTGATTCTTAACAGTGAGATGTACTGGCCAAAATTCATAAGAATCAAAGGCATCAAAGGCAAAAGGATCTTTGTAAACAACAGAGGGAAAATTCGGATCAGGAGGCCTGCTTAAGATTTGTATGAGAAATTTCACAAACTTCCATTATTCTCTTTAAACAGGAACATTTGTTGTTAGGAGTGGCTTATTTTATCATTAATAAAATAAGTGAAGCTCAAAAAAGTATGAATGAGCACAGGGGAAACTTAGAAAGCAAATTTACCAAAGTATAACTTGATTCTTTTTCTCTCTGCTCAATTTTTTGTCTTTTGCAAGGTTTAGCTGCCATTTTATCTGTACTGAATATACCTTTGGTTCAGAATATACTTATGGCAATATTTTTAAGATATATTCAACTTATTTTTTTGGTTGATAACCTTTCTCCAAGGATTGGTGAAAAGCGTCAAAGAAAAGTAAGTTTGCTTCATATCAAAAAGGCCCTCATATCACACTGGAAAACACTGTGGTTTACAAACCCCAAAAGTTTAAAATCATTTTAGGTATGCAAAAGAAAAGAATGGATTTATAAATGCTTACTCAATTATAAAGTTGCTCAGATCAGCTCATTACCAGTTAATTATTAAATATACATTACACTCATTCTTTATATGAGATATTTGGAAAGCAGATGGCTCCTATCAACAGAGTTAAAAATAAATAAGACTCTCTTCAGGAACATCTGGTGCTGGCGACTGTCAGAAACCGTGCCAAGCTTAAAAATTCAAATAATTCCATGGAATTTGAGGTCTTCTATCTCTACATTTATGACTGAAAGGGCCAAAGGAAAGATCTAACTACAAAATTTGATTTGGAATCAGGTGCCAAACTCTCTCTTCAAGGTATTTGCCCATGTTGAGACCAAAGCATTTTTTTCCTTTGGCTTTTACCTACCACAGCTAAACACTGAAGCACAGGTAAATCTGTTACTTCATATTGTGTCTTGTGACTGAAATTGAAATTAGTAGTTTGGGGATTTTATTCTATTACCTCTTAGCAATTGTACTTCACAAAAGCTGTTTAACATTTTTCAGGTGACAGTGTTAGAGGAGTGACATGAATTTCAGTAAACCTTTTGACTATATCTCTCACTGTGACTTCATCAAACTTTTTTTAGTGAGAAAGGGATAGTATCATTTATCTTGTTGATATTTGGATTAGTCTCTAATTCATTTTCTTGTAAGAGAGTAAAAACACGGTCAAAATGAAATTTAAGAGTTTCAGCGTTGTCTTATTCTTTTATCTATATTTCCAATAGGACTGTTGAATTTCACCCTAAAATATATCAGCTTGACCACCCATGGGTATAATCCTCTCTTTCCAAAGAGTATGTCCCATTTAACCACTGATTTTCCTGCTGAATCAGGGTCTCCACTTTGGGAGTTTATTTTCAAAGAAAACAGAATCAGGGCAGAGCTGGGGTTTTCTGTGTGTGTATGTGTGTGAGTGTATGTGTGGTGTATGGGGTTGTGAAATCCTAATCAGGGTCCATCTGGAAATGTTCTTGCACTGAAATAACAGTTAGACAAATGAATTCCAGCATGATGCTGCATATATAGGGGACAAGTCTTCCAGGAAAGAAGAAACTGGAGCACTAATGAGGGCAGATTTTCCTAATTCCTGGTATGATTTCTCCCAAAATCTACATTCATTACATAACTGGTCAAAAATGGACTGGTCTTGCCCAACGAAAGAAAATGTGGACAGACTCTTGCTGTTTCTCACTTGTCCTGTGTCAACTTAGTGGATCTGAACAGTCTCTACACAGTCTCTACACTTTTGTCTCCACCTTATCCTGAGTTCAGGGTACTAACCAAGATAACTTGGGGTTTGTCCATCCTGCCCAGGCATCCAGGTGTGATGGGAGGGTGGTAGGTGTGACACGCAGGCACAGCCCCTGGTTGGCATGGTACTTGGGTGACTCCATGACTGTCACCCTTGTCGCTGCTGGAAACTGCACAAGAGAGTCCAGATGTCTCCTGTGCCACCTGCTCCACAACCACAGGCCATGCAGGCTATTAAATAAAGCCATCTTAGACTTTCAGGTTCATTTTTTGTCTTTGTTTCCCCTGGTATGATCTGCCAATGTGAAGCGCAAGCCCACCTAGAGGAGTTTGCAGCTGCTTTTTTTTTTTACATGCTCCCTCACTGACATAGGAACTGTGCTGACAACACACGTGAAAGCTGGCACACTGCAGTGCTGTCCACAAAGCCCTCTCCTTGCTGTCCCCTGTAACACCCCTTGCTGTGTGTCTTTTAGAGCTTTTGTTTTGCAGTAAGCCAGTTCACGATGTCTCATGCAGCTCTGCTGAGAAGTAAAGGCAGGCATTGGAAGTCCCACCAGTTTCAATTTGAAGAATTTAGTTTGACTTTTTTGTTCCCTCAGCAGAGTGTGCCTCAGGCCTGAGCTTTGGTGGTCTGGTGATTAACACTGCTGTCTGGAGTTTCATGATACTAGGATTCCTTTTTCTGCTTTACCACAGATTTCCTGTGTTCTTGAGAAAGTCACTTAATCTATCATTCCCTCAATACCGCAGAGAAAACGATGCTATTCTTCCTGAGCAAGGGTGTTGGGAGGACAATTCTGCTCCCTCTCAGAGGAGAATGTATGGCACTGTGGCATTTCAATAGGCAGAAAAATGGAACCTTTTAAATTCAGTGATAAATTTGGGTCAATCATTGTAACACAAAGTCATCTGTAAAGGACAGAAAGAACCATTTTGTCTGGTCATAGAGGAGACTAAATGATTATAGAATTCATTTTTATGTGGATTTAATTTCATGTTAGCTTTTTATGTAAAAGTCATTAAAAGTCCTGAATATTTACTTCAACACAGAATAAATCCCTAATAAAAATACAACACAGTTGCAATTGTATGTGTGCAATTATCTGTGGAAAGTTAAAACGAATCCATAAGTATCCTTCAGCCATTAACTCAATTACTTTAGTTGTGAAAGCAGTTTTTAAGGCAGCTTTGCCTCACTCTGCTTCATCATAATCTGTCATGTTTTGTACCTAAAAAGCATCCTGGCACTGAGAAAGATCTCAGATGGCAGGACACACAAGTTCTGGCGTGACGCCCTTTGGAAGTTGGATTCCTGTCTCCCCAGATTCCTCTGATTACCAGCAGTTTCACTTAAATAAATTTTAAAAAGCCTTTATTTGTACTCAGTCCCCTGATTTTATTGCATCAGATCTTTAGACACAGAAATAAAGCAGAACTGAGTTTGGATTTTGTTTCAAGAAGAGATGTTGGATTTTCAGAATTAGAGACTGAAGTGACCTAAAAGCCGGATGATTTTGACCAAAAACTTTATCAAACTCCAAGGAACTGTTTGAATGAAGCAGTGGTATGTTGTAGATGGTTGGTGTGCAGCCTACTATTTCCTAAAGCTGAATATTGGCAAAGTGTGCAACAGATAACGTTCAAACATTTCAATTAGCAATGCTCAGATGACCTAGAACTGCAGGGAGCAGTTGGTGTGTGAGAGGGCAAGGCTGCTGTTCAGAGTGATTCCAGCAGGTCAGAGAAATGGGCGGACAGAAACCTAACAAAGTGCAGCATTGGTGGGCACAAGCTCATTCACCCTGAGGGGACAGCCCAGGGCATTAGTGCAGAGTGGGGACAAGTGGCTGTGGAGCCACTCTGCAGAGGAGGCTCTGGGGATAGCAGAGGAGCCACATGAGAGGATGTCCTTGCAGTAGTAAAGGCCAGCCACAAAGAGAATAAAGGATCACAATCTGCAGGCTGAGAGGCTCCCTCCCTGCTTGGCACTTGGCTGAAAACAGCCCTGAACTATTTAGAACTCGCAAGACTATATCTGGAACCCTCATCCCAATTTAGGTTCCCCAATACAAAAAAGCCATAGACAGAGTAGAGCAGTTGTCTTCCAGAAGACCCACGGTAGCAGAAAAAAGACAATGTAATCTGGGCATCTACACAAAGTAATTGAAATTCTTACACTAATCTACCTTTGAATTCAAGATATCTTCAGTGTTGTAATGTAAATTTTTCATGCTTCTACAGTTTAGCCACATACTCCATTTTAGATCCATGCATTATGGTAAAATTTCTAAAACATCTTTAGGTGCCTATTAAATGTTCTACAACATATACATGTTTCGGAATGAAATGAGATGAGAAATAAAAGGAATACTAAACAAAATAATAAAAAAAATGCAGAGAGAAAGAATCCACTAAGAGATTACTTCCTTAACTTGGGTGAGTCTATCTTTATTTTCCAGAGTCTTTCTTAAAAATAAACCAAAATGCTTTTCAATAAATCCTCTCACAAAAGGATAAATTTTTCTTTAAAAATCTCCCCTTTTTGATCAGATATTCATTCTCATGCTCCTGAACTATAAATGGCATGTAATTTAATACACTTTTCTATCTCCTGTCAAAGTGATTAACTAAAGTGATGCAAACCTGTGTGTTAGTTTCCCTTCTCTGTAATGCTTCAGTTTCTCCTGTTGGGTGAGGAGCACACTGTGTTGGGATACTCATTGTTGGGGTAGTTGTAGTGCTGTGGTGTCCTCAAGCAAATGCATTGTATCAGTGCACAGCTATGAAATTGCAACATCTAATGTGTTTTCTTAATTGAAGTAGTCAATTAAAAGATCCGTTTTTTCTTAACAATGCAAACTTCCTTTAACTTAAGCAATACAAACTGTAAGAATTCCCTGGAAGTGTTGTGACACTATTTCAACCAAATGCACACAGACTCATGGAATATGAAAACTTTTCCTGCCCTAGTTTTAAGTTTAGTGAATGGTTATTGCATTTAAGTTTAGTACATGGTTATTGAACAAATACAAAATTTAATATTTCATGTATATTAAAGAACATATCCTAATATAGCAAACTTCTTGTTTGGAATTCAAATAAGAACACTACTTGCCAGTGGTTTGGTCAAACATGACATGAATATAATCAGTAGAAATTCTAAAAATAATCCGTATTTTAAATAGTTGATTTCTCAATCATACATGTAGAGCTATCTTGTGTTTTGAATTCCAGTGTAAAGCAGTTATGAATATGCTCGAAATTCATGGGCTCAGAAGAGTGAAGAGAAAATGAAAGAAAAATGGAAGGTAGAATAGGCTGGAGACAGAAAAACTGGAGTTTAAGCTCCAGATAAATTTAGGGAAGGGAAAAATTTCAACTGTTTTTTTCAGAACTTCTTACTTTCTTTACCAAATATCTTAGCAATTGTATGAAAAAATACATCCTCACCCTAGACAATGAGATTGAAAATGAAGTTTGCAGCAGTGATAGAGAAGACAGTATGTGAAAAAATTTTAAGGAAAAAAGAGTTAGTCACAGATGAAAGATAAGTGTTGCACCATCCTGACAGATATTCCAGAAACACAGCTATTTCATTTCTATATGCCTGTTTCCAACCTCAAATTTCCTGGAAGTCTAAGGGTAGACAAACCTGAGTTTTGGACCTAATGTGACTTAACTAGGTATCATGGATGCATAAAATATAACTTGTCAAACACACACTGTAGAAAAGTTAAGCCATTGAGGATATGATCTAGAGACCACATTTTAAGACTACATATGTAAGATTCACTTCATGATCAGCAGCAAATTTACCTTGAATTCCTGTAGAGGCTCATGCAAAGTCTGTCTGAGCATATCTTTCCTGTTAAGCCTTGCTAATCTTGAAAACTGGAGTATCTCTGCTCTGAAAAACTGATCTCCTCAACATGCCTGAATTAATTGTTATCAGCAGCAGATACAAACAAAACATTAACGGCTTTTCAAAATCTTGACCAGCATTGCCTCTTAGAGTCAGAAGTTATTAGAAAACAGGATTTGTAATTTTTGGTATTTTACACACTATTATTTTTTTTTTCTAACGTGTCAATTATTAGTCATCAGATTTGTATCCTGTTTCCTTATTATTTTTCAAAACTTATTATTAATTTCTCTTACAGAAATTATATCTCCTATATGTATGTCTTCATACAAATATGCCATAGATTTTATGCATCACCTGAACAGTTTAAAATATCTTAAATTTAGAAGAAATTGCATTTACATAACTTTAACAGTTTATATCTTTTTCTAGTACAACTTTTTTTTTTTAATTTACATTGATTTTAATGCATAAGTCGCTCTGCAGTTTCCAGTTGTTAGGGTCAGTTTTCTTGGTTGAAACAGGTATCTGTCACCTAATTATAATAGGTTTTATCTGTCTTGCAATAAAAATAATAAATGAAAGTGTGCCTTTCCAGTAAAGTGATTAACATTAGGAGTGACAGATGCACAGGATCCTTTCACATTGTACCCTTGATATCCTGTTGACGGAAAGAAATTACAAAAGCACTTTTATGGCTAGTTTGTTGACTAAACCTGACCACTTCTCACCTTCAGGCTCAGCTTTTTGTTCTTCGAAACAAATTCTCTCTATGATATAATCTGGAAAATTAAATATGTAAAAAATGTAAGTACCCCACAGTATTTAAATGCCTACAGTTTCATGACAACTACAGTAAGTACACAAATATTTTTCTTTTTTTTATGGCTATGATTAGGATATGGTAAAGTGCTAAATGTGCAAGCAATTACGAACTTGGCACAGTAGCGATATTTATTTTAAGCTCTACTCATGCTGCTTTGGTGGAGGATGTTTACTTAACCAGACTCTATTAAACATGCTGAAGACTTTGTACTCTAAAACATTTTTAATTGATGAAACACAGAAGCAATCAATCAACACAAATGGTAAAGAAAGGCAGACAGGACCAGGCAAACAGAATAAGATCTGTAGGTGTCTTTTTATCTCCTAAGGAAAAAAAAAAAAGTCTGTTTGTGCTGCTGAATTAAGTGTTTGTGAAAAGAGAAGACTTGATAGTGGAGGAGACTGAAGTCTTCTATTTATTTACAAGTCGGGCATAGTGGTGGGAACTCTTGCATGGTCTCTTGCCTTTCCTATTCAACCTCTGACCTAATGGACCTGATGAGCTTATCCCCTCTTGTGACAGGAAAAATCCATGCTGAGTATACAACCTGTGGGTCTAACTTACCCAAACAATGCTGAACGGTGATGCTTGTCATGCACCATTTGTAAACACGTGAAAGCCATTGCCTCACATTCTTGCTCCAGGAAGCAAATTCCACATAACCCTGGGTATCAGTGGATGGGAAGCATTTCTGCAGCTACCTTATTCTCAAACTGCATCTGTTCTGAGCCTCCAGATGTTAATTCTAAATCATGTACTCATAAGTGGTTTTTAAGTGTAAGTTAAAAAAAAAATTATCAGAATAAAATTCTGTCAAACCACAGATGTTCTTTGAAATGGGGTTTATTGGCAGTTGTTTCTTGATAAAAAGCTTAAACCTAAAATACTTGCTCAGACTAAACTCCTGATTCCAGTGAGAACTTTGCCTGAAAGAGAATGGCAGGACTATCTCCATAGAAGAAAAAGTTTAGAGACTTAGCAATTCATTCAGGGACTCAGTCCAAAGTGGTGTAGTCACTTGTGCATCTCTTAACTATGAACTTGGAAGAAAATATATTTCTATTAACTGTATATATTTATATTTATATGTATATATTTATATTTATTTATATTTCCTTTCAACTTCACATGAATCTATTTATATTTGTTACAACAAGTGCTTCAACTTTTTATCTGTCCAAGCAATGGATTGAAA
>VZTE01002693.1:160996-213172 GCA_013397775.1 Eulacestoma nigropectus
GAAACAAAGAAGAAACATATATATATATATATATATGTATATAAACACATGCACGAATGCGTACATACATTCATACATGTATCCAAACCAGATTCCATATGAACAAATACTTGGACCCTAAAAAAATGAAATATTAGTGGGTATCCTTTAATTCCAAAATACATAATGCAGCCAAGAAAATCTTCTTAAAATATATGCAGGTCCTAGTGTTTCACTGTGAGATTTTTCCTTGTACTTATATTTTTCTTATTGTTTCTTTTATATATTTTTATGTATGCTATATATATACTTTCACAGTATTTATATATATTAAATTGTTCTTTTACTACTTTCCCAGAAAATTAGAATGTCCTCTGCTGTTAAAGACTCCTAAATTCTTGTAAAACTCTTTACATTTGTACAGGAAAAAATATTTAAATTACTGCCTTCTCTTCTAACAAGTGTGATTGCAAATATGGACATATTTGTTATCAAATCTTATTATTTTTTTCATCCTTATGACAGAGATTGTGAAAATAATATTTTTGATATCTTGATCTGTGAAAGTAAAGAATAATAAAGATTTTTGTCTCTAGCTCTCCTCAGAGTTCAAAAACATTAGAATTTGATTGCAGTTTTCTCATATAAAAATAATATTTCTTTAATATACTGGATTTTTTTATTCCTTAAAAAAACGTGCCTTTGCTGTGGATCATTAATTAAGATCACAATATGAATGGTATTTCTTGCTTGTAGGTAGATCAGTAACAGTACGTGAGAAATTTTTTATAGTTTTGCACTCTTTATTTTGGGAAATTCATAAAATGAAATAATTTGACATAATGAATATAGTTCATAATTTCAACTAAAATGATATTAAGTACTGATTCATACTTCCACTTTTCAAAAAATGAAATGTGCAATTGAATATGACATCCTATGGATGACATCCTGTGGAAGTTTGCAGGTGGGTGTGTCCTTGATATTTTCAAGGGCAATAGAATTTGGGTTACTGTCCCAAATGAAGAATTTAATATAATATTTAATACAATAGGATATAAGTGATTCAGACATTGGTTACACGTTAACATGTAAACAGTTTTTTCTCTTTAGCTGATAACATGTTCAATCCCTATTCTAAGAAGGTAGCATAAGAGGTACAGAATGAATTATTGCATCCAGGTTTCATTAAATTCATATTAATTTGAATCTTAGGCAGCAGTGAGAAGAATTTGTTTTATTTCTGTGTTATCCAAAGCCTATATGAAAGCTTGTGGCACCCCTTAGGTGAGAAGGAAAATCAGCCTAGTGCATAAGTTTTAACATTTCATAGCTGAAATATAGGTATTAGTCTCACAAGCTTTCATGGTTTTGTTATTTTGTAACTATAAATTTCCACTTTTTGGCCTAAACCAATAGCATATTTTTTTCTGACTACACAAAGAGGAAGTGTGCTCTGACCCAACTGAAGTGATGCATAGAACAATATGACATGAAAGGAATTATTATTTCATATTTCCTTCATATTTTTCAGACTTAGACCTATAATTTTATAAGGATTAATTTATTTCATTTCACTTTTTTTCTTTTTTTTCTGGGAATGAGTCACATGAGTGCCTATGCCACTGTTAGTCATAAAGCAAGGAATATTGACTTTTAAATCTCTGTTGTCAGGCCAAAACTACCCTCTTTCATTTTTTTCTCTGAGTCAGTGTTGAACAAACATCTCCAAAACTCACCATCTTCTATGAATCTTGACATTTGCAACGTAAGATGAATTCCTGGTCAATGAATCTAGTTTCTGAATTTACAAGTGATAGCATAATAGTTTGCAACTGCATTATAATATTCTTTATATTTATTTTCCTATTTTGGCAGAAACAAGCAAAAAAAAAGCCAATCTCTTCAGGGCCACTGTAATGGTTTATTGACTTTAAGTCTTTAAAACTTTTAAACTTTAAGTTTTTTAAAAAGGACTGTTAACTCAATCAGCCTGCCCAAGTAAGTCAGTTGTTTGAACCATTTTATTTCTTGAACTAACCCATCATCTGTGATTTGTGCCTGTCACTTTTCTCGTATCACAGCATCAACAGATGACGAGCAAGAAGACACACAATAGCTACATTTGTCTTACGAAGCCCTTGAGCACAGATCCCCATGCCAGGGAATCATACCCTTCACGCTGCCACCCTGTGCCAAACGTGCTCCCCAGTGGGTATTGAGTGTCATCTAAAATAAATATATTTTTCAAAAATGTTCATAAAACCATATAAACATCTGTGATACATGTGAATTAGTTTATGAATTACAAAAAAGGAAAGAGAAACTTCAAGGGAGGAAAATATTGTGACTCCTTAAGTGACAGGTCATGACTAGTGCCCTGTAAATTAATATCAGCCAATCTGTGTGACCTACAGTGTTATATTCTTCCACTATATCATTTAACATGTGATTTCTCTGTTAGAATCCTTCAAGAGTGATACAAAATAAATTTTAAAAGACAAAGCTTTTCATAAGAACATGTTGTTTTATGTTTAAAAATAGTCTATATAAGTTTGTTATTGATGTTTATTTATATACCACCCTAAAAACAGCTTTCCCCAATTCCCTGGTTTATTTTCCTTAGCAATCATATCTGTTCATGGTTAGCGATGTCCTTATCTGACTTAGTTGCTTATGTGTCATCTGTATCAAATAATCTCAATTCCCATTTGTATTAGCATGATAGAAAAATTAAACTTTATAAAGAATTCTTTTTTACTAATACAATCAGAATAAAAAATCAGATTTAACTGTCAGACTTCAGTGACTTACTGTCCAAAGTTTATAAAGGAATCACCTCAAATTAATGATCACCCTTTAATCTTCTTTAACATAATGCAGAAAATGGCTGCAGAGAAACACATTTTCTAGCTGTTTATTTCAATTGACAGAAAGCAGAACACAAACTTTGTCAATAATGTGAACAACTCCTAGCCAGGTCCTCTGAAATTGTAAACTTTTCTAAAATTCATTTCATGATAATCAAATCATTTGACATCTATTAATGCAGACATTCAGCACAAAGTAAACTTTCAGGAATATTTGGATTCTTATTTTGTTTGTGTAACTTCTGCTGATTATATGTTAAATGATTATATGTTATATGTTAGAAAAAGATTTTTATATGGGAGAACAAGTGAGCAGAGTTTTAAAAAATGTATTACAAAAGTGGTACCATTAATAGTTTTTTGAAGTCTTTGCCTGATGCTGCCTGTCATTTCCTTTTTTTGCTTTCCACTCAGTATTTGTTTTTTTCATCTCTAACTTTCCAATTAGATACATAAACATGAAGCATGCTGTTAATTTAGATTCACATCTAAGAAGACACTTAGGCATCTGCATCTTAAGCAGTGAAGGAATAAAGACTTAACATTGGGAATAATGCTCAAACTCAGAGTCTGAGCCTGTGTTCTAGCCCTTGAGACACGGTACTTATTGTTTATCAGGAAATAGTACATTGCAATGTTTCAATCCTTTCGAGTGCTTACATAGTCTGAATCATGAGTTGAAAAGATATGCTCTTATATACTCAGTGTTAGGAGATTAAATACATTCTTTTCACAGAAGACTTACAGAAATATTCTTAAAAAGCTGTGATTAGGCTTTATATACTAGGCTAAATATATATATTTACATATATTTATATACCAAAACCTTGTTGACTCATTTCTGATCCATATAAATTAGTCTAATGAATACAACACTCCAACACGTAGCATGAGGCCTGACGTACCTTCTCAGCAGGAGAGCATTTGGTCCTCCATCTTCTACCTCTCACCTTATCAGCATAGATGTCAGACTGAGTAAAGTTCTTGAATAGGTCTTTTTAAATCATTAGAAATACTGCGAATCAGTAGATGTTTTTGATTAGTAAATCCTGAAATATGAGATGTTACCTCCGTTTAGGAGTATTTTTTTATTAATTAGAGGAATGTAGTTCCCTATTAAAGAGGAACACAGTCAGAACATTAAGAATCAGTTTAAAAGGTGGAGGACCTTCATATGATCACTGGTCCTTCCTTTTACTCTTGTATGGAATCCTGCATCCACTACAATCACTGTAGGCATAGTTGTTGGTTTCGTGTAACAAGCCCTACGTGTTAATCTGTAGATTAAGACGTTCTATAATCACAAGTGATTTTAAAGCTAAAAACTAACTTCCATAGGCATTTTCATTTAAGAGATAACCACAATGAGTCTTAACCATATTTTTAGCATTAAACTTTAATGTTGCTAAACAGAATCTTGACTGAGGAAAAAAAGTGTAATAAATTTAACAGTTTCTGCTTCATCTGAGACACTGCATTTGACTATTTATAATACCTTCTCTTGCAAAAAATATTATTTTGATATTTTCATATTCATTTTAGTAATTGCATTCTGTGACATTCAATTCTGGAGATCTCTATTGAGCAGCTAATATACCTCTATTCTTGGTATACCAAACATGGACTCTATTGCTTGTTTTGACAGCTAAAAACATTTGCAATAGAAACTCAACCCCATCACTCTTTTTTTATTCTTCTACCTTCGTTTTAAAGCATTAAGTAACCATTAAGAAACCATTCTTTGAATTGGTTTCTGTGGTTCACACAATTCTTAACTGCTTCCCTGCTCACTGAATTGTAATAATATTCTGTCCTGGTTCCAGTCAGGACAGGGTTAATTTCTGCAGTACCCGGGAGGGAACATGGCTTGGACCTGGAGGTTATTCTATACCACCTCACGTCATTGCCAGGAGTGGGGGAAAGGAGACGCTTATAGGGAAAAAGGGTTCCAGTCTGGAGAGAGCCATCTGGTTTTGCCTGTTGTTGGGGAGAGGGGGGTGTGTGAGAGAGAGGTTCTGTGTGAATCATTCCTTTTCTTGTACCCTCTGTCATTAGTATTGTTGCTGTTACTGTTCAGTTTCTTGTCTCATTGGTGTTACCAGTAAATTGTTCTTATCTCAACCTGTGATCTTTGCCTTTCCTGACTCCAATTCCCCCCTCCATCCTGCCACAGGGGAAGGGGAAGCAAGCAGTTTTAGTGGGAGCTCTAAACTGGAGAATACCATTCCTAAACCACAACAAATGCCTGAAAATAAAAATTACAATTCTAAAACTTTCTTTCAAAGGCTGCTTTCTGCTGCACTGTCCTGTCCAAAAGCATTAGTTCAGTTAACAAGGGTTAACTGACACAGTCAAACAAAGCAGAGCCCGGTCCAACTGCAGCAGTTGGTGCTTTTGAAGAGCAGGCAGCTCTGGTCACACAGAGTTCCTCTCCAAGAGCTTTCCCTATTCACAGAAGATGGGTTGAGAGTCCAAGGCTGTAACTTCTCTCTCAATTCAGGACTGGGAGAGCAAAGAAGAATGGGATGATGAGTGAGTTCTTCCTAGGTAATGGGTGGCAGTGCCAAAACTTGCTGGGTGACCTCTGTGTGCTAGGACAGCCACACGAAGTAGAGATATGTAGTTTTAAGCAAACTACCACTACTGATCAGAAAACACAGGCATCCAAACAGACCGGATTAAGCAGGACAATATCCAGCCTTTTTTGCCCCCTCATCATGCACTGGAATTTCAGTAAATTCAGAGCCTGATAAAACAAAAACAAAGTCTAAGATATTAAAGGCTATTTCACAAAGTTTGTGGCTCCTCAGCAAAAAGTATTGAAAATCTTAAAACCAAAATATTTTTCCTATGGAATTCTTAGCCCATATTTTTTATAATAAAGAAGTTGATACATTTCTTAACCCATAGGCTTTGAAATATAAGGATACAATAAGCATCTGAATGTTTGGAGGTTGATCCAAAGTGATCTTGAATTCTGATCTTGTAAATAAAAGTGGCTTTGACCCACAAAAAGTTCTGGTAATCCAAAGTGCTAGGGAAGTGTAATATTCTCCATCTGTAGCCAGAAACTAAAGATGTATTTCCTCTGGGAATTGTATGTCCTTTAGAAAAAAGATAATTAACTAAAACCAGTAAGTATGCACATTACTGGAACCCGAACAACCTTGTCACTGTCTGTGGAATTCTTTTTCATTTCAATTTCTATCATAAATTACACAAACTCCATTCCAATTTCTAAAAGCAACAAGCCTCATAACCATTATGAAAAGACACAAACTCAACATACCAAAAGAGTCTGTTTATTTCTGAATGAACATATAATTTGTTTTTACTGAAATTCGTTGCCAAAATTCAGATGATTTTAGGGCAAGTAGAATTATGATCATTGTGGAATTCTAATATAAACACATACTATGCACACTCTTATGTGAAATAACCTTGAGGTCATAAATAATCTAGGACACATCTTCCTGTCTATGGCAAATCTGGAGCAAGATTTGAAAGCAATTCTGGAGCCATTGCAAGATACCACAAATGCTCTTGTTCCACATATCAGTGTTTCTAAGAGCAAAACAATAAGAAACAGTGGCTCTTCAAGATAATATGCTTAACACTGCTCCAAAACTGTTTCCCCTTTAAAGAATTCTGAATTATTGTTATAAAAATATTTCACAAAAGGAGTCCAGATGCAAAAATTGCAATGGAAACCTGCTTTTTAGGCACTATTTGTCACTCTCACTACCAGGCTCCTGTGTGGCCCAACACAAAGTGATTTCCAGGCTCCCAGTTCTGCAAAGAGCCACTGAACAGATTTGCAGCGACCTGTGACACAGAAAGTTCTGGGTTTGCCAGCTGCAAAGGCCCAGATTCCCAGGTCCTTCAAGGTTAGGAAGCTCTTGGCTGAATTTCATACTGACAGCCATAAAGCCAGGAGTTTCAAAGCTCATGGGAGCCATAACATCCTGATGCCAAGGTTTCTGGGTCGGCTTTGATTCCTAGGCACTCCAGTTCCTCCACACCCTGGGATTTCAGGGAATCCAAGACCTGCAGCACAAAGCCAGGTCATCAGACTGGCTGTTTCTGAGCCAGGATTGCATTTCCTTTCACAGATAACTATGAATAATAGATACGGAAAAAACTTAAACCTGATTTTAAAATCTTGGAAAATTCCTGATACTACTGATAATTGAGCAACAACTGGAAAGTTACCTACAATGAATGACCAAAGGAAAAACATATAAAGGAGGAAATAAAATTATGCCATAAATAACAGAAGCACTCGAATAGATAGATCATAGAATATCAATTAATAATAAATGAAAAGAGAACAAAAAAGAAAGAAACGACAATTAGGTGGTGATGTAAATGTTGAAAATCAAAGGTAATCCACGGCCCTAAAACTGAATAAAGTTTTTTTTGCAGTTTTTCATAAATATTTCTGTATGAAGATTGTGGAGGCAGATGGCTATTTAGCATCTAGAATGGCAGTTCCTGCCGCCAAGTGTCGTATTTATTAGTTGAAGTTTGGAAAAAAAAAAAATAGACAGGACTGTGCACAATTCTTCTCTCATATTATATAAGAGTGCAGAAAGTGCTATTGTGATGACTGAAAGTACAGAGTACTGAACTGACAAAAAAACTAAAAGTGACCAGTTTATTTTTCTTAGAAAATAAAAATAGGCAAAAAAAAAAATCTAGACAAGATTTTTCTATATTAAATTACTTCCCTTCCTATCTTTAAAATCTAGTTTCCTCTTCGTCTAACAATTTTCAGGATATTCAGCACAGGTGTTTAGGCTCAATGTGTGTTCATTCCTTACTGCTATATAACCTTTTGGTATGTAGATTAGGAAAGTCAACATTTAAATCACTCTATTAATTCCACCAAATCCGATAGATTGAGAATAGTATTTAATGGAAGAGCTATACTTTGCCCCCAAAGCAAAAGAGGTTAGTATTAGTAAGATGAATACATATAAATTGTCACTGCTTTCACCAGAATTATTATTATATCTCAATTTCCACCATCACTAAGTAAGAAATAAAGATACATGTTTTCTAACAGGATAGTTGAACAGCATACTCTGACATATTATTTCTCATTACTTTAACATCATACCAACTTTCAACCAAACCAGCCTGTGCTGAAGACAGATTTCTTTTCACTTGTAATGCAGTTAGCTAAAGTCCTTTCTGAAGTCAGTATAAGGTGATTCTGTGACAATAAATAATAAACAAAACGTGGTTAAATGATTCTTCCAAAATACATTTCAAGTCTGTCAAAATTGCAGATGTTTTCAGTTTCATTCAATATCCTTCTTTAACAGCACGTGAATTCCTAGATGGGACATAATCGTTTTTGCATCATATTCTTCAAGACTCTCTGCTCAACTAACACAATTCAGATATTTCTTGATCATAACTAGAAGATGAAAAATATTATATACATTTAAAAGGTTATCTCGTGCCAAAGGGGTATGTAAGGCTGCCAAACTTTCTTTGGATCGTATGTTGAAATAAGAGTAATTTTAAATTTTTTGGCCTCTCTCAAGTATGGTGAGTATCTGAAAGAAAAAGCAACATCACCAGAAGTGATGTCTGATAGAAGATAGAAGATAGAAGACTATCTCCAGATGAAAGCTGATCTTTAGTAACTCTCAAAATCTCCTTTGCTAGTGGCGATTGCTAATTCGAGGCGTATTTGCTTCTCCCTGGTTCACTTCTCGGCATAGCCCTTTGTACCAAGGAACCCAATTATCTTTGGATGCCCTCAATTCTAGCTGCCTTCTTTTACATCCATTAGGGTGTTGCCCAAAGAAGGAGCCTTGCAGCTGGCTAGGAACCTCTTGGGCAACAAATGCAAAACATAAAAGGAGGAAAAAAAAAACAAAACAAGCATTCATTGAAGTCAGTGACAATTTAATTCGAAAATATGCTTGGAACCATATGTTCAAAATTATGTGTACATATGCAAAAGAAAACAATGCCTGTTCTGCTTCTAGTTACATTTTGTTGAACTCAGCAATGCTGTACTAATCTACAGTAAACAGAAACAGAAACAGAAGCAAGGGGAGTGAATATTCCAGTAAGTATAACTAGAAAGAGTGAAATTAATAAAAATCAAACTAATATTAACATTCCATAGCCCTGATAACATAAAGAAGGTTATAAAAATACAGATAATCCCATAAGTCCACATAAAAGCTGCTTTTTCTGTTGCAAGGAGTATTTGAGGTATTGATAATAGACCTATTAATTTTTTTTAGTTGAAATGTAGTCTACAATTTTTCAGACATAATAACATTGTTCCTTGAAATTTTCTTATCATTCCTCCTTCCTACCAAAAATTTGATGTGTTTTCTGCTCAACACTTCAGTAATGTCTTCACTGACATTCCTTACATTTTTACTAAATCTGCTTGTGCTTACGTATTTCAATAATTTTTTCTCTTACATGCTATGCAACAGAGATGACAGGGGCTTGACCTAACAAGCTAAAACTTCTAACCTAGAACACATTTGAAAAATCTGTAAATCGGACTAAAGTATGCTATTCTAAATATTTATATGAACACAGCTTTTCTAAGACCTTCAGTAGAAGACATGTGAACATACATGAAGAATCATCTAAAATAGTACACAGAATAGTAAATTTGGAAGTATGCACATAATAGAAATATATAAAAACACACTGCTCTGCTTAGTGTGTGTGAAAATTCACACAGTGTGCGCTTAGGAAAATAAGTGGCAACATGAGAGTCACTTATTACAAAAATCAATTAAATATCCATATTGCCATAGTTATTTGTTCTGCAATGAATTATACTTTGCCTGTGATAAAAAATATGTATCATAAAACAATAGAAGAGTGTTGAGAAATTTGATCCAAAACTCCTTGTAGACTAATCCCTTTAAAAATGTTCACATGTTGCAAACATTTTGCAACAAATTCATCTCTCTTATTCATAGTAATAGAATCGTACAATCATTTAGGCTGGAAAAAACTTCAAGACCATCAAGACCAACCCTTAACCCAGCACTGCCAAGTACACCACAAAACTGTGTCCCTAAACACCACATCTACATTTTTCAAATACCTCAGAGGGTGGTGATTCAACCACTTCCCAGAAACAACTGGTCTAACTACTAAAGTAATATTATAGTAATATTTTTCTTGTCTTTTAAAGCAGTAGCCAGACTAAGTTCTTATTGTGCTTTGGCCCTTTTAATTTTCTCACTACAGGTTTCATGACATTATTGCAGAGCTCCTGAGTGGCCTCTCCTTTCTTCCATTGGTCAGAATCTCTCCTTCCTTACTTCCAGTCAAAGCTCTCTATTTAGCCATGCTTGTCTTACCCACTGGTTCATCTTTCCACATGTCATTTGGCAACAAAAATAGATGTCAAATGGTTTGGTGTTTCCCTGTGTGGGTGCTGCTGAGGAATCGTTGCTGCAGTACAGCACTGCTCCTTTGCACATCAGGTTGTGTGACCAGGGCTGGTCTCTTCAGAAATACAAAAAACAGCTGTTTTAGAAATTGAGTGAGAAAAGGAAATAGCATGGATGCATGCAGGAGCTCTGGCCAGTTTAATTTTCATTCCAATAAAGAAGTCAAATTCATCAAGGAGGCTCAATTAGTCTCAATTCATCATTGAGAATGAGGTTTTAGTGCAAGCATGAGCATCCAGAAGCCTACCTAATTTAAACCAACACCATTCCACTAACCTCGGCTGAGCAGTGTAGATTTACACCAGCTATGAGATTAGCAAACAAAAACCAAATTTTTTGGGCAGCAGCGAGAGGAGTAACCTTACAGAAGTTGGATATTTACCTATCTGTATTAGAGTATTTTGATAGCTATCATATAAAAACTGAAGCTACCTCAGGTCTTGGTTTATTGTTGGCTGTACTTAGGTTTCTGAAGTGCCTGAAGGTACGTCAGCTGAAAAATATGAGCAGGTTAAAAATTCAAGCAGAGAGATCATTTATGGGGAGGGACACTCAAGCAGTCCTTACAATTTTTTGTAAATTCTATCTGAGGACCTTCACAGTAAATTTTTTTCTCAGTGTGCTGCAGTGTAGAAATACAAAAGTGAAATGTACACGGGTTTGGTGACTGGCACATGGAATTAAAAGACATCACTGTCATAAGATGCCAGAGGGATGACACATAACCCTCTTAAACAAGACACACAGCTTCAGTAAGTCCAGGAAAGAAAGAGCTCCTGGTTTTCAGAGCATCTCTGCCCAGAGAAGTTGTGGCTGCCCTATCCCTGGAAGTGTTGAAGGCCAGGTTGGATGGGGCTTTGTGCAAACTGGCCTAGTGGAAAATGTACCTGACCATGGCTGTGGGGTTGAAACTAGATGATCTTTAAGGTCCTTTCCAACCTCAACCATTCTATGATTCTAACATCCAGATATGCATTTCTAGTACATCACTAAACAAAACACTGGATTATTACCATGTGTTCAATTGATAAAATCAGCAAACTTCTACAAAGTGACTGCCTTAGAGCTAGCTTGAGTGAGAGCAGAATCAGGTTCTGGTATTACCTTGGTGTGTGAAGAAGAAGCCTAAATGTAATATTTGTGTACAGCCACAGTAGATGGATATATTTTCTAGCAAGAGAAGGGATGCACTGTTTTGATGTCTTCCTGTTTATCTGGAAACAATTGCTTCTGCAGTTCCTTTTTTTTTTTGAAGAAGATAGAAAGAATATGCATGTGGAATGTTGTTGATGTAGAAAAGATCATGCAAAATGTCCCCCCTGAACTAGAGGCATCTGAGTTCAAAGAGTACTATTTGCAACTTTTCTTCCAATGCCCTGGTTTTTGGCTTAATTAAGAAAAATAATTTTTAGCTGGCTAATTTAGCTCATGTGATAGGGGAAAAAAAATCAATTTGCTGATTTTATCAGCAGGAAAATTTTTTTCAATGACATTTCTTTCAGTTATTGAAAAAACTCAAATTTTTAAAAGAAAAAGAAGACTAATTTATAAATAAATAGATTAAAAAGAGAAGGATTACATTATTTAACTAAGAATTCTAACCTCTTGGCTAAGAACCACAGCATTTTGGTTTCCAGTTTCTCTATATCATGCGGCTTTTTTTACCTGAGGTCTCGAGACCTCAAATTGGAGAGTCTCTAACGAGATTACACCTCCTATATAGCATTTCTGTCACAAAAAGAGCTCATGTAAATGTACAAATTATCTGCAGAAGACTCAAACAAAAATAATTTTTCTTTTTTAAGGTATTTGAGAAAAAAAACCATCCTAAACTATTTCCTGATTTGCTTTGGCAAAAGAAACACAAAAAATTACTCAAATGTCCACTAAAAATGACTCAGATGCCAGATAGAATCCAAGACTAGGTTTAAATTAAGGCAATCTGCCTGATTATTTTGAGTGCTTCTGTTTCAACAAGTATCTCCATTCTTCTTTGGAGTTTTAAAGGATTGAAAAGAAGAATAGTGAAAAAAGTTATGCAAAGTTGCTTTTAAGTTCTTTTTGACATGAAAAAAAAAGGAAATACTGAAAATACCTCTATTAAATTGTTCTCATGAGATGTACTTCATGATCCCCTTTCAGGCCTGGGGAGTGCTTGGAGTAGGCTGTATGCATAATAAAAGCTGTACACTGAACCCTGTCCTCAAATGAACAAAAAAAATCTGAACTTGTCTGCTTCTTGCAGGCTGGGCTTGACTCCTCTTCTTTAAGCTACAGCAGATTGATACTGGGATTGTTCCACTGATGCCAGTGATTACATGATTTCTGATTTATGCTGTTGTTTCAGGGCTTTTTTTTTTTTTCATTATTATAAAACTTCCACTGCACACAGATTTAGTTGGTATCTTTCTAGGCATGTGGAGGAAAGAACTGGCTGGGGATAGAGGCTGTGCTATCATTTCATATCTTGATGTGGTACCCCACAAATTCATGTTGACACAATGCAATGATTGTAGAGCATATTGTCAGGAAGCATATCATCTTTTTTTTGCCTCTAATTTTCTATAAATAACAAACTTCAGTCTCCACGGGTGCCAGGCTAGCATTTTGCAACATACCACTCCAATGCTTTACAATTCCTCCTGACCATCTGGGAATTTCCTATTCTATTGAATATGTTTGCCTGGACAGTGCTGAGGTCTGTCTGTCTCTTACAGGAGAGAAATCCCTTTATGTTAGGACAGAAACATTTTGATGTAGGTAAACTCAGAAAGCTGGTACCAAAAGGCAGACCTGGAACTTCTGCCACTTCTGAAAGTGGCAGGAGAAGGAGAGAGCTGGATAGGCCTGAGGTGGGGAAAACCCCTTTTCTGAAGAGAAATTGAGCTTAGTTTTTCCCTGCTGATTCACTGTGAGCAGCATCAGGCCAAGCTCCATACGAATTCATTAACATCACATTCCAAGTGAGAGTCAAGACTTTTTTTTCAGTTTCTAATCCTCTGAGATTCTTTAATGATAATGGTTTGGGTTTGTGGACTGTGTTGGAAACCTCCTTTGGGTTTATGTTCCCATAGAAAATGACTGGCTTTTCTAGTTGACTCTTTTGGTAAGGTCTCATGATAACAACACCTGGAAAATATAATAGCAATGCCAGGCTAAGCCTAAGAGAAGCAAAACCAAAACTAATATCCATTCTGATAGAAAAAACACTGAGGAACTCTGACTTAGAATGTCTCACAGTATAAAGCTTGTATTTCATTCTGAGTAGTATTCTAAAAACAGCCTTGCTTTGTCTTTCTTATAGCCTTTCTGGACGATTTTACTATGGAAGTGAAAAATGAGAGCGCTCAAAACCACACTGATATAACTAACACTGAGGTGTCATCTTGAAACTTAAGAGTAATTAATATTGGAAGTTTACCCTAAAACACATCATGGTGAGTTATAGCCCAGAGAAAAAATAAAGAAAAACAAAGACAAAAACAAACAAGACTAATTCTAGTGATGAACAACCACAGTTTTGATCATGATTTCAGGACCTCTCCAAGATTTTGGTAGGAAAAAAATAAATAAAAATGTTGAAGTAGTCTTTAAAAAGTCACATGAAAAAGGATGTCAGACTTGGTACAAACTTTATGGATCAAGAATTTATGTCTTATCTTCATGCCCATAACAGTGCAACAAAAACATTTTCAGTCTTGCTCAATTCTGCTTCTAGGAAATACCCAAGGGGGTGAGTGGCCAAATTACTAGATGTTTCCAAGATGCGTAGGAGTACTAAATCCTGGGTCAAGAAATCTTTTTTCTTTTTCATTTTTTTGTACCCATTTCTATGGTTTGTAAGGCACGTTTTTTTGTGGGAGGTATTAAGGTAGAACATAACAAATTCTCTTTTTGGCTTACTGGTTTAGCTCTAAAGAAATTCAATCACTAATCCTAGCTTTAAAAACCAAATTCCAGACAAATTCTTTTATTTCAAACTGTGTTTAATTTTAAAACTATTTTTAATGTTGGTACATCCCTTTCACTTTAAAAGTCAATATATAAATATGTTGAATAAACAATTAAATACTGAATTTATTCCTGCTCTGTTTAATGGCTAGTTCAGCATGTGCCATAATGGTTATCATACATTGGCAAAAAAAAAAGGTAATTAATGTCACATGTTCCTCTAGGTAAACTGTGCAACGAATTATAATTCTCCTTTTTTTTGATGCTTTGAACTTTTGTGTCATTGTTCTCTATAGAAAGTCTCTGGACTTCTCATTCTCATCCACTTATCTGAAAGAATAAAACAGGCATGTGCTTGTTTAGTGTAACAGAGGAATTCCAACTCAGTTCTACCTCTTGTGAAGTCTATGAAAAGTAGCTATGTCCTTGTGCTAACACTCCAATGGTGAAATTAAAACAATTTCTTTTACAAGGTTAAAGCTTGCCTCATGGAACATTTGAGTACCATCAGCTCAAAAAATGACCCTTGGCACACTTGTGGTCAAGTTCTTAGATCATGCAAAATTTAAAGCTGGCAAATTTGGGCAAATGCCTTTGCAGTATTCCTGACCTCTAGCTCATCACAAACTCTCCGAGGTGCTTGCTTGATGCTAGAAAGTTGTTTCTTCACTTAATGGTCATAAGTAGCAAACACAAACATTGCTTAGGAGGTTATCATTGATAGCTGCAAGGGCATTCCTGGTGACAAAGTGACGCATTAGTTACCACCTGTAATGCCCCACATGGCATTTGGGTTCCATTCAGCATTTCAGCCTGGGATCATCTGCATTTTAGATATACCTTGATAACCAGCTAAATGTGGAGAATTCCTGGTTTCCTCATTAAACATTCTTCTGAGCATGTTGTCTTACTCATTCCTATATTCTTAAATTTAGAAAAATAATTTTTCCATTCTTTTGAAAAAATAAATGTCTTATTTTAACTATGATGAGTTCTTCTTCAGCAGACTGCACTACTGCTGAAATACGCAGTATTACAACATTTGTAGGGCCACACACCAGTAAACAGTTTACATCTACACTGTTTCAGGACATTTTACTGAACAGAGTGCCACACACCAGTAAACAGTTTACATCTACACTGTTTCAGGACATTTTACTGAACAGAGTGCCACACACCAGTAAACAGTTTACATCTACATAATTTCAGGACATTTTACTTAACACAATGCTGTATACCGGAGTAATTTCTCAGTCTTTTCTGTCACATCAGGACAAGGTATCTGATTGTGTGTACTTTAGTGATAGGTTGGTACCTTGGCAGTCATAAATTTGTATTTTGGATTGTATCGTTTACCCTTGCTACAGATTTTTAATCAAATCTTTTATCAACCTCAAATCAACAGACTTCTTGCTCTGAAGCACCGCCCTCACCTCTCACCTTTAGCCTTTTCAATATCTCTCTGGGTCCCTTACACTTTCCCTGAGCTGACCCTCCCTAGACCGATAGTCCACAGTTAGAAACTGGGTCATCAAGCAGATAAGGCCATAATTTTTTTTTTTTTGCCAATTATTATTGAACTAATTCTGCTGTAATCATCCTTTGCCTTTAACGATAACCTTGTGGTACATAGCAAACTCCTCTTCCCTTGTGTTCCTCTGCAAATACAGTTGTCTTGCTTATGCTTCCCTGCATAAAACTTTGGTATTGTAACAGGTACAAATAGTTCTTTTAACAACTGACATGAAGAAAGAGGCTCTAATGGTTGGGCTTTGGGTGTCATGGAGGTCAATGATGTCAGAGGAATATACAAAAGAATATTTATTGCATCAGCCAGAATTCTTAGAAAAGCCAAGATATCAAACTGGATCATTCAAGAAAAATGTGAAGAGAAACAACCTTAATCATCGTCTCTGTATTTAACAGGCTAAAGTGATAAAGAATTTTGCAGTCCATATCTCCTCCACACAAAAATAGTAACACAGAAAAACTTTCTAGCAGAGCATTGATGGCCTTTCCCATTGACAGGATAGATGTGACGCAGGAAAGATAGGTGGCCCTTGACCATTTATCTCTACTGTGGTAAGTCACACACAGAGTGAAGTATGACGTTTCAGCCAAGGAACAAAGGGAAATAGTTCATTCAGGAAGAGATTAGATCATCTCTTTAAGCAATTTTCCCTCTAAGCAGATCCTCAAAATTCCAGGCACACCACCAAAGGCATCGTGGTTTGGGGGTTTCCCATTACTGTTGACTTGCTGATGTGGCCTAGAAGGCTGCAGGAATTTCCTAATGAATTAAGACTATGAAGGGTAAATATTTAACTGTGACACAATAAATATACTTAAATGATAATGGCAGTGATCCTAAATCCTTATTTCAGTTACTTTTATCTGCATATGAATGTCCAATTTTCAAAGGCTACAACAGTCTTCTTTGAGTTCTTTGGTGTTGGAGGAGACTTCAGGAAAATAGGTTGTACATGAAGCGCTTCTCTGAGATTTCAGAAATATCAAGTAATTTCTATACAGGTTTTTCAATTTTAAACAACCATTTTTTAGGAGAAGTAGTGCTCTGATAGTGATAGTGAGATAATTATTTGAAGATCCTTGCCTTTTTGAGACACAAATGCAGGACTCAGAAGCGAGAAGAGAAAGACATATAAATGACCTTATTATTCACCCTTACTGTTACCCACACACTGAACTGATGGCAGAGTTTTAAAAAAGAGTTTTATATAATACAATTCTCTTTCCTTCAAAAGATTTCTGCATGAGAACTAAAATTCCCAGAAGATAAATATTGCTAAATCTACTCAAAGTTGAATGTATGAAAGTGAAAATCATCAGTATTAAATAGAACCATGGGTAGCTTAATCCAAATTCAAACATTCATTCAATACGTTGCCTAGAAAAAGAAAACAAAAAAAATTATCATTTAAAAACAACTAAATTTTTTTTTCCTAAAACTCGACTGTGCCAAACCATATTTGCAGGCAAGAGATTCCAAAAGAAAAATACATTTCTGTAAACACAGGCTGACAAATTTAAAACTTGCATAAAGAATATGATCCAGAGGGCAGGCAAGTCCAATACAATCCTGAAGATAAATGTAAAAGCATCTCTAGAGATCGTACTAGGACTTCTTTGATTTTTGTGTGTATTTAAAATATGTTCTGTGGATTTGGAGTGTATTAAAGGTGAAAAAATACATCTAAACATATTAAATTTACACATCAAGAGTCAGATTTTTTTTCACCTATGGTCAGGACATAAGAATCCCACTTTGAAGAATGAAGAGCCTTGGTAATGATGCGAAGTTTGCTGCAACATTTAAAATAGTGGGCAGGAGCACTCAAGTGCCTCAAACAGTGCTTTTCTCTTTGAAACCTTGCAAGTTCCCTCTGTGCTTTTAAGTTGGTGGATCACAGATCAGGAAACTAAAAGTCTGACCTGCTAACAGTGTTACCCCTAAGACTTAAGTTTTGTAACTTAAATAGTATCTTTCAAGAAAAATCTCTTGCATACAGAAAGCCTTTAAGGGAAATTTACATGTGAAAGAAGGCAGGATTAGTCTATAAACGGCACATCAGCCTGCAGCAGAAATACTTTTTAGATTCAAAATTGATTAGCACCAATCGGATCATCTGTGTTCTAGTGTGAAAAAAGTCATGCTGTCAAAAACAGGCAAATTACCTTCTAAGGTTTTCTGCTCATACTCCCAATTTTCTCCCACTGTTCTCTAGTCTTGCCTTAATTTCATCCTGGCAGAGATGCTCAGAGTTTATCCTATCTCTACTGTGATCTCTCAAGCCTCCTTGGTACAAAAGGAGGAGAAAGAATACCGGGACCCAAATTCTTAGGCAGAACAGGATCAGAAGAAAATTCTGCTAAATGGAACAAGTGAATTTTGGTTGTTTCCATACATTCCTATGTCAGAAGGAATGCCTGGTACCTCTATTTGCAACAAGACAACTAGAGACAACATGACAGGTGGCAATTTACAAATAAAAATCACTAGAAGAACTGATCAAAAATTATAGCTATACACTTAGCCATTTCCTATTAAAGAAGCAGATGTCATGCATGCACAAAGGACAATCAGGTTTGTCTTGCAACATATGCACATGTAAGGACAGAAACATTCCTGGGATGGGGAGAACAGAATTCCAATATTTTTTCCAGAATATATGAAAATTCTTGCTTCATATACACTCCGGAAAGGACAAAAGCAAATGCTCTTTTGTGAAAAGTTTTTTCAGCAACACAGTTGGGGAATTGTTCACACAGAATTAATGCATGTACAACAAACAAGGTTTCATCTTGCTACCAGGTTTTTTTTTTTTAAGCCAGTAGGTCAGTTTGAGGAGAACAACAGATTGACAGCAGGTACATTGGTATAAAACATGAGAATGGATTTAAGGCACAACACTGATGTCGCACTCAGACACGAAAAACCACGCAGACACCTCGCCAGGTGGGAGCAAGGAAAAGAGAGAGAGCCGGGGCGAAAACCCCGAACTTTATTTTATATCTTCTTAAGAACCACCGTGGATTGGAGGGAGGAATTACCGCCCCTCAATCACACTGGTCAAAGGAAATATCCATCAAATGTCTCCGCCTAGGAGAATGGAATGAAAAACAATAAAGTACAGTTAACAAAACATGACCATGTTTACAGAAAGTGCGTGACAACTTCTACTACAAAAGTAAAAACACAGAACAGTAGAAAAACCAGGGCGACACACTTAGAAACACATTTCCATAGACATTAACACCAAACACTCCAAGGATCCAAATGCATGTATGTGTGCACACACTCATACACCAGAGTGAGGTGTCAAAGGGAGAGGAATTCTGCAGACTTCTTAGTTTTTGATCAGCCACTTTTTACTCATAGATCTTCTACACAGATTTTCCAACTGTAACATTTTACATAGATTTTCAGCCTATTTCTCTCTCCTTTGGGAAAGGAAAAGTAACACAGATCATATGATTTACCATGTACTATCATATAACAGACCTTTAAAGTACCTTTCCTAAAGATACACCTATTCCACCATGAAACTAGCATAGTTCACTTACTATTACCCTCTTCATAGTGTAATTTTTCTTTTTTTTTTTTTTCATTTTTCCTGCTAGAAGCTACTCAAGGAAGTATAAGAAATTTCTTTCAATCAGGTAGCTTCTGGCCTAGAATACTGATTTTCTGTATGACTTCCTCTGAGTAATTAGAGCATTATCTTACGTTGAGCTTTTGACAGGATACCCTCCCTTTTTGGCGGAGGGTGGAAGAGCAGAGGAGGCTGCTGTGTTGCTAAAGTCCTTTATTTCATAGTTCCATAGTTTTCTGAACGTAGAGTTTGAAGGGGAAAAATAATAACAGCAAACAGCAACTGCAGCAGCAGGCTAAACATCTTTCTTCTTCTTCTTCTTCTTCTTCTTCTTCTTCTTCTTCTTCTTCTTCTTCTTCTTCTTCTTCAAACTTACAGAAGTGAGGATTATATTTGCTAATTGACCAATAAAATTAACACATGATTCTAGTTTTTTTTTTCTTAACCTATCCTGGTCTAATTCTAATGGTCGTAAATCTTACTCAAGTACTACATAGGTATTACACAGATTTGCGTATATAGTTTCTATCAGCTCTTATTGTTTATGTGAACACTCTATCTAAAAAATGTGAACAGTACATTTCCATTTATGTTTTGTCTAAAGTAAGGAAAGTCTGTGAAAAGGTAACACTGCTGCAGTATGAACTGTGTTTAAGGTCTCTTTTCTGCAGCTTTTCAATGTTTAAAGCACTTAGCATATATTTCTACTAAAAGTTAAAAATCTATATTTCTATTTCACTTTGGTGTGACTTCATGTTTCTCAGCTTATCCAAAGGTTTTAATTCAATCCCTGTGCTTTGGTTTTCCCCTGGGCCTAGGTCCAGAGGAGTTCTCACTCCAACAATCTTAAACAATTTTTTGGTTGGTTGGTTTGGTTTAAACCTGAAAGCAAACCATTTATATGGTGTAACTTGAGCATCTTTCCAGCTGGCCCTGTACCTGTCTTGCTTTGACCATCTGCACCATATGCTTGTTCGATGTTGAGTGTAACTCACTGTTAGGTCTTGTCTAGACAAGAAAGTTGTGTGAGTTTGATTTGCATCCATTTTAAACAGGGATAATTAAACTTGTGCAAGTCCCTGATTAGAATTCTTATCCCAGTTGAGTAGTGACTTACACCGTCTTAGATGAACCTGATTCCTAACTAAGGCAATGAAAAGTGAATCTTGATCTTTGTGCAGAAGTATTAATGAGAATGCAGTGCAGATGTGCAACAATTTCATGGGGATTGGTACAAGACTCAGCCCCTTGCATTTTAGATGGATCTAGGTTGGAGCAGCAGCTGCTTGATGGGTTTTAAGAACCCTGCAAGAATGAGGACTATTCTGACTGTGAGAAGGACACAAATAACCCGTTTACCCAACAGCAACCCACAAGATATTCTTGGCTTTATAGATGTATATTCATAGTATTTATCTGCTTTTTTTTGTGCAGTACTTTAGTTAGTTATATTAAAAGCAATTTCCTTCCAAAAGACTTATAATCTCACAGATATCTGTAAATATTGGAAACATTATTATAATACATAAACTCTTAAGATCACAAAACGCCTTCCACCAGAAAGACTCCAAAGGCAACACAAAAAATAACATATTAAGCCTCCCAACAGCCTTGTGAAGTTGACTAGTAGTGCTATATTTGTATTAGAAAAGGGAAACCAGAATACTTAAAGTTTACAATTTCCTAGCAGTCACAAGCGAAGTCCTTACTACAGACATGGACAGAAGGGAAGCTTAAATCCATCACACTTAACTGAGAGATTTAAATCAGGAAGCGAGCTGCTCAGGATTTTCCTGGGGTCGGTGAAGAGAAACAGGGACTTCCACAGGACAGTTCAGACAGCTGAGTCTTCCTCTGGGCTTGCTACTGTCTCATGACACAGCACTAAGAGATTCCCCACAGCAAAAAAAACATTATCTTGCGTAACTGGCATTCTCCTGGAGAAGCTGGCAGCCAATGACTTGGACAGGTGTACTCTTTGCTGGTTTAAAAACTGGCTCTAAGACTGGCCCCAGAGTGTGAATGTGAATGGTGCTACTTGAGCTGGTGGCCAATCACTCATGAGATCCCCAAGGTTCAGTACTGAGGCCAGTCCTATTTAATAACTTTATCAATGAACTGGATGAGGGGATTGAGTGCATCCTCAGTAAGTCCACAGATTGCATTAAGTTGAGTGGGAGTGTTGATCTGCTGGAGGGTAGGAAGTTTCTGCAGAGGGATCTGGACAAGCTGGATCTATAGACCAAGGCCAACAGTATGAGGTTAAACAAGGCCAGGTGCTGGGTTCTTTACTTGGGTCACAACAACTCCCTACAGCACTGCAGGCTGGGGGACAGAGTGGCTAGAAAACTGCCCAGTGGAAAAGGACCTGAGGGTACCAATGGACAGCAGCTGAACATGGGTCAGTGTGTGCCCAAGTGGCCAAGAAGGACGACGGCATCTGTCGCGGTGTGGCAACACGTCCCTGGGCTGTCTAACACGAGCCAGAAGCTAACACCAAGGAGGCTCCAGCAGTGGGACCTGGTTAATGAGCAAACTCCCCAAGGTTAGGGTGACAACATAGAACCCTCCCAGCAGCCCTCACACCTCTATGTAGATGTCTCCCTGGGCATTGGATCCTGGTTTCCCCTCCCTTCTTCCCTATACTTGGTTATCTCCCAGATCTTTCTACCTTCCTCAGTAGCCCATTGGCTCTTTGCTCCCTCTTCCCGCCTTCCTTGTTCCCCATTGGGCCTCGGTGCATTTCCCCACCTCTGTAACACCCCTTTGACCCTCAGTTATTGGTTCCCTAGGGTTTCCACACCCCTCTTCGTCCCTGGTTCTTAACCCCTTATCAGCCTTTGTTCGGGGCTCTCTTGGCACCTGCGCTTCTGGACCCTCATTACCCCATAATAAACCCTGTTCCTGTGGAGCTGTGTCGGAGCCCGTCCGCTTCTTTGCTTCTTCCTGCGCCGTTGCCACCTGGAAGCTGCCGAGCCCTGTGTGAGCCTCGGCTGCTTCCCCGCTGCAAACAGGTCCAGCAACTCAGGACAGCCCTCCGGGTAACTGGCACTGCCCCCAGAATCCGGGTCGGGGCGAGCAGTGTCAGGCATCCTGACCTGTATCAGCAGTACTATGGCCAGCAGGACCAGGGCAGTGATTGCCCCCCTGTACTGGGCACTGGTGAGGCCATACTTCGAGTGCTGTGTCCCTCAATTCAAGATGGGTAGTGAGTAGCTGGAGCAGGTCCAGAAAAGGGCAACAAAGCTGGTGAAGGGTGTAAGTTGTATGAGGAGCAGCTGAAGGAGCTGGAGAAAAGCCTGGAGAAAAAGAGGCTGAAGTGGGACCTTATCATTCTCTACAACTACGTGAAAGGAGGTTGTAGTGAGGTGGGGGTTGGCCTCTTCTCCTGAGCAGCAAGTGACGAGAGGAAATGACCTCAAGCTGTGACAGGGGCGGTTCAGGTTGGATGGCAGGAAAAAATTCCTCAGTGAATGGGCGGTTAAGTCTTCAGTCTTCTGACTGAAGTCACTGTCCCTGAATGTGTTCAAGTAATGACTGCATGTAGCGCTTCATGCCATGATTTAGTTGACGTGGTGATGTTTGGTCAAAGGTTGGACTCAGTGATCTTGGAAGTCTTTTTCAACCTTAGTGATCCTGTGATTCTGTAATTCTAAGTTTGGGTGGGATGATGCAGGCCTAACATACCCAACATCATTACTTTTCCCCCATTGGCTGTCTTGTTTTTTCCCAAGGCACACAGCACTGGTTGCTTCCAAACCACATAATGGAATGGGAATGATGAGTTCTCAGCACCCTCAAAATGACATGCCATTTACTATACACCAGTTTCATTTAGAAAAGCTCTCAATACTCCAAATGAGATCTCCCACTGGGCATCTTGGTTGGACAATTCTGATGACTAATAAATGTAACATTTTATTGTTACCAGAAATTTCCTAATTATGGCTGTCATCGCTGTAAATAAACACATTCAGGTCCTACTGAACATTATGATAAAGCCTTCCCTCTAAGCATGGGAAATATTTTTTAAAGTAATTTGCTACCAAATGTGGCAACATGTGAAACCGTCCTTCAGTCTAATTCCCTGATTCTTCTGCTTCTTAAAAAAAATTAATTGCAAAATAAATTATTCCCCAATAATGTAAAGCTTTCAGGCATTTCCACATTTCAAGTCTTGCCTCTTTCTTGTGGGTACATCATAATATTCCAAGGACTTGAGCAATCTGACAATAAAGCTTTGAAAAGCAGGCATATTTTTGGTCAATAGATTTTTGGGGGTATGTAAGCAATTTTGGATTTACACTCAAACATGAATTTTCTTGGAGCCAGTTTATTACCATGAAGTTATTTTTAGTCCTTAAATTTGGCTTTGATACATATATACTTGCTCATTGAGTAGTACACTAAGAAATCCCACTAATTCCACCCTTTGTTTCACAACATGTTTGTGGGAACTGCACTTCAAATATCACTAGGACGAGGCTCTGTTTTGGATATGAGAATTCATTGACTCCAAAGCAGAAAGGAGCACCCAGAATAGTAAGCAGCCTCTGTGTCTAGAAAATAAATACAGGTTTGAGCTGGATGCCAAAAAGGAAGCTAGTGCCCAGTTTTGGATGAAACTTTCTCACTGTTTCCTTTTAGCTCTGGTCTACCTTGAAAAAGGAAAGGTTTACTGGAAAGCCATTCTTTACACAGCCGTGTTGGTAATGGTCACACATGCAGAACAGCAGATTCCAAATCCAGTGACCACCTTTTGTTTGTGAGAGTTAGCAGGAGTTCATCATGCATCTCCTGGTTGCACTTAACATCCAAATATCATGTGAACTTTAAGGTCACATGTTACGTTGCAAAATGCCCAATGAAACATAATTATAAATAAAATGGAACTTTTATTATTTCTTGCGATAGTTCAACTAGGGAAAATTGGTTTCTTAATACGATGAAATTTTCACATACACAATGACCATCTCCATCTGTATATTAATATAAATTTGTCTTATAGGACATTATTACAGATTTTTAGGATCTGTCCTATTCAGGGCAGGCTCCGTCACATTTTCCTTCAGCTTGCTTTATCAAATTTTCACTCAGATTCACAGAAAGAGTGACATGTAAGGCATTTTCTCATCTTCAGCAAATCATACAAAATCCAAGGCAAAGATCAGCTGCTCCACACATATAAGCATATTATATTTCATTGCAGAAAACAGGAGTCAAGCCCTGATGGCAAAGATAGCACCAAGAGGCAAACTTCCAGTGGAGCCACATCACACAGTGACAGACACCAGTCCTTCCAAAAGCCATTTTCTTCTATTTAGTGATGGCCCCCTCAAAACCTAGATCCCTTACCTGTTTAAAACCTAGGTAAGCACTTGTGTTGTTACTGTTGCAAAATAAAGAAGTCAACAAAGACCACAAAAAATGCCACAAGAATAATTTATCAAAACCATTGTAAGAATAAACTTTAGACTATCAAATGGTTACAGATATCCCAGAAAAATTGCTCATAATTTCTTTCTTTAATGGCTGAATCCAGACCATAATTTCATACTTCCTCAGTTGTAGCTGGTAAATAACAGCACAGGCACTTTGAAGGGAAAGGAAGTGAGTTGAAGTGTCTTTTTTTTTTGTTTTGTTTAAGTGTATCTACCTACTTGTAACACTTGTATATGTTAGCTTCTAATAGTATGCCATCATTAAGCAACATTTTTAAACTTTTATGGTATTCTGCTTAGATAATGTGCAAGAAAGAAAGAGTGGGTCATGTACAACTCACTTACTACTGTTGTAACAATTATTCCCACCATTTAGATGGCAGGAAAAGTACATGGAACATTCATCTATATAGCTATCCTGAATGTGCACTGCGTCCATCTATACTGTAAGTCCAGCAAGCCAACAGCAACTTCCTAAGCAAGACGTGATGATAGCATTTCATGTAACTCCTCTTTGGCAATACTTAGACACTGCAACTGAATACCAAACAGTGTCATGTGAGCCAGTCAGTTACTGCAAGAAAGAAAATGTGATGAACTGTTTGTTTTGAACTATCAGTATAAACATATTGCAGAAATTAAACCCAAGCTTAAACAATGGGGAAAGTTATCCGGTATTAAAATAAACAGTTCTAGGAAAATCTCAAAAATGTTTACCAAGTCATCTTCTTCCACGTACTTTCTGTGCAGAGCATTTTGCCATATGCCTGGCTTGTCAACCAACCCCAGTTACACTGATTACAGACATGCAAATTATAATGGACAAGGCTGGGCCTTAATTGTCTGTAATTGGCTCCCCAAGCAAGGGCATTTTTATCGACAATCGAGCTTGTAGATCATCAAAGAAGCAACTTTGAGTTTAAGAAAATAAAAAAAAATTACTTTTTTACAGAAAAGTATATTTGTTTTGCATCTAGAAATCTGATAGTTTAGATATTGAAGAATAAAAATTTTAGTATAGTAGATTTAAGCAAGCCACGATTCTTACAAAATTTCATAATAAGTATTTTTTAAATATTACAAGGGAGCATTTGTGCTGAGAAAATAATTCACCTTGCCAACCATTGGCAATGTAAATTTTTATTGAAAGTTATGTATATTACCTGAAGTAATCAACATATCTCCTTTATGTAAGTCAGACTATTTCTAAAATTCTTAAACTTTATTTCAGATTATAAGTATTCTCTTCCAGTAAAAGACCTACAACTGTTAATTAATCTTTAGTTCATTCACAGCAGGTGCATTGTAAAGTGCTATTTAGTGTAGAAAGTTTAGGGGGAAAAATAAATGCGGAGTATAAAAATGAGATGTGAGATATCTACGTAATATATTCATTACACTTGAGCATTATGCAGGTTTTGAAAGGAAATGAGTTATGGCTGAGATGCTTTGTAGTGGCAACAGCAACAAAGCAAATTCGGTATTCAGAGATGCTATAAAGGAGCTGCATCAACCTCATTTGTTCAGAGTGAGACATAGCCCTTCACACAGAGAAACAGGTCCTTTCATTCCAAGGAAAACTGACACATGGGGATACATGCATAATCCCAGTTTTATGCTAACTCCTGGGAGCAGGGGGTTGGGGGCTGGGAGGGAAAGGAGGAGGAGGATAGTTCTGCCCTCAGCCAGTTTTACAATCACTGCAGAAGAAAACAATCCTCAAATATAAACCTTTCACTGGGCTTTCTACCTGTTTAATCACTTCCCTCCTAAGTGTGAGAGGACTAACCCTCAGACATTCACACTCCAGAGACTCGTATTTCCTCATGTTCAGTGAAACAGTGATCTTAGTTCAGTCTCTAGTGGACAAACACAGAATAAGTTAAGTCTTAGAAGCATGATTCAGCAGGCAATTTCCTCAAGTAAAATCATATGTGTATAAAAACAGAAAACTACTTCCCTTTTTTTTAGTGCTTGTCTCAGCCTGCCAAGGCACAGTAAAATAATTTCTTTTCCTCTACATAAAACATCCCCTAATTTCCAGCCCTGTATTTCCCAAGGCAGATCAAGACATTAAAAAATGAGGGAAGTAGTCTAAAAATTACATGTTTGGTTATATTTTCTGCACAGAATCTTCTCGTTCTTGCTATAGCCAGATATGCAAGAGAACAAATAATTTACAAAAAAAATTAGGAAATCTTCTCTAAGAATTCTAGTAGGGTTAGGGTGGTGGGGGTGGCTGTATATGCTTTTTGACATATTTCTGTCTTATATACTGTCTGGATGAAACAAAAATTGTAAATGAGATAGGTTAGCAGCAACTATGCTAATATGAAGTTTCAGCCCACCTAGTAAGAGTCTTCATTAGAGTTTTATTGATGGTCATTCTTAGTATGAACTTGTGTTGTAGTTAAATCCTGTATCTCTCAAATGGGTACATACAGCAGTTTTCTGTACCATATTACATGACTAGTCACATCACTCAATTGTGCAATTTTCTAAGTTTTGCCAGGTCAAAATGCCAGCATGTAAATGGGAATATCACAAATAGCTATACATGGACTGTTTATTTATTTTAACTGGTCGGCTGCCCCAAAGCATTTTCTTTACCAAGGCATGGACAACATCCATGCGAGGTATGTAACTTTACACAAGTGAGTAATCACACTAAGGTGAATGGGACTGCTCATATGAGTGAAATTATTGACATATTTAAGCCTTTCAGACCCAAACTTAACAAAAATAATTACTTCTATTAAGTTACTGCAACACCTTGAAACCCATTTTCCCCCTTCTAGGAAAGAATGCACATATACAAACACAAATTGAAGCAGGCTGTTTCAAGACCAGTGTATTCCACATGGTTAAAAAGGTTTACTGCGAAGTTTTAAAAGTGTGAATGCCTACATATTTTCCTGTTTCTTTCCAGCAATCAGCTGGGTAGAATAGTATTACAGGATCTGTTTATGAAGGAACAATGATATTCTTAACCCAATGCCTTTAAATGCTGATATTTTAAAATGCTCCATTTTGCTGTCAGAGTAGCAGGTATCTTGTGTGACATCTGAGCTGAATCTGTGAACTGTAAGTAGAGTTTATAAGAACTTAGTAAGTTCTGTCAGTAGAGTCTCTGGAGGATTTTTGTGTTTTCCGACTCACACATATTTTTTCCTTGAAAAAAAGCCTTAAGAAGTTGCATCTTTCAGTAAAGTGAAGAAAATTCTGCTCCCAAGAGTAATGTCACTAGGAAGGGTGCACTCTGGCTAAAACATTTCTCTCCTACACAGCCAAGAACTATATCAATCCTTATTACTTCTGTTCTCATAGAAATCAAGGAAAACTTTGAACAGCATAAACATCCCCCAAAAAAGTCATTTAGTGAGAAACAAAAAAAAGGAAACACTTACTTTTTGCAGCCACTGAGTGTAATTTTCCATCACATGTTCCAGATGTTGCAGTTTCTGGGAAGAGAAATCCTGTTCCATGTGAGGAGCATCTCTCTGAAGAGCATTTGTGTTGTACTGGTCTGTCGTGCTTTCACGACAGTTCCCGTCCTGTTCTGGCAGAATGAAAGTATAGGTGCACTGCCCGTGCTGAACCCGGTTAAATCTTCTCCCACTGGCTTCTGGACCCCGACGCTGGTTAGTACAGCCTACAAGAGCAAGAATCGCTGCCAGGAAAGCAGAGGAAAAGAAAACTGACATGTTATTATTACTTTCCTTTTCTGTTACAAGAAAAACTTTTTCTTCCTCTTTCTTTAAATTTGTTCTTTATTTCCCCTAAAGTCTTCGGAAAAAGGACTGGAGCAGCACACTTTAACAATCAATCTTGGATAAACTGTTATTTTTTTTAATTTCACTGTGAGGATAGCTTCCTTAGTTAAAATTGGGAATATTTATTGCATAGTAGTTAAGATTTATTGTTTCCTCTCTGTTACAGTCCAGCATGTAGCCTGCTTTAGTCAGCTGCATATGCATATCCCAGTCTCTTTCCCCTACACTATCTGCTGCAGAACTGCTATTTTCTCTCAGGCTTCAGTGAGTTTTATTAAGGTTGCACTTTCAAGCCAAGCTGGAAGCAAGCAGCCTTTCACAAGATGACTTGACAGGAATGCGTGTATGAGTGCGCCCCTATGCTAAGGATGGCTGATGGCTCAGTACAGAGGGATCATCTTACAAACTGGCTGGATGCATGACCTCAATCATGCACGTCTGCCCAGCCCCTGCTGCATACAACTGCTGGGGGCTTTGGGCGAATTCACGTAAGTTTAGTAAGTGAGTCAGTCCACCTTAATATACTTCATATGTTCGCACTGACCTATTAAAATGTAGATAAAGTGTAGAAGTTTGTTGTAATCCCTCTGTAAATATACAAAGCACTGAAATTAAAAATACTTTCAGTTCTGCTCTGCTCTGTATCTGTTAAAGAATTCTAGGTCGGATGAATGACACAGGAAAAAAAAGTTAAGTTTAACCTTCACTAGGTTTGGCTAATTTTCTAAGACAATTGTGTTTCTTTAACAGTTTTCAGAGAGCTGTTTTACACTATATATTGAAATTCGGGTTGCCAAATAATAATCGGGAAAGGCAGTTCAGAAGGATAATAATTTTGTGTGTTTGGTGTCTAAACTAAGGCAACTAATTAAAAACCAGTGAGAGATGGTGACTGAACAATTCCAGACTATCTTCTGTACTACTGCATAGTTATCACATGCATAATACCAATTTGCAAGTCTATATGGGCTATACACGCACCCCTCGTTATATGTGGAAACTTTGTCTGGGGCATCTTCCTCAGAATAAGATTGTGCTAACTGCTTAAGAAAATATCTTAAATTATGCCTTTTGTATTTGCTAGAGACAAATAAAAAATGCACAGAGTATAAACAGGATTGGAATATTCATGAAATTCAGAGGAATTTGGATCTGACTTCCTGCACCAGCATTTGTTGTTGTTAAATAAATATCAGCCAACACTAATGTGGATCACTTTACACAATATTTCCCATGAAAGTAAGTGGTCTTCTAAATAGCAATAATGCATCACTAAAAAAACCATCAAGGAGACCTACTTGCAAAAATACTAAGTGCGAGCACCTTCAGTGTTCATGCAATTGTGACCTGTATCACAACTACAATGTCATTCTGAAAGAACCGCCTGGAATATTTTGCCAGGCATCTGACCTGTTCCCATGGAAGCTATTCCTACTCAAATGACAAAACATCTTGCATCTGGAAAGAAACCACTGCATTTGGACCAATAAGTAATATCCTCTACAATAAAATAGAAAAAATGAGAAATTCTTATCTTGCTCTAAATTTTTTATATATTCAATATAGAGAGAGAAAGAAAATAAAGGAAGAATACAAAGCAAAAGGCAAAGCATCAATGCTACTGATGCTCTGAGCAAAATCAGAATATCCTTCCACATCTGAACTGTTCAGACCAACTTAGCACTTGTTTTTCTGCTTCTGAAAACCAACTTCTTAGTTTGCTTTCTTCCTTGCATACAGAACTTCCCTTAACTCAGAACCACCATCAAAACCAATTCTGCTGTGGTTTATTACACTATCTTTGCAATTATTGTGAAATGTATTTCTAAGATATTTGCTCATCTAAGATCAGAGATGAAAAGGGAAGTAAACTGTAAGATCAGACACTGAGCTGAAGGATTAGGAAAAAAGCAGCTATATTCCCTCTGAGGCAAAGTGAAAATACCAGAGCACAAACATGGCAACAATACATGCTTTGCTTGTAAGTAAAAAAGAGTACTTTATGAAAGGGCCTCAGAGCAGCTGAAAGGGGGATAGCAAAGGTGGGTGTACAAAGGCTTCCTAGACTTTTAGTTCATATTTTCAAATATGAACACACATTTACACAAATGCCTCATTCATTTTCTGCAGAGCATTTAAGCAACAGATTTATTCACATGCAAATGTGGAAAAGTGAGATTGCAAATTTACAATTGATGTTTTTCAGATGAGGATTTCACAGAACTGGCTCACTTTGTTGCTGTTACATGGCCCCTTCCTGCTGGCTTGAGGTGACTTCTCCTTCTGTCCCCCTTCTTCCTGAGGGATAAAATCCACCAAGACCTTCAAGAACCATGCAGAACTACCAAGCATCTTTGACATTTGCTTGTTTGTCTCCAGCTTAGTTCCCTACCACAGCACCTGCCTCTCAGTCCCCCTACCCCAGGCCCCAAATGGATCACGGGCAAGGTGCGATTGTTAGGTGTCACAGCAGGGAGGTGTGGCAGAGCCGTGCAGCAGCCAGAGCACCTCCTACCAGCACACTGCACTCAGGCTTCCTTACTAAAGAAAATCAACTCCCTCCACCCTTGCACTGTCCACATCTTTGTTGTAGGAGTAGTCCCTCTGAGACATCTTGTGTGTCCAATCATGTGGGGTCTCACCCAGAGACAAGGAAGGGATGGCAGGAGTCTGGTGGAAGCCCAGAAACCATTCTGTCACTCCTAGTTTGCAGCCTTTCTAGCACACAGGGAGACATGGAAAGGGATTCATGAATTTTGATGGGATGCACTTAAATATTTTCAAGGGCTCCTTGAAATGGCAGCAGCTCTGTTGGCTACATAGAAACTCAGCAAGCTTTAGGGCTGCTCTGGCTGACCCCAGAGTCAGAGCTATTCACCAGGGTTCCTAACTAGAATCACAGACATTCCCAGTCCTGTAGCACAGGGACCAGCAAGGTCAGCTTGCTGTTTCCCCAAACACACGGCAAAGTTATTTTGATAAACACATTGGACCAACCAGACCAGGTTCAGTTTACACTCCTCCCTGACGCACTCATGGTTCCCTGCATACACAGGCAGAAGTGCAACAAGCAATACTGAAAAAATCTTTCTTCCAGATCTACAGATTATTCCACTTAATTCCACATTGAAATTTTAGAAGGAATTCCATTTTATCTAAGGAAAACAGATTCAGAAATAAGAAGAGTTTTTATTTTCTGAAGTTCCCTATTCCTATTAAGGTGTTTTTCTTTTCAGAAACAAACCAACCAACCAGCCAAACAAAACATCCTGCTCAAGAGTTTCAGTGGTTTGATGTCTTATACCTGATTTGATAAATGTACAGTTTATTATTCCAGTACCATGTGATCTATGTGACATGTCCCAGATTTGCAACAACTGAAAATTTCAGTGAGATGAGGAAAAAAATAGTTCTCACAGTTCAGTCAAAGTCACTGTGGGTATTTCTGCAGGATCTTACATTATACTCTACAGATAAAATCTAAACGATTTGCCCAGGATTGCACAGTTGCTCAACCAGAAACTGAGTAGGGATGTGTTTAAAAAGTCTCTTTATTTTCCTAAGACCACTTCCTCCATCACAACTATTAGTTTCGTATTCCTTGAACTTCTCCTTTTGTGTAACAGGGATGGGATGTATCCAGAGGCTTCCTTCCCAGACCATGCAAAGTCTAATATCCATTGCTTATTTAATAGCTATGCAAAATACTGTAGTTCACTATGTAATCAATCCTACAAGGCAAAGTAAATTCAGATAAAGGCTACATTCACATGATATTGGTTCCTACATATCTAGAATTAATGCAATTTAATGCCTTTTACCAATACATATGCATGCTCAGAGTTCAATTGTAAATTCTAGGAAACCAAAATCTATTTCTCTTTCTTTATATTTCTGCTGCAATATGTGTTATTGCTGCAGATGAGTTGCAATAAGGTTGCATCATGTCACACACAATACCTGGAATTACTCCAACTCAGCTTGCTCAGTGTACACGGGAAACCAGTGCAGAGCAGCTTCTGAGTATAGATAGAATGAGCAAGATTTTCTCTCTCAGTAAACCAATAGTAGAGCACAAAATATTTATTCTTAGTGTAGCACACTCCAAAGAACCTCATTCTACCTATATTAATTCTAGCAAATAAAATGGGATCTTAAGTCCCACAACTTTGACTTGTTATGTGCTTCTCCATTTACTTCAGTTGAGATGGTCCCATTTATTCATAGTGCTGAGACCAGAACTGGATGGAAGATACTGCCTGACCCTTCAAAATCCAGATGGTATTGAAAGGAGGTGAAGGGGAAGACTGACTTACCATGCAATAACACTTTCTCCTACTACCTGTATGCTTTCTTTTCTTTCCCTCCAGGGAACAAACAAGCAATCATCTCAGATAAATTTCTCCTCAGGACTGAAGTTTCTATATTCACACGTGCATACTTAAGGCATGATCCCACATAATGCTGCTTGCCAGATTCTTCCCTCAAAGAAACATGGTGATGGGTGTTCAGTCACGCCACAGCCCAGACCAGCTCTCCCAGCATTTGATTTCACACCTGAGAACAAGTAAACAGCTGGGAGCACTAACAGAGTGGCAAAAAGCAGCTTTTAGGAGAAAATGGTGGTTTACAGAAACATCTGAGCTACAGTTTATGCTGTACAACCTATCTGAATTTTGTCTCACATAGAGGCTTTATTGGATTCTTTCCAATATGTTGGCAGATGAGAGGTAGATGTTTCCTAAAATCTTATTTTCATGATGTGGGAAAATCAAGTTGTTCTTATATTCATAAGCAATCTTTGCGCTTATGCATGTAGAAACAAAGCACATAGTTTAATTCTGTTGAATTTGCTCTCATTCACTGGAGAAGGAGGGAATGCTACAAGCATCCTCTTGTTATCTGTTTAGGGTAAGTTTTGTCCCTTATTTTCCAAATTTCTGGATATTGAGTTATTTTCAAAGACCAACCCCCAACCCTACCAAGGAGGAGGGTACACACTAGTGGAACCCAATGGATAAGATGATTCTGTTTCAAAAGGATAAAAATACATGCCCTAATCTAAAATGCCTGATGAGAAGTCCAACAGTGATCTTCCACTGTAAATCCCAGGCAAAACCAAACAACTGCCTGCTTTTAAAAGAAAGATATTTTGTATGCCTACAGGCATTTCAGTCCTATCGTGCGCATGTGTCTTCTGTTGCAAAGTAATTAAAAGTGCAGTTTGGTGGAAATTATTTATCAGCAGTGTTGTTTGGTTGAATGGTTTACTTATTCTGTGAATTATCTCTGTGTCTTAACGCTCACCAGGGAAAATACAGGGGACAAACAACAAACCATTGGTGCGTTACCTTCAGTTCCTGACTTAATTTAACATGTAGCCTCAAGTGCAGTGCTACATGTGCATCTGTTCTTGAGGTCACAAAGCAAGAACAACTATAGTGTGATTTGCCTATAAAAGGAATAATTGCAGTCTCCTAGTTAAGTGTAAATGAGAAAGATTATTCCAAATTGTAATGGGTTGAAATTGAGTTGATTGACAAGCTTTAAGCCAATGCACTTTTGTGAATTTTGCATATTTAAACCCTGTGTAAGGGTGGGAAGTTCCTCTTGTTCCTGGTCTCCAGACAGAAATGGGGGGGGCCTCCGAGCCCCAGGTGGCCTCCAGGCCTGGCCTGGGCTCCTGCCTGTCCCCCCTCACCCCTCTCCCTTCCCTCAGAGCTGCGGGCAGCTAAACTATCTATGGACTGCCCATAGCCGAATCCATCCGGCTCGGCTTCTGGAGAAATCAGGAGGGGCCTCCCCTCCCCCTTCATGCAGCCCGGGGGAGCCTCCTCTCCCCCTCACGCCGCCCGCGCAGACCCAGCGGGACCAGCGGAGCCTCCTTTTCCAGCCTGCACAGCTCGCACCGAACTGAACGTCAGCGCAGCCCGTGGGGAAAGACGTGAGGGAGAAGAACATGGAGGCTGCACGGTCAGGGAGAAAGAGAAAGTCAGTCACGTGAGACGACGCTGAGATGGCGGCGGGAGAAAAGGGTGTGCGCGTTCCGGCGCCAGTCTTAAAACCCCTTCTAGCAGCTGCGGAGGACTGAACTCTTTAAATCATTATAAAAGTATGGGGAGATGAAAATCCATGCCTGTGAGAATTTATGTTGCAGCCTGTGAAGATGTAAGAGAATGCCTATGCCAGGCCATGTAGTTGTGAAGCAGCTTTTAGAGGTTTGTGAGGAAGCAGAGAAGCCCTTGTGTTTAAGCTGGAATAATTCATGTTTAAAGAGACTGGAAGCAGAGAACCTTTGTGTTTGGGCTGGAAGAATTCACCTTTAAAAGGACTTGTAGCCCCATGTGATGGCCCATGATTGCAGTATGAATATACTGTGGAATTGTCATGGGAGAGATATTTCACTTCAGTAGATAATTTCCGGGCGGACTACTGAGTTGTGAAGGATTTCCACGGCATGGCAGAAGGGAACCCTTTTCCCTAAGCATAAGAAAGAGACTTTTAAGGACTGCAACACTGACCAAAATTGTTACACTTTGTGCGAAGAGGTAAAAGGAGGGGGGAGTGCAGGAAGGAGAAAAAGAAGGGGGGAAGGAGTTTTTGCTTAGAGAGTGCTGGAGGGAAGAGGGTTTTGCTTTAACTTCTTATTATTTCTTGTAACTTTTAACTCTGTTAGTAATAAACTTCTTTATATTCTTTAAAGTTTTAGGCCTGCTTTGCGTTTCTTCTAATCCTTGTCTCACAGAGTGAAATAGATGTGATCAAACCACTACACAAATACTGGTAAAAGTTGAACACTTAACAACAAAAAACCCACTGAAGTTTCTTCAGACTCTATGGACTAGCAAATTAACATCTTTCCTTTGGAGTCTTAACTCTTAAATTCTTAAGATTACAGCATTCTTCCCTAACAGAAAGCAAAATTCTGATTCAGGTGCTTGAAAAGCCTTGTTCATGAGGAGCACTAGATACATAATTATTAGAGACACGGGACAAAATATTGGTGGCAAAATCCCTTACATTGTCCATAGAAGAAATAGATCTACCCACCCTTCCTGAGCAGGATGCTCCCGTGAGCTCCATCTTTCTGTCCTATCAGAAAGTCTTTTCCTCATAGGCCTCTCTGTAGCTCAGACCTTTCAACTCAGCAACTGCCGCAAAGAAGGAAGTGATGCCACTGACAAGGATGGTCAGAGCATTTGGAGGTGAGCCCCAGATATAAATCCTTCTAGTGCCTGATATGGAGAGAGGCAGGAATCAGACTCTCATATTTTTGAATTTGTATATTCATAGCAAAGCATGAGTTTGTATTCTGATTTCTTCTGCTGGTTGAGACACATCAGCCTCAATGACAAGCCCTGAGCCACCAGCTGCGAAACTCAGTCTTTGCTGCTCTATGCCATATTTAAAATTAAAATGCAAAAAATTCTCTTTCACATAGAAAAGGATGTAAATCCAGGTCAGTTCTCAGTATTTATGTTATGCAAGAACTTCACTATCGGTCTAAAGTACATGTAGAAAAAATATAGCCATACTACTTGAAACATAGATAGGTTTTTCTGATTAAGACTGATTTTCCTAAAATTTTTACCTAGAATAGACTTAGATAAAATAATCCACAGGAAATTAATTTTATTGGACATAATTCTATGGTAGAAGTTATGAACATCAACTTTTTCCTCTTGAGATTCTGGGGACCTCTGATTAACTTCTACATACTTTTTGAAAAAAGTCTGCAAATCAAAGGGACTAGAAAAAAATGGCCAGGAAGAGATGTAATCTATACACCAAGAGGTAAAGACAAAAAAGCTGTGGAGAATGCACCAAATCTTCATTTTACAAGTTTCTGTGAAAACTCTGGTATTATCACTTTCCTAGAGCAATCATAACACATCTTCTGCATTCAGTCAAAAGAAGGATGAAACCCATCATTCAACAAGCTAATAGTTAGTTTTGTTTTAATTATAACTATCTTTTGATGTAGCTGTAAACTGGGAAAACGGGCTTAAGAGTTCGGATTGCTATTCTTGTTTGAGTTCAACTTCAAAACCATTTAATTGTTTTAAATGTCTGTTTAAAAGGAGGATGTGACAAATGCAATGATGTTTCCAAAATGTATTTCATTTTAAATGAGATGTTGAGTCCCAAGAGTGAGCAATCTCGATTTTGCAGCTTTTTGGATTCTCACCCTTATTGTATTTTACATGAATGGCAACATTCAGCTCCATGTGTTCCCTCACTTTTCATCCAATTTAGCTTAACTTTTTGGCCAGAGTTTAACTCTAACAGGAGCAGGAGAAGCCAATAGTAATGATACTACCCAGTGCAAGCAGCCCGGTCTTCCAGCATTCAGGATCACCTTGCTGGTACTTTTTCTGGAGAGGATAAATAGTAAGAAAGGAAGCAGAGAGCGGAGCATGAACAATATAGATGTTTTTGACATGGACAATAGCAAGATTTATAGCATAGGCAACCTAGCTTGGAAGCTACAGAATTCCCAGCTGAGACGAAACGCTTTAAATGCAGTAAATGGAACAAACCGAAAAACACTGACAGTGTTCTTCTAGAACCTGGTGAAAGACAACATAAAGTTGCATTTCTGTTGAAACTACAGGAAATATAAGCTCACCATGACTATGTGAACCCATCACAGGTCTGACAAGCTCAGATTTTGCAAAAAAAATCCTTAAAATCTTACTGTTTTCTCTGGAAGAGAGTCAGAATGTAGAGTTCTTTCTCCTACAGGACCAATAGATTATATATGTGTGTTACTACATGCATTTTCAGGAATTAAGTCAAATACTGATGCAATACTTTGATAGCAAGACTTCCATATTGGACTTCCATCTGTCTAGATCCTTGCAGTCCCTAAGACCATGACAGCTTCCTTACACTGACTCTATTTATTAACTCATTCCCAGCAGCTAAGAGTTAGGTATTGGGTGACAGATACAGCAGAGAAAAAGACAGGAATAAGCCACCAGGAATCTGAGGTATAAGAGGTAAAAAAACAGCAATGTAGCCATGGAAAGGGAGAGGCACAGAGAGACAGTCTGGAATTAAGAATTGTAAGTATTTCTTAAATAAGAAGGTGATTTATAAATAAAATATCTCTTATATTTTATAGTGTACTTTTCTTCCCACTCCTATTATTTATTTTTGCAAACAGCTTCTGGTTTCACATTCCATATGTGTATACAAGGCAGAGACTTGGCTTTCTGTGTGACATTCTGGCAGCATCCCCATAATACCAAAATTCATCATTAACTAACTAGAAACCTCAATCAACTGGTCAAAATTATTTTAAGAGACCAATCAGCTCCTTCCCAACTGTACATGTCATTTTTAATTAGGAAACAAGAAGCCAGATAACACAAATAAATAGCAGTGAGGCAAGAGACTAGCTATGGTTTATGAGCAGCTTTCCATGGAATCGCACCAGTAAGGCACGCCAGCTGCACCGCACTAAATAGCCTCACTCCATCCACAAGTCACATGTCTTGGATGAAGCATAGGATGCTCTCATCCTATACTTAGACAGCAAGCTGTCATAATTTTATGTGGGAGAAACATTTATCAAAAATTGGCTCTGATTAATCGGCCTGCAAGAATTAAGTCTTTAATAGAAGTCAGAGACAGCATTTTTGAACAGAGTTGGAAAACAGAGATAGGAATCCATGTCCTGGGGACTAGGGTTCTCCTAGTACCAAGGCTCAGGCATTGTGCTACGTATCTCTAACCAGCCCCATGGCACAGACATCTCCATGTCACACTGCAGTCACAGGGAAGGAGTGCTACCTTCCCTTCAGAGATTCCCTCTAGCCCTTTTGTACAACCTGCTCTCGCACACATGCCCGATGTTGTGTGCAAAACTCACTCCACAGGGTGCTGTAGGATTGTGGTTCCCTGCAGAAAGCAGGCATAGCCACACTGTTTGAGATGGGTACCTATAGCAGGCAGCGAGAACATAGGTACCATACTCCTATTCACACTGAAGGTCTCAAAATGCCCAATCACTAAGCCATAAAAATGGAGATAATAAATTGAATTACAAATATCTTTGGGTTCCCCTAATACCAGTGGTCATATAAATGCTGTAGCAACTGTACTGAATCCAAATAACATGTTTATAAGTATAATGAGATTTGCAGCCAGTTCTTCAGCTACTTCTGTGAACACAGTACAGTGTAGGACCTGTGACACCTGATACTTCTGCGGCTGGTGTATCTCTTGAAAAATCAGCTCTGAAAAATGAGCACCAGAGCCTAGACTGTGTCCTCAGGAACATGTATGCTCAAGCACCACTTCACTGGAGCACCAGTAGCCTGAGAGCTTCATTTCAGCTCATATTATATGAATAGAACACAAAATGGTTTGAAGTACAATATTTAAAAATGAACATTTTCTTCTCTGTGTACAGCACTCACTGTGCATCTCAGATACATTAATCCAGGGTACTCAAATGACCCAGTGCCTCCAAAAGTGTGTAACTCAAAGATGAACTCTTAATTCACTTTGATCATCATAAACCCATCAGCACATTACTAGACATTTAACTACTGTATGCCAATAAAAATGTTATTTAAACTGTTAACTGCCTGTTTAAGGCAGTAATTAATCCCCAAGATCAACACCTTCGAAATTACTGCCACAGGGCACAGATAAATATTAACCTTGGCTCTTAGGGAGTGTTGGGCTCATGACCTGGGATCTGCCTCACTCTTGGTAGTTTAGGGTTTTCTCCTCTGGTTTGCCTTGAGATATTTTATAATTCTCAGGGGAAAAAAAAGTCAAAACTATTATTCTATTTTTAGCATTCTTGGTGTAACCTTTTAACTCAGAATGTGGAGTTTTCTAACTGCAACTTTCTCTGCATATTTCCTGTGAAATAATTAAACCCCATCCTTTGGATCAGTTAAAAATAATCTTGGTGTAATGATGAAGACTGGGTGGGACATGACTTGTAGAAATTCGCATTTTTCCTTCTAAAGGGACGAGCATCCCTCTCCTGTTTGGACACTGTGCTCAGCAGATGCCCACTGAACATTTATGAGCCATGCATGAGCAGCTAGGTCCCAGAGCAAGAGCCAGGTTTGTGGCACTAAGTTAATTTGAGCTGTAACTGCTGGAACAAGAGAGCAGAAGGCAGAGAAGAAATACAGTAAGCAGGAGAGTAGATAGGGCTGTATTACTGTTAGTAAAGTACTTTACATCCCTTGTATAAAAGGTAAAAAAAATCAGGTGTTTGTAAAATGTCATGTATTCAGTCATTTCAGTAATTTATACAACATTGTTATTGTACTTTATAAAAAGTACCATCTGGCCAATAATACTTTTTATATAGAAAATCATTATTTTAAAACAAGTGGCTAAATGAGGACAAATTTAACCATCAAAATTCTTAGGACAGCTTTGAAGATATAAACCAGATCCAAGCAAGCCAGGCTCTGTGGAGTTTTTTTGCATGACATAATCTTGCTCTTTAGCTTCTGAAGTATATAAAAGAAATATCCTGTACACAGATTTGTCATGTGCCCTAGCTATACACGCATCCAAGTCTGAAGTGCCATGAACTCAGGTTCCCTTCATTCCCTACCCCACATGGCACTAAGTGGCTGGGACCACTTATAAGGGATGAAGTGCAGAGTGCAGTGACATCTGATGTGGCTCTGCTTACTCCACCCTTTGTCAATCTGCTTCTGCAAGTTCTCTATTGCTCACTTGGTATTTTTAAATAAATGTTTTGGTAAATATGGAACCATCACTCTGAATGCTGCCATAGGCTATAAGCAAGTATAAACTCACCACTCCTAAAATACACGTTAAGGTAGTGGGACGTGCATAGCAAGGCTGTGCATCTTAAGGCACTCCCTGTGCACCCCTCTGGAGGAAGGGAGGCTGTGAGGCTTTGTCTAGTACAGCAGAAGCAGACATAAAAGTCTATAGGAATTGAGGAATGCTGGGGAAGTTGTAATGTCATTAGTATGTTGCCATCATACTGTTTTTCTTGCTTTTTTGAAATATATTACACATACTATCTACGTTCTGCTGGGGCCTGTCAATGTGCGAGGTATAAGCATTAGAAGGTGCCACTTTTTCTACCCTGTGCTGTTCATGAGAGAAAGAAAACTCATATCATTCTTCCAGAATTTCTATAGCAGGCACTATCAACAATTTATATTGTGAAAGTAGCTTTCTGCCATGCTGTTTTCATACTACCTGTGGCAAGCGAGATTTTCTTCTTTCAACAGCATAAGAAAGGTCCTGAAGACTTGAATGGCAGCATAAGCAAATATAACACGGTGCAGAAATGATATTAAATACTCTAAAGCAAGGCAATCTCTCAATTAATAAAATGTGAAGGAAACACAATATCAGCATAGTTACTATTTTCATTAAATTGTTACTTTAGATTATCCCATTCTCTCTGTTTTCTACAACACTTTCAAAGTTTAAACTTCTTTTCCTCAGCCTTTCTCAGTATATATTTCTGCCATATCATTTACCAGAATTAGATCCTGGGAAGTATACCATTCCTGAAAGTGCAGGACCTCAGAAGAAAGGGGGAATCTAAAACCTAAAGAAGCACAGGAATATTCGCGTACAGACCCTTAACAAAAAAAGAAATTCTTCCTCTAATAGTTTTTATCATGTTTTTTTCAATTAGTACATGATTAAAACATTTAGCTGAGAATATCACGCGAAGACGAGAAGTGGCTTCACTGTTGCATAAGAGATTAGACAAAACAAAGAATATTTGAACTCAGTAGACAGATCAGTACTGATGGGAAGATTTCAGCTGCACAGTGCAGTCTTCTTTATTGACACGATATAAAAGACTCAGTTCAGACTGTAATCCACATAATTTACAGAAAGACAACCCTTTGGCATCCAGACAGCTAGCGATCTGCTCTGAGTCACTTTTCAGTCAGACCATAGTGATGCAAAGTGCTTGAGCAGCAAGTTTGAAGCTGCCTCTACTGAATGGTTTAGAATGCCTTGGCAATGCAGGCTGTTGCAAATAATTGGATCTTCCTCTGCACACTGACAAAATTCCATGACAAGTTCAAGATCTTGATCCATTTGACTAATGTGTTGTGTGAATGTTGCCCAAGATAGCTAACTGATCTACTAAAGATCATGTCTCATAAACGTCTTCAAGCGTGAGGGAGCTCAAAAGAAAAAGGCCGTCTTTTCAGGGAAAGAAGTTGGTTCCTTGTGTTTAGCGCAGTCAAAGACTTCGGATGGAAAGTACCTTACAAGTTTCTAATTCCAGATGGAAGGCACATTTCTCTGCAAAGTATTTAAGCAACATAAATGCATGTATGGCCTTTTTCTTTGGTCTTTTGGCTTTATTTAATTGGGTTATGGGTTTTGGGAGTGAGGTTTTTTTTTGTTTGTTTGTTATGCTTTAAAACCTACTTATTTGTCAAAAGCCCTGTGAAAATGCTACTTATATGTCACAAATGCAGGAGACAAGTATTATGATTCCCCAATCTAAACAACACTGATGATGTGGAATGTCCCTTAAGAAAGGAGAAAGAAACAAGTAAGAGAAAGGAAATACAACTGGGCTGTAATTTTGCAATAGGTTCTGTTATAATCAACTAGTGTTTTTTCATATACATAAACATTTCCTCAGATGATTGAAAAATAGTAGTGTTAGATGAAATAGGAGGTCAGGAAGCTACTGGGAAGTTGGGGTGAGATTCATGTCTAATCTCCCGTTGGTAGGAGACTTCCACTGGTGGGGGATTTATAAGAGGAGAAGACGGTTTTTGGAAGCATGTTGCCCATGTATATCAGCACATCTCTATGCAGATAAATCTTATAGCAAAGCAGTTCTCATTAATGTTAAATCACTACCACTCTTCTTTTTCAAAAGGATAAAAGAAAACTGAAGTGAGAATGTGATGCTTGTGGGTAGTTTGGCCCAGAAAAAAAATCATATGCTTTGTAGTACAAGAGTCTTTTCTAAACATAGAGGTTTTGAGCTAAATTCATCATGATGAGAAAATCATTATTAGAGTCCACACAAAAAGACAAATCTAATAACAGAAAGTGGCAATCCATTGTTTAGCTCTTCAGCTTTATGCTACTGCTCTAAATTTCGGCACCACTCTGATTTAACAACCAAAGAAAAGGACAAGGATCACCCATGATGGGGCCTCTTACACAGGTTCTACTACTAGTAAAAAAAGTAATTAGGTAGTTAAAAAAAGATAAAGATAGGTAAGCTGCATTTAAGCAGATGCAAAATTGAACAAGATACACATACAGTATCTTTTGTGTTCACGTAAAATTTAGGTGATGCAGTGGAGGCATATTTATAATTTTACTCTTGAAAAAAATAACTCAAAATTAAATCCCCTCTAGAATATCCATGCTTGTAGGAGAGGGTACTTCAAAAAACATTAGTTTCGGTTTCCATGCATCTATACAGGTTTTTGGAATATGTTTCAACATCAGAAGAAGTCCCAGTCACTGCAGCAATGCAGTCCAGATTGCCAGAAATTAGTTTGATCTCGACAGCACTGTCACTAGTATATTTTTGCTATATATTTGAATCATAGGATTGTTTAGGTTAGGAAAAAACCTCTAGGAAGGTAAAGTTATTCCTGCACTGTCAACCACGTTCCTGAGTGCCACGTCCACATGTCTTGTATACATCCAGGATGATGAGTCAGCCACTTCCCTGGGCAGCCTGTTCCAGTGCTTGACAGTACTTTCAGTGAAGAAGGTTTTTCTAACATCCAGTCTAAACCTCCACTAGTGCAACATGAAGCCATTTCCTCTCATCTTATTTCTTGCTACCTGGGAGAAGAGACTGAGCCCCACCTCGCTAAAACCTGCTTTCAGGTAGTTGTAGACAGCGATAAAGTCCGCTTTGAATCTGCTTTTCTCCAGATTAAACACCCCCAGCTCCCTCAGCCACTCCTCATGAGACTCGAAATAGATGTTTGAAATTCCTGTGATATTCCGACCCCATAAGATGGGGGTGTTTGTTGGTTTACTTAGACATGTTAGAAGGACAGTGACAAAGCGACTCTCTCCCACTGTGTGAGTAGTTCCTAAGGCTGATTAGCTGCTGACACGGGGCTCGTAGCTGCCGATGTGCTCCTGCGGACGCCTTTCCCCCCGCCCTCTCTGGCCCCGCTCCGGCCCCCGCGATCCCGGCGCGGGGCTGCGGGCGGAGCGCGGGCCCCCCCTGCCGGCCGCGCCCCGCACTGCCCGAGGGAGAGGGGGGAGCAGTGCCCGGCTGTGCCGGCGGCCAGCGCGGGCCGGGCACGGCAGCGGCCAATAAGTGCAAAATCTACACCACCGGCGTGGCAAACCCCCCGCCTTTGGAAACAAAGAGTTTAGTGACAATGTTTTGAGATGCTCCATAGAATCCACAGGTTCTGTAGTCCAGATGACCACATTCGCCGGCTGGAAATGCAGCTGCAACGGCAGAAGAGCGAGAACGCGGGGCACAGGCCAGCGTGGGCACGGGGCAAGGTGGCAGAGGTCCCGTCCCGTGCTTACCCCTTCCTTTAGTAAATGCAGTAAGTTTATCTTAGGGTCCACGAGGCCAATTTCTGAATAGATGCAAGTATGACTAGCAGATCACTGGTAAAAATATATCCTTTTAATGACCTGCAGAGTGCATAGGAAATGAATCCTTTCTTTTGCTGCATATTTTCCCGAATTTTCTCTCATTTTCTAAGCAAAGTTTAAAAAAAGGAGATTGAAAAATAGAGATTTTTATTCAGGTTGCCACTGAAACCTACGTGTTGTCTTGCAGCTCATTGAAATTTTCTACATGTAATTGCCGACTAAGAGATACTACTGATTGAGCTGATTACACTGGAACAAGATGCCTAGAGAAGCTGTAGATGCCACAACCCTGAAATTGTTCAAGATCAGGCTGGATGGGGCTTTGAGCAACCTGGTCTAGTGGAAGGTGTCATTGCCTATGGAAGGGGGGTTGGAAGTAGAAGACCTTTAAGGTCCCTTCTCAATATGTTCTATGATTCTGTGAAATTCTGTAAAAGTATAGTTTCCCACTTCAATTTTTTTCACACTACTACGTACTTCACTGTCAAAAGTTTTTCAACTATTGTTCCTTCCACAATGTTCAAAGCAGAAAATTTTCTAAAAGTTCAAATTAATCATTATACCAGAATGTGATTTCATCATTAGAAGCTGTCTTAACAGACATATTCTTCATAAATGAAAATAAAACTAAGCCTCTCACTCAGTCCAGGCAATGTCATATTTCTGGCATTAGCAAAGGCTTTTGTGTTTAAAATGCCCTGTACAAATGATAAATCAGCTTCACAGTAGGGGGGAAATCTTGAAGTCATTAAAATTCATTAAAATTTTGCCATGGAACTAGGTTTTTGCCTAAAAATATTTATGCTACTTTTTCAGTAACTCCCTGACTGTACAATCTTACAACACATTCTACTGCAGCCTTGGTAAAAGGATCCAGGCTTGGACCCAAGCCTCAATCCCTTATCAGACTAATTCTACTTGTTTCAGTCAGCTGTAAACAATTGATACCATCACTGAAAAGTGCAAGAAATGTGTTATAAATAATATTATCTGTCCTTGGAGAAATGTCATTCTCCAATTTACACACAATGCTGACCTATATGTAATCTTAAACCCCATGTAGCGACATTAGCATTTTGGAGTGCTCAAAACTCAGAGCCCATATTGCTGTGTGTGGTGTGTGACAGACATATGCAATCCTCTCCTTCCTAAAGAAAGAAAGGTCTCAAGCTCCAGTTCTGCAGCACCCTACGCCTACACAGGTCACAAGTGAAGGCACACGAGGTGCAGGATATTTGCGAACAAGAACTAGCCGAAACAGACAGATTGCTTCAGACTGGCTGAAAGTAGTTGAGCAACAGCAGAGAACTCTTGATGTCCTTACAGTTTTATAATGGCAGCATTCATGCACATTTGTAAAGGATTCTGCTGTGACTTCTTTATTCTTGTGACTTGCATAAAGATCCAAAAATCTTTTAACTACAATGGTTTCTATTTCCTATCGGGTGCAAAATGAAACAAAAATAGTCATTGAGAGCAAAATCAGAAATAAGGGTAAATTATATTTAGATATTTATGACCTGGTAGCTTTAATACTAACGGAAATGCTCAAGTAAGCAATAGTGCTGGTGCCAATGTAAATTTGCTCTACCAAAACTTCACAAATACAAGTAGAGTGAGAGAGGAAGTGTGTCTGAAGGGTGTGATTGTGAATCAGTCTATGCCAGTATGATTTGCTATGCAAAGCATACCAAGTACCAAAATTGCCGTTTCTTAATAGTGTAGGGAACCACATGCAAGGTCTGCTTGCATGATAAGTGATTTCAAATCTTTCATAGTAACTTAGAAGAGAAAGTAAACAACGATTTGCTTGTGTGAAAGACTCATAAAGAAGCATGAAGTTCTACTGTGTAGGCTACAGCTCTTCTGACACTTAGTTCTGTGCATTTATCATAGAATCACAGAATCATAGAATATGCTGAGCTTCCTGCAGTTTCCTTGAGTCTTGTCACTGGTTGCAAGAGTGAAAAGATCGATACCTGCCCCTCCTCTTCCCCTCATGAGGAAGTTGTACCTGCAATGACGTCTCCCCTCAGTCTCCTCTTCTCCAGGCTGAACAGACCCGGTGACCTCAGCCACTCCTCGTATGATGTCCCCTCACAACCCTTCACCATCTTCATCACCCTCCTTTGGACACTCTCTAATAGCTTAATGTCTTTCTTATATTGTGGTGCCCAAAACTGCACACAGGGCGTAAGGTGAGGCCACACCAGTGCATTTACTCAACTTCAGTGATACAGTCAGCATATAGAGAGTTTAAAAAGAAGAAATATAAGAAAATTATAATTTAAATGTGTGTTTACTTCTTGCAGTCTAAAATAGCACAGTCCCTTGTATGTGATAAACGTGAACAAATCCACTTAGAAGTTCAAGAAATAATGGAAGCTATTAAAAAACCTCAAACCATAAGTATGAAACACAGAAAGAAAAAATACAAAGGAGACAAGGAATTACTTATAAAATTTTTATTCAATTCCACCTAATTTTTATACGGTTTTTTGAATCCTCAATATTATCATGTTCATGTTATGTCATATAGCTCTATTATATATGACAATGCAAGAATGGATTCCCTCATGGTCGTTGTGTGTGTAGGACACAACTGTCACACCAAAAGAAATTATAGAGTGGTTTTAAAAATGTATCTTCTTCTCATTAACTGTAAACCTTGAAAATCACAAATATATATATCTACTACTTTCACCACACATTAAAACTTACTATTTATACTTTTATGATGGCCAGACTACATTAAATATTGTTTAACATACTGGCATACTTAAAAAGTTGATTCTTTAATAGTGCCATCTGAAAAGTATTTATAGGAAAAAATAATTTTGAATACCTAACTTCTCTATAAAATTAGGTTTTCTAAAAAAGAAGGAAAGATGATGCTAAGTGTTTAAATATTTAAATTGTAAACTTCCAATTTTCATGTTTTTCTAGCACTTACAGTGTTTGCATGCAACACTGGCAGAAGACCACAGATAAATAGACTTTCATGAAATAACTATATTAGTTTATAGAGTAGCCCTTTGAAACTACTTGAACAAAAAAAAAAAATTCAGTGATAATTTCACTTTCACCCTTATGTTAAAATCAGAGATATTTTGTATAATGAATGGTTGAATTACTTAAGAAAAATCTTTGATTATTTGCATGTGGCTATATTTACTTTGTTTCTTGGTTTCTCTAGTAGGAAGGTAGAAGTGATCACCTGGATCATCACAGAAATTTATTTGAAAGATGGCAGGCAAGTACCATATATATATTTTTTAAAACATCCAAAACCAAACATCAAAACTGTCTTCTCTAATTACATATTTTCAGACACATTTGGTCTGAGAAGTAACTAATACATAGTCTGGTTATATATACATGTATATATATATGTATATGTGTCTATGTCTATCATTTATGCAAATATAAATATATTCAAAAATATACACATACCTGTGCAAACATATCTAAATAAAATAGGGCGTGATATATAATGGTACTTTATATATATAGTTACATACTTCCATATAATGGAGGTATAGATATAAATGCTTTGGCTTTGCATCTCTATTGGCATTTCTGTGGCTTTGCATAGCCTGTTGCTTATGGTTTCTGCAGCTCCGTACTGAACACCTCTCTCAAGAGGCAGGGGACATCTTTCACATGCATTTCAAAAGCAGCCTTCAGTGAAGATCAAATCTCAAATGGAGCTACAGAGCCCTTGTGCCCCCCTGACCCCTCAGTTTGCCTGGTAACACCTGTAGGCAGTGCAGCCTGAATAAGCTAGCACCTAGTTTTGAGCATGCAATTGCTTCATTCTGGAACAATCTGCAAACATTGTCTTTCATTTTTGCAGGTCCATTAGAAGCCAACAGTTCAGCTTTCTCTTGTTTTCTTTTTTTATTGAGGCTCTTAGTAAAAGGACATTCCTGGTGCTGGAATTCCAGAACTAATATTTAATACACTGAGGGCAGAAACATCTTCTTCACATAAAGAGCAATTTATTTTAGTATTTTAATTTGTTTAAATTGTTATAGATATATTTTATACATAGTCAATGAAGACATATCTGGCTTTCCATTGCTAGCAGGAACAGTTACATTGACATCTTAATATATAATATCAGACCTATAGCATTATCGCAAATGATTACATTAAAAATTGAACTTTTTCTACACAATTAACAATACATTATCTTAGTGAACAGCACAGTGTATAATAAATAGATTTTCCAATAATGTTATATTATCGTGTATGTGCATTATATTTTTAAATAACACAATAAATGCTAAATGCTTACTAGATTAGTTATATATATTAAAATAAATGCATAAATTGCATAAATGATTTTTAAGGAGTGATATGTAGCAGTGGGAAAGGCTTCCTTAAAGAGATACTTCTGTAAAAGTTTTGAGTGACTGAATTGTTTGAGAGAGTTATAGTCGGCCCACAAATACTTTGGAGTTTAAGGGAGGCTATAACTGTTAGCTAAGATATCTGCTGCACATTGGTTAAGCATCCAGTGATTAAAAGCTCTTTGAGGTCTACATGTAAGTGCTCAGTGTGAGCATTACTCCTCTGAGTTGCAGAGTCTTGGTATATTTGGTATATTTGTGATAACCCTTTACCAGGGAGATTTTCGCTTTACTAAACCTGGAGACAAATTAATTGAAAACTTTCAAGGCCTGACATATAGTTTAGAAATATACCAGACCTCAGCCTAATGTCTCACTGAAAACATTTACTAGTGACACATTATTATGATCTTCTGGCTATTCTATGCTTATGGCAGCAATAAGGACCCTGTGCCTTTTCTGCCAGGGCCTCAAGAAAGTATATAATCAGGAGGGTTTTTCTTCAATGTTACTTATTAGAAGAAAACAATAAACTCTTTAATAAACCAAGGAGAAATATTTAGAATAGATAATATATATACTTTCAGAAACAAACTTTGCTATTACTGTGCAGCAAATGGGAGACATAAGCCTTTGCAGGAACTTGAGCAGGACATAATAGCTATATGTAGTTTCTCTCTCCACACGATTAAGCACTTAAAGACTTTTGGTCTTGAAACAAAGACATGAAAATTTTGAAGTAAAAGAAACACAAGTTTATTTTTTAACTTGTGCATAGGAACATAGGGTTTCAATGTCTGTCCTTCTCAAACCAGTTGCTGCTCCCATACTCCAGAAAGGAGGATTTGGGGGCTGTACTGAATAGAGAAATTTTTCTGTGCAGCAGTTCCAGACAGGAATGATGACCAGAAGTACTGTATCAGCACAAATAAAGACAAGACTTCTCACACTGTGGATATCATAAGCAATCTAAAATCAAGTGTGGATTTACCAGGATAAGAAGCCTGCCCTTCAAATGCTAGTAAACCAGGAAAGATACTCATAAACAGTATCTGCTGTTTACATATTTACTTGTGCTAAACAAGTCACACAAAGACACAAAAACCCTGCTGTGTGATAATTATCAAAGTGCACATTACCCCTCTTTGTATGCATGCTTTTACGTTCTCATTCCCAACCACTCTCAGGAGGTAGCTCACACTGAGAGATAAACCATCCTGAATCAGTTCTCACGTGGGCACAGCAGCAAGCATTCGGGAAGTTGCTATTTCCCCTCACACCCACACAGACTCACACCCACAAAAATCCTATCTACCTCTTCATTCAGCCTCAACCACAGGAAAAGAACAACTATCCTGTATGAGAGAAGAGCACAGTTGCCCATCCCTGTCTGCAGCTTTCCCTAACTTCTGAGGTTATCCTAAGATGGATGCGGAGCAGAGGAGTGAGAGAACCAGCATAGCGATACCATAGCACGACCTCTCTCTAATCCTATAATGGATACATTTTCCTCTGGTCCAATTACAAATTGAATCCTTTCCAGTTGGTTTTTTCCCTATGAATTTAGTTCACAAACTCCCTTAGCGGGGATAAGTTCTCTATCGTAAGGCTGAAGTTTACCACCTTACCCTCTGCTGTCTGTGGCTCTCCTTTCAGTGCTAATATTACAGTTTTTGGCATAATACTGTCTTACACAATGATATCCAACTTTTCAATTTAGCTTTCCCCGTGCTTTCAGACTGACAGCCCGCTCATCTTACCCTTTAAAATTTCTGTTTTTTCATAATAAAATTAATGTGGAGTGCAACATCTTCAGCATTTTTGTAATGCAGTTTTACAGCTACCTTCCTCTGACTACAGCAGCTGAAAATAATCAAGTGCATGAGAACAAAGCATTTGTTAGAGAAAACTCTTTTTGCCTGCAATATTGCTTTTGTCCACAAAATAAAGCAGTGTTTTCTCCAGCCATTGCATCTGTACAATTTTTGGACCCTTCATTTGGATGAATCTTTAGTATAAGCTGAAGACCTTGTTTTCCTTAGATAATTTATTAAGCATCTGTTATTGTTCAGTAAGTACTTAAAAGCATGGAAGCTATTAAATACTTGCTTCAATCAGTGCCAGAATTTTAACTGATCACACAGAGATTTCAAGTATAAAATATAACACCTTGTCCCATATCAATCAGTCTTTGATACTTCCTTCTTCAGCCCTCCCAGGCTCTTCTTCAATTCAGTTCTTTACTGGTAGAGTTAGTCCCTTGGATCTTCCTGCTGTCTTTCAAAAGAACTTCAAGAAAAGAGAAAAATCACTGCAGTCTGATTTCAGATTATTCCAGAAATCCTGGGGGGTTTTTCCAGCAGCATTTCTGTGTTCTATGACAAAAAGTATCAACCTTCCAGGGTTGCTTCTCTGAACCAATGACAACTATTTAAAAAAAAAAAAAAAAGAAAAAGAAAATTTTTTTTAAAAAAGTTTCCACCTGAATTCAGTGTGAGCCAACTGCTTACAGGTGCACATGGATATCTCTCCATCTTCTGTAAGCTGTGACTTCTGTGAGGATGACTCTGTACACTTGTGGGTGCTGCACAGCTCTTCCCTACAGGCAAATCTAGACGAGAACTCAAAGTCACTGTAACAATTTTTCCGTTTTTATTTGCCCACAGTAGAGTGAGAATGAGAAATCACTTGTAATTGCTGCAAGGTGTGCTCTCAAAACCTGACTAGGCTGACCGAGGCCACAGGCTGACCCCAGCCTCTTTTCCCCTGCCCAAACACCATTCAGGAAACACACAGCTGCACCTCAAGATTTGAGAAGGTCTGATTCCTGATATTCTTGACTGCAACTATTACATATAATATTAAAAGTGTAATTTTATAAGTATAGAACTCTAGTAGAATGAGAAAACCATGTGGAGATATTTAAAACTAAAATTATTACTTTATATATTTTGCATTGTGATAACTCAAAAATATTTCAGTCGTGTTCAAAGTCTGTTCTGACATGCAGTGTAGGAATTATATACACAGAGAAGACCTTTCCTAATGGAAAACCTCTTCCTTCAACAGATGTATGGCTTTCCTTTCCACACAATCCCGGGAAATCTGTTAAGTACATAACACAAGTATTTTCTAAACTCTGATACTAAGTACCATTTATAGCTGTCTGTCTCTGGAGAAGAGGTCACTAATGGCATTCTCCAGTCCTCTACATTACCAGTGCAGAGTCAGATGTGAGGGGGTCTAGGCAATAGGATCCAAAAGGAGCTAGTTACAACTCTGTCATAGTGCCAGATGTAAATATAAATCTTTATATTTATACGTGTTTGAAATATAGATGGATCAAATGGCCTAATGGTAATTTAAATCTTAGAAATTGAAACTGTTTAGAAATTTGGGTATTATCTATGGCTTTGTGCCTTCATTTCTTTTAGGAAAGTCAAAGGAACAAAGAATTAATTTCCTGGTGGAAAAGTAGCTATTATGAAGTCTTAAGAATGAACAAATTTTTCCATTATTTTGCAAAATCAGGAAAATACACTAGCTAGCAATTTTCCTGTAAATGTATATATTTTCAAATGTTTAACTAACATCTATATAATACAAATAATATAAATATATATATATATATATATAAACAATTAT
>VZTE01002693.1:213199-434359 GCA_013397775.1 Eulacestoma nigropectus
TCTCTTCTCTCCTGAAGGGATACATGAAGTTTGTATTGTGCTTGAGGACGTATTTATGATTTCAGGTAAATTCACCTACAGAGAGAAATTAAATACAAGGAACCATGTGTGTGTATACAAATTGTAATTATGAATGCATAAATGTACAGCTGTGTGTACATATATCTGCCATAACATCAGCAGTTATATACTGCCTGAATTCTGAAGACAAAGGACCTCTACTTCCCTGGATGACCTCAGTTTGGTGCTATGACTCAACTGAGGTCAGTGTATGCCTAAAATTAATGTCTTGGCTAGTCAGGATGCAAAATAATACTAATACTAATACTACTACTACTAATAATAATAATAATAGAACAATAATAACAATAACAACAATAATAATACCCTTAATTATTCTGTGATAATACACTCTGTTTTAGATAATAACTTTTCTTTTTCTCTCGAGAGTATATTCGTGGCTGTTGTTTTTGCATTAATAAACACCAAGCAAGTTAGGGATCAAATAGTAATCACAGGGTCTTTAGAAGATAGGTGCTTCTCACAAATCAGTAAAGGATATGGGTTTTAAATTGTATCATAGGTAGATTTGCAGCTCACCTTCATATTTCTGTAACAGCTCAGTACAGAGATAATACAAAGTCTACCTCTGAATTTCTGTCCTGAGGAAGATTTCTTAAGACCTTCCCCATGTAACTTGATTAACAAGGATAGGGCATTCAGAGATGAGGGCATCTAGTAAGTTACACAAAAAGATGGTGACTCTCTTTCAGCCCTGGACATTGCTGGAGTTTTTTCCCAGTCTTTCTTGCACCTCAATGTTGATAAAGATATCGGCTTTTTCTGGAGACATCACACAGCTCAAGTCTATTCCACCCAGTTTTAACTTCACTGTACATCTACAGGTAGTTTAAGCCACACACATTAATTAGTCATGTTATGATAAGGGTTTTTGTGTGTTTATCAGTCTGAAAGCAGTTGTGATGTTGACTGGACAGGCATATAGAGTCCATCGCAGCCTCTCCAGCAGTCACGAGTGGTGATCAGCTTTCCCCTACCATCCTCACAGTATATTCACTTGAGATTTTAAATTGTTTAGCAGCAACAAGCAGGCACTGTTAGTCTCCCAGGTTTTAACTCTGGTCATCTACAAGGCAGTGCAGTGCAAGCTTGCCCTGCCTACTGCAGTCCTGCTAGAGGACCCAGGTCAGCTGCTGGCCTCCATGGCCTTCATAGCCAGGAGTTGAGAACAGACCAAATCACTGCCATCATACAGTTGCCATCTCCATGTTATTGTAAGCATCATGGCTTCTGTCACTTTTATCCGACACTGTAAAGGTTAGACATGAGATAAAATATCTTCCTTTTTAAGAAGAGTCTTAACTGATTTTTTTTCAGGATAAAATTAAGATTAGTCATCTCACTGAAACTTTGTCTTCAACCTTTGCTAAATTGCCATTGATTTTTGAACATTGTGTTATAGCTTTTCATACAATTCCAGTACTCTTGTTCTTGAGATCACATTACTCTTCCTGTACAATATGCTTCTCTATGCTCACTGACTTTGTGCTGTCAACACTTTTAATACTTGGAAGGTGAAAACCTTCTCCATACAACTGTGTCATCTGCAACATGACCAAATTTGAGACTATAGCTTGAAACAAATCTTCTGAGTCCAGAATGTTTTCCAAAGAAATTTACTAAGTTTCTTTTTCTCAGATCTGGAATTTTAATGACAGCTAGGCTGCTTGTAGGGGAATTGTCTAAGATACAAAGAAACATCTGTCAGTACAAAAGGATTGTGGAGATTATAAATTTATAGTTGTTCTTTCTTTACTGAAATAGTGTAGTATGATATGCTTTGTAACTACTTCTTGATTTTCTTCCATTTTATTAAGTACCAATGTCCCATTCAAGCCAATAATGTGTTCCAACATGTGTTTACAATAATTAGATATTTATGGTATGTATTCTTTCTAAAACACAGAAATTGATCTAGAAGATCCAGTGTAAGGCCCATTTCTCATTGAAACCTGTGAAGGAGTCACCAAACAAGGAGAAGTTCTACCAGGATGAAAGTGTAGACCGCTTTATTTTCCAGATTACCAGTAGTAGAATATTCCAAGAATATGAAACAATGCTCTATTTAACAGACAGGTACAATCAAAATATCTCACAACTAAGAAAGGAACAGAACAAATATTAGGATGAAATACTTGTCTGAGTCCCTCTAGGACTTTGAAGGGAGTTTGTCTACTAGTGTTAGCATTCTCCACACATCAAAAATCATGGTGTAGTCAGCGATTTATCTGAAGATAAACCCTGCAGGGTGGGCCTGAACCCAGGAGGTGATGGATGTTTCTCCAGGGAACCTCCTGAAATTGCCTGTCCAAGTGCTGTGTAACAGGTATCCAGGAGCTGGAACTGGCACTTTTTCAGAAACAGGAGTCACCTGAATAAGGCAGAGACCTTTCTGACATAAATGTAATAAGAGTAAATAAAATAGTTTTTTCCCTTTTTCTTTTTTTTTTTTTTTTTACATAAAACTTTATGAACACTAGCAACTGTGTTTTCTGTCTGGGATGTTATGAATACCGGCAATTTTTACTTGGCTTAACCTTTTCTTGATTTCAGCGTGGTCTAAGACATCTGAATAACAATAAAATATTTCTTACCTACAGGAAAAACTAATCTCTAAACTGGGCAATGGAGCAATTTTTCATGCACTTTAGTCTCCAGAATATCTTTGAGAAGATTCAGAGGGCACCAGAGTCGGTCCTCTGCTTAGGTGCGTGGACCAGTAGTGATAAAGAAGCAAAAGTGAAAGAAGACAGGAGAGAATTCCAGTAAAATTAGAAACACTGAAATTTCTCTGGCCTGCAGGAAATTGTTGGTGTGACACATGAATATTAAGGATCACAAGGAGCATATCACAGGCTTGTTTTCTGTGTTTTTCACTTCTTTCCTACTGTGAAGGCTGTATATTTCAGCTTCCACTGGGCCATTTGCAAAACATTTGTCACAGCGTGCTCTTCGCTTGATATCCATAGGAATTGTATATGCTGTGTATAGCATCATGCCTCTACAATTACTTGGTATTTTGGATACTTTTCATTTCTCTTCTCAGCACTTATATTTGCCAGTTTGCTCCCTCATGTTGTAATGACTTTTTTTCCTCAATTTTTACCGTTAGCATACGTATCCATTTTCTTGTTCTGTTACAGCTCTCACTGGCTATGTCTATGGTTTGGCTGTAGATTAAATCCAGACTTCGCTGGAATAAGAACACTCCCCCTACATGATGCAGAGTGCTGATAAACTTACACTTGAGCCAGCAAAGCAAGTTTATAGTACTGCAAAAATGTTGATGAGATGACTTTGTGCCAGTGAACTTCATGCTAAGTCAGGACTCTCTGACCATGCCAGATCTCCCACAGCTAGTGAACCTCCTACAGATAGGCTGTGAGCCTTCTCACAGCCCCTTCTTGCTTTGTTTCTGCCTACTTGCCCACAGTCATTGTCCTTGGAAGCAGCCTTGCATCTTTTATATGCAGGCACAGGGCTCTTTATTTCTCTTTGTCTTTGGTTTCCATCTATAGCCATGGCCCTAGTTGCGGATCTGCCAGGCATGGCAGATCTGTGTTGGCCCACTGCCTCAGACTTTGCCACTGCCACATGACTGCACATTAGCTACAACACCATGGTTATCATCACAGAGACAGGGACAGGATTTAAGCCAGATCAAGGCCATGTGTGCCTCATTTACATTAACCCAAACCCTACCACTATGTTGATCCCAATCCAGAATGAAGGTAAGTAGATCTAAAACAGCTGCTAGAGCTCTAGAGGGAGACTCTTCTCAGGCCTGCTCTTGCCAGCACATGCAAAGGGTCTGTGTGCTGTGCTATGGTTGTGCATTGCTTACTTTGCCTCCTGCAGGACCGTAGCGTTCCGCTGAGTCCTGCCCTGCTGTTCAACAGTTCACACTCTCCTTCACGTGGAGATGGCCTGAGCCAGCTGAACTTCTTCCACTGGTTTGGAAAATACCGTTGGCCAGGGACTGGTCCAGAACCACACTTGAGGCCATCCTTTTTTTCCTGTAGAGGAGGGAAAATTTTAGCCATCTAAACCTCCTGTGTTCTGGGCCATGAGAGAGGCCATGGCTTTGTTTTGTTTATTGGTATAGGACTAAACAATGAGCTGTTGATTAAGCCGAAGGCTCTGAAGAAGGGCTAATATGGACTGAGGTTAATAATGGCTGCGTGGATGGTGAGAAGACATTCTGCAACTATGAAAAGCTTGGCAACTGCAATGTAGTCAGATGCAGAGGTTTGAGATTTCAAGCCCCCTGTGTGTTGCCCTCTTTGATGAAACCAGGGAGCATCTAAGGACAAACTCTGGATCATTTTTGAAGGTCTTTGAGACCTCTCTCTTTTTTCCTATCATTTTTTGAGCATACAGCCAGCTCCTAGGCATTTTGCCAATAGAACAGTCTAGTGTTGCTGGCAATTCTGTCCCTGCTCTTTTGTCCGTGACTGGGAACTGGCCTTATGCTATCTAAACCCTTCCAATCTCAGAAAAAGCTTTCCTACTCCACAACCTAGGTCTGTCATATTTGGAGGCTTTGACTAATGTTTGTTTCACCCTGGGAAAATGTGAATCACAGCCCCATACCTGTTTCTTTCCACAAAAAGTCCTTGCTGGCTTATTTTACTGGAGTTTCATAGGAAAACATATTGCATTCAAACTGTAGATGCACACATACATGAAGAGCAAGACTGATGACTTTTCCTGCTCATCAAGAGTACCTGGAGAATGGAAGAGATTGGACTGGTGTCACTTCTGCCCATCATCGTCATGACTTAATATTCTCATTGCAACTAATGTGTTAGCAGTTACAGAGCTATACTTCAGCCTGAGATAGGCAGTGACTATACCCAGATGTTTCCTGGGATAATAGGCTTCTCCATGGAGTACATTTTTTTATTCACAATGCTTTCAGTATTTTTGGAGCATTTTATGCTATATAGGAAGGTTGCATGCTGTTGAAAAAATATTTGCATACCCCTGCAGTCACATGGGTGATTACCATAATGAAGCAAGGAGGATTTTCTGCCAGAGGTAACATCTGTGTCTGATGGTCCCCACGATTCATCTTGGGTCTGTTGAAGCCTTTGTCCTCCAGGTACTGGACACAGTCATGAAAGAGTCTGGAGAGAGCAAGCAGCTCTTCCCTCCTCTATTCTTACTGGGACACTAGCCAGACACAGGATCGCAGTGACAGAACCTATCACTACCAGGGCTGATGCAGACAGAGAATATGTCAGCTGCGATCCATGACAGCCTAGGGCAAAGGTTGCTCATTTAGCTGGGGTATCTACAATGACCATTTCTATTTTCTGTTTGAAAAGTTTGGGCATCTGTAGTCAAAGTCAGCTGCCTGGGCACATGAGCTTGATCTTTGGCCAAGTGGATGGGTAATCTATGAAATTAAAAGTATGGGAGCTGTGAAGAGAGTACTCAAGCAAACATGGTTTGGCTCAGAGGAGGCATACTGCTCTGCTATTGTCCTGGGCCAGAGCCAAATAACAGCTGCAGCTGTACTCGACTATACTTGCATACTAGCTCTGAACAGGACAAAGGACAGAAGACAGCAGATGTAGGCTATGAGAGACCTAGCACAATGTGTGGGAAGATCTTGACTGCTACCTGGTTCTTATTGAAACACCTCACACACTCTGAATTCTGAGTCACCTACTTTGTGAACACAGTTTCTGCAGTCCATGCCTAATACACTTTCCAGAGGAATCAGTCCATTTAACTTCCATTAGCTTCCAGAGACCAAAACCCAGTAGAAAAAAAGCAGGTCGCAAGCAATGCCTACTGGGATCAAGTCTGGTTCTGTGATCCTGGGAGCTAAATATACTCTAAATTTTGCACAGTTGTTGTTACATGTTATTTCTAGCATCTGTTTTCCAAAATCCTTTGTTTTAAAATTTTTCTGCAGTTTCCCGAGTATCTCTAAGCTGTATTGTTATTTCTCTAGTTAACATCTCAGAGCCTTCTTAGGGTTGGGATGGAAAGGCCCATTCATTTGGGATTAAAAAGATGATAATAAGAACTATACTGGTAGAATCTGCAGGACAAAGGGGACCGTGGGGAAAAACAAAAAAGAAAAAAAAAAAGGAGAACTAAGTTGTATCATTGTATCTTGTTATTAAGAGACAGCTGTGGGGCTGTTTCTATGTCATGAAACTGAGCAGCTACATAAGAGCAAGTAGATATGTGAAAAAAAATCTTGCCAAGATGAGGCTGAAGGGGTGTGTAAAGAAGCAAATCTGATATTGTATCTTACATACTGTCTGTTGGGATGGAAGGGATTTTTCCTCAGAGCCAAATCACAGAAGGCCTAGCTAGGTCATCTCAGAAGTCCACTCGGAATGCATTGGTGTGTACACAGGATGGATGATCATCACATATCCAATGGAATGTACACTGAAATGATCTAAGTCTGCAAGAACAGGACTGAGGCATTTTGGGTGTTCAGCACCCAAAATTCCAACTGCTTTACCAGTTGCCCAGGAAGGTGACTAAGATGTTACCTCAGTCATGCAAGGAGAGGTGTAAGTGCAGCCTGGTTCAGCAAGACCCTCAAGTAAGATCATCCCCAGAAATGGTGGCTGGTTTTGCAAAGAAAAGCTGGGTTACCCCGAAGAATTGCCGACGAACTTACCACATTGTACTGAGATTCACAATTGTGAATCTCATTCACATCTCACAGCTCTCGAAATGGGCAAGTGGATGCACTACATGTTGTGATTCTCAGACATATAACCCTGATCTCTTATTGGTACAGAATCACTGTCATGTAAGCTCCCTAATTGATATGTGCATTGCTGGGTCACATCTGTGTTCCAAAACATACTGTGGTACATGCAAACCACATGCTTTCAGAAAATACCCAATAGCCTCTTGGAGTGAAATGCTATTATGTGACCCCACTCGTACCATGGCAATTTTTTAAACAAGGGAAAAAACAGTTACAGACTTTTGATTTTCAAAATCTATCTGCAAGAATATAAAGTCTATTCACACTTTTTGTTTCTGTGCTGCTTTTTCAGTCTTGTCTTCTTTGCTTTTCCCCTCATCTTTAATACAGATAGGACAATGCTCTTCCAATGTAAGTTACCTTTCAGTGCTGCTAGTTCTGGCTTCTGGAACACCTACCTTAGTCAACCTTACCCTGTCACAGAGCTTTGGCAGCTAACAAAATGTTAACACTGTTGGCAGTGATTAAAAGCAGAAGGGCTTTTTCACCCCTCAAGCTACAAGATGTTTTTTCTGCTCAAAACAGACAGCCCCAAACAGACTCTGCAAACTCAAAAGTGCAGCCAAACCACAAATCTGACAAACTACAATTAAACAAACCATTACTCAACAGATAAGCAAACAAATCAATTTACTCCCAGGGAACAAGGACTTATTCCTTCCACACTAGCAGTCACACAAGAAGCTTGGTCTTTCACACACTGCAATCTAACTTTCCTGAGAAAGAGGAAATGTGGGTTAAGAAAGCCCTGAAGATAGCTGTATTATTTTCTGCCTCATCCTGATGAGGGCTTAATTACTCCCCAAAAGAGAAATAGCTTCAATAGATATCTTCTCTGCTCACAAATGTCCTGAGCAGTAAAAAGTTGAAAACTGGGAGACTTTTGGTGAAAAATTTTTACAATTCATATCTTGGTATCTGCTTTCAACTTATATCAGCTACTGAATCAGATGGGCCCAGTGTCACCGCTGGTGTTTATAAGTCATGGCAAGGCATGAACAGTCCCTCCCCATCCCGTTTACTTCGTAGCTATAGGATAAAGACTCTCTCCCATGAAGCAGGTGATGTGGGTTAAAATCAGTTTAGAGAGAATATGAACCTGTAGCCAAGTCTCCTGATGGTAAGTGAATGTTATAATATGGCTATATGAAAACAGTCAGCTGCAACTGCACTCCTTGTTTGACCTTGCTCATCTGCTCATTCCTTAAGCAAAGGGTCTCAGTAGCAGGAATATCTATGAATCATGTATGAAGTGAAATCTCTCACTGTTGCAAAGCTAAAATGTCTAAATCTTAGCAGGAGATTTTATGTAATGTTTCCTGTTGGCTGGTCTAGGTTATTTATTATCTGTGCTGAGTGCTGGCACCCCTCTCTTTCCATATGCTCCATTGACAGTCTATACCTAATTCATTTCTTGTGATGTCCCAAGAGACGGCAGGAGCCTAAAACCTGTACGCTGCAGTGCCAGGGAACATAACCATTGCACCTCACGCTGCGGTGTGTTACAGATTATCAGACACATGATAGCTGTGTTAGTGGGGTGTCCCATACAGGCTAATTTGCCCAACTCCTCAGCAGCTGGATTGCTTGTGGCAGCCAAACTGCAATGTGCAGTACAGATGTATACTGATCACAAGTTTGCAGTGTTCTGTGAATTTAGCCCAAAAACCTGGAATTTCCATTAAACTGAAATATATGTTGGCAGTATCTCTGATAGTCAAGTCACATTTTATATCTTTAGATATGAAAGTATACATGTATTATCCTAGAATTAATCTGGTAAACTTAATGTTGTTAACTCAAAATTGAATAATCCAGATCATTCTGCAATCTACGCTTTTTGATATCTCCTTCTGCTTTATCACTTTTTTGTTTTAGCTGATACCAGCCATCAGTTGGCACACAGTCATGGCCATGGTCAAACCTCTTTAATAACAATTGAACCAAAAGAGTCCTCTCCTTCTGAAGTCAAAAAGTAAAAAGCAGACTTTGACATAGTTTCTATGCCATGAATATCAGAAGGATGTTGGATAAAATATTATCCATGGAACAGAAAGAACAGAAACAAAGATTTGTATTTCAAATTCATGTTACAACAATTCTTTATAATTTGTTTATACAGACATCTGCAACTGAAAGGTTAAACTTTGCATCCCAGTATTAAAAAAAGTCTGATGGATGCTGACAACAGAACTGCATGCCATAAGATGTGACACAGAGAAGATCTGTAGTGTGGAGGGTTTAATAATATATTTGGAGAACTTAAAAATATCTATCTTGTAGATGTCAATTCAAATTTTATTAAGCGGATACTTTTGTTAGTGAAACAAGATAAATAAAACACCAAAGATACCACAAAATGTCTTATATTTTGATATCTGGAAAAGGTTATCTGGAAAATTAGGAAAAGATTATAAAATTCCATTGTATCAATTAAAATGCTAAAAATATTCTCTGTTTTTAATTATTTGATTAAAAGAGAACACTACTGCAGATATTCTTGAGTTCATTAGCAGAATTACCAAGAGCTTTCCACTCTCCTCTTGCCTCAAAAACCTCAAAAATTTCTTTTTATAATTTATTCTTTAATCCAGAAACGATATCTGTTATTTCTTTCTATACAAATCCTAGCTTTGAATAAGATTTAGTTGTAGAAATAATTAATAAATAAATAGCAATTAATTTATTCATGGATGAAGCACTACATATCCAGTAATGGCTATTCATTAATTAGGACTCCTGAAAAAAATTCCCTACTCAATCTTCTGTCAGAAGCGATTGCCTACTGTTAAAATATTGATTTCTTTTTCTCTACGACATTACCATTGCTGCTTCCTGTATTTCTTTCCCTGTTTCTTAAAATAGGCTTTTAGTATGACTCCTTCTTTTATACTGAAAGCATTACACAGGCATAGTCCTCAGATAAAGGGGACTACAGTCTGGAAAGACAAGCAAGAAATCCAAGCTTAGAGAAGACATCTAAACTAAAGTAGTTTTACTCTGAATACATACAGCTGGATCTTAAAATGCTGGGGCAGGAGTTAATTAAACTGAGACCAAGCGCAAATCTTGACTCTCCTTAGGTCTTAATCATGCTTTGTGAATGAGCACGTTGACCTGTAAAACAATTCAGTGCTGACAGGTGCAACAATGCAAACAGGGGAAAAATTACTTGCAGTGCATGTTACTGTATTAATGTTAATTCAGGAAACGAGCATAGGTATTCAGGAGCTACCTCTGTCAGGAGCTACCTCTCTGTGGAAGAGAAGTTTTACAGACAGCTGAGAGGATGAAACCTTAAAGAGGCAACGTTGGAGAATACTAAAGAAAAGTTATTCTAACTTTCAGAATTTGGCTGGTTTACCTTGCCAGTGAGGTGTGCTATACTGCTCATACCCTCACCATCAACATATTGCAGAAGTGCACAGTTCTGAGAAAAACTGGCCACGAAAAACTTCAGTTAAGGGAGACTGAAAACTTTGCAGTTGTTTAGAAAAGAGGTAGATAATATGAGACATGATAAAAACAGGAAATAGAATTTTATTACTATAGTCTTAGCCTCATTACACAAAGTGAAATACATCTCTGGAGAATGTCAGCTTTTTATCAAAACTTAAAACTCAGATACCTATCAGCTGAGAAAAAAGAAGAATTGGGGGTTGTCAACAAAGGTTTTGGTGTGGGAGCTTTGGCAAAAGGTCTGGTTTTCCATGGAAAACAGACACTTGCATTATGTAAATGTTTCTTATAAAATTCAATTTTCCACCAAAGCTAAATTTGATAGGCTATATTTGATCATCCCTGATTTGGTTACATTAAGTCCAAAGACGATGTGATGCAGGTATTTAGCACAAATGCTAGTCAAGCAAGGTTAGCAATTTCATACAAAGTATGAAGTATTTCACCAGGACTCAGGAAGAATTCTGCTGCCAGCATTTTGAGTACAAAGACGCCTCCTTTTTTAGTCTGACTCCTTTGAATTGCAGCTAATTCAGTTCTCTTGACATGCAAGGAACATCTTCAAGAACTCAATGTTCTTTTAGCAATTATTGAGTGAAAATTTTCAATCAGCTCTGATTTTACAAATTACTAAATGTTTTATCCAGACAAATTGCTGTTTGTTCTGTCTTTTGTCAAAAAGAGAGCCGCAGGAGGGCTCTTGTTTTGTTTTAAAGTAGGAAAAAAGGTTTCAATTTCTAAATTTCAACATTAAAAGTGAAGGTATGCTGCCATATTCATGGTTGCTTCTAGTTTAAAAATTGTAAAAATGCCTACAGCAAAGTATGGGTGCTGCCTTCATTTTTATGTACACAAATCAAGTGATAACGAATTTGCCTTTAATGTGATTTGTAATTCTCAGTTTGCAGTCAGCCAAAACAGCAATCTGTTCCTCTGCAAGATAAAGCATGACAGTTTTCACATGCTCCTTTTTTTTTCTTAAATGTGAAAAAACATATTTAGATAATAAAATACGTACTTTTCACTACAGCCACTGCATAATCTTTTTCACCAAGAAACAAATACTCCATCATTTTTTGCAGAATCTTGGCAGGCAAGGGGTGTCTGCTACTAGTGTTTCCTTGCTTTCTTGGGCATTGTGAAAAAGATCTTACAGATCAGCTTTGAGTCCAGATGTTTCTTTTCCCTGATGTGTTGACAAACTCAGGCAGATTCTCATCTCGCATCTGCTGAGTGTAAATCTGGAATATTTCTACAGAATTCAAAGAAGGAATTGAGTATAATTTTTGTATAGAAATGTGCCAAAAATCCAGATAAAATTTTTAATATTGACTAAAACTTAAAATATTTATTTAAATGTCTTTACTATATATGACTGAGAAAACCAGACCATATCAGACTTACTCCACCTTTTAGAGCAGTTTAGTATGTGATGGGGCAACACTTCAGTGGAAAACAGGGGACCACTCTGTGTGGAAGATGGGAGAGGAAGAAGGAAAAGGAGAAAAGGTCTGGTCAATGTTATGAATGCCTCTCTTAATCTTCATTATTGCTGTCTTCAGAAGAGTGTGCAGTTTTGCAGCTCGTGGTTAGGCACAGTTTTACTGTCCTAATAATGCTTCTGTCTGAACTGGAGTGAAAGAAGGTAAATGCCTGCCTCCTCTTCCTTTTAGCATCCTGAATAGTTTTGACAGCAAAAACATAGAAATATAGGTAGTTTCTAGGAAAATTCAGAGGGGCTGGGCCAGAACATTTGTTAATCAAGGATAAAAAACTCATACAGCTCACAGTTTTCCCAGAATTCAGATAAAAATTCTGCTGTCAGGATTTTCTTATCAAAGATCCCTTCTTTTTTTGACAAACTTTTCTCTTAGTCCTGTTTAATTATATCCATATAGCTTCCCTTTAGGTTAATGAGCTAATGCAGATGAAAATAAATCTATAATTTATTTCACTCTCATGTTTCCTTGTAGTTGACATCCAGATGAGGCGTGCTTCATGACACTACTTCAGATGCATTTGGATGAGAAATAGTTTTTGAAATTTGCTTTTTAAGCCTGATAGATCCCAGGATTCAGCAATTGGCCCTATTGTAGAACTGAATTTTAATTTATCATCTTAGAAAGCTCTTCTAAGATGGTGAAAATGACCATGCAGTGTCTGAAAAAAATAGTTTGTAAATGTTTAAGCCAGCTGTAGCAACATAAATATAAAAGCATCTGTCTTCTGAACTGCTGTCCAATCAATTTGAAATTACTGGCCATTTCTGTCTATGGATTCCATAGTTTTGTTACTCCTTGTCACTTTTGATTTCATTTAGGAATTGGTGTTGATACCTGTGGGGTACGGCCCCTACCTATAGTTGCAGCCTAGAGGGCAAATCCAGCCTGCAGGGGTTAAACAGGTGGCCACTCCTACACCCAGGTGTGTTTCTGCAGTAGCGACTCTGCCAGTGTGGAGCCTGACAAGCCAGTTCCCAGGCAGCCAACTTGGATCTGCACAACCTAGGTCAAAGAGAGTCAGCAGAGTGAGGACAAGCTCCACTCTGGCTTCAGGTCACCACTCTCCCCAAGTTCCCCCAAAAGCTCCTCTCTTCTTGTTCTATCAAGGACTTACGCTCAGGATTCTGGGTTGTGGATCACGAGTGAAGCTCTAGGTTTTAACAGAATTTAGGAGCTGTTTAGTATTTCCTGTTGCCTAGCCTTAAGGTTTGCTGTTCTTGCAGGCTGAGTGCCCTAAGCAGATGTTATGAATCTTAAACTTAAATCCCCCAAGGCATTTTGTTAATTCTACAGACTCACGCAACCCGTACCCCACCTTCAGCCCTGCACACTGCCTTGGAGTGCAGCAGTACTTCAGCTCATGGAAATGAAATGTAAAGGAACAGGATGAGCAAGTTAACAGAGAGTTGAAGATGATAAAAATTAATTCATCTAACTTTCTTCTAGTTCTGAAGTGTGTCAATTGCTCTAATACCAGTGTAATTTTCTCCCTCTCCCTGAGACTGTCAATGTTTTTATCCAGTTTTTTCTGTGAAATGCCCTGAAAAGGACAATCACAAAACATACAGTAAGGGATTCTGTTATTTTTTTCTCCCTCAGAGATGATGTTTCTTATCATGTCTGTGAAAGGCCTATTTTTCACCACAACTGTAATGCACAAAAACTAAGGGAAGATATGGTATAATTGAAACTGTGGTCGTATTACTGTGCAATGACATAAGCAGCAGCATATAAGTAAATAAAATTTGGAAATAATATCACTTTTTATCTGTGTTGCAAGTTATATCATCCACTTCCATGCTCAAAGAACAATCTGAGTTTCAATTGTGACTTGTTTATGGACCACACAAGTCAGGGATATTGACAGGTTTGCTGTATCTGATGCAACATGACAGGAATTTAACAGGCATGGCAGGCAGATACTGTCTTGACAAACTCATGCCAAAATTCATAATCAGAAGATCAAATAGATGTATGTTTTTTAAAATATGTTTATGTCTGTGGAGCTCTGACTGCTCCAATGTGAAGTAAAACTGTCCATGTAGAGATAAACAAAATAGGCAAACAAAAAAATTCCCTGAAGTGAAGGTAGGAAGAGGTTGAAAAATTTTAGAGGGAAATATTATACAAGAGGCTTGTATGTATCTTCTTTTTCTCTGATGTCCACTTATGGGCAGAATGCTGGCCTACACGGATCTTTAATGAGAACCAGTACAGCCATTCTTGGATTCTTAGGCAGTTTTGAGATCTAGTAAATTGAAAATGCAATTCTGCCACCAGCAGATAAGAGATTATCTTCGGTGCTAGTTTTCAAATAAAGAGATTATATGCAGGCTTACAGACCACATTGGTGGAATGCTTGGTTTTGAAAGCACAAGATACAATTCGACATACAAAAAAATAAAGATGGAAATGGGGTAAAAGAGTAGCGCTTAAGAAACTGCAAACTCTATTTATAAAATCAAATAAAAATCACACTTTTATGTTTTATATAACTTATATTTGTATTACTATTTATCAATAATTAATCAAAATATTTATAGTAGTCTTATAACATTATTTATATTATATAGATTACATTTTAGGATCTATAGCACCATTTTTATGTTTGTTAAAACAGTGTTTTCATCTAAAGTTCCACAAAATCTCTTACTGAGTTTTCTATCTTTATTTTTTTGTCACATTGCTCTATGTTTTTAATTAGGGAAGTCATATGTTTTACATTACTTGGCTTGTAAGAATAATAGTTGATTCCATATTCTCATTAAGCTCTAAAAGATTATCTAACTAGTTTACTTTCAGGGTTATTTCATTTTGTGCCCCTATAACAAAGAAGAGCTGTTTATCTATTTCTCTTCTAAAAGGTTTCTTTTTCCCATAGAAGGAAAACAAGAGGACATTTCAAGCTGGATATTTAAGATAGTTCTAATTATCTCTGCTTGTCACAGTGAAAAACATTACTTTTAAAATGTAATAATGTCCTAAACTATAAATGATCCCTACCAAATATGAAGTAATGCTTCGTTTTCTAAAACAAACAAATTATAACTGTGGAGATTGCTTTAAAATTATTCCGTCTCTCCTGCAGCCATAATCTTTTCTAGTGTAGTTTGGCACAGGTTCACCAAACTAAAGGGAGCTTCACACATTCACTCCAACTGATGATTTGCTCCTATCTGCACACACAAAAAAGGTCACTTTTAATTTGGGAAAAATCCCAATATAATCCTGAAAGTTTGAGTTGCTCCTTTAACATCTGGAAGTTAACTGCCCTCATATGGACAGCAATTTGATCCTGCAATGGCTGTGATATGTGATAAGACATGTCAGACTATTTGCAGACTTCCATCAAGTTTGCAGTTATTAAAAATGATTCAGTCAATCTGTTGTTCTTGAATATTACAAATACCAAACTTTCGTTACTCGTTGATGAACTCTACCAGTTTGGACAGCAAAGGAGCATGGCTGGTTGAGTTGGGCTGCAGAGAAATTGCCTCTAGGAGGAATGCAAAAAAGACCTTGCTGGTCATATTTCTCTGGTTTGTGATATAAGCGGAGTGCCCAAGTGTGTTCTCAGTGTCAGTGACTGGCATATTATGAGGGTGCTGTACTGTGCCAGTGACCTTCAATATGGACATCTATGACAGCTCTAAAAAAATCTTCGTGGTGGAGATTTCTCTAATAAACCTACTTTGAATAAGATGGTTATGAAAGATCATATACAAGTAAAGAGACTCATCTAAGATCCAAAGGCCATCTAACATGGCAGTTTATACACTTACAGCCAAACTCTCTTACCCCTAAAACCAGGGTGGTTGTATCCAGATTTCCCCCAGAAGAGTGCCTGACTGGTTTTAGAGGTCAAAGTCAAGGTTTTTTGAGAGGGTGTTACCAGGCCCAGGGCCAGTCCAGACAGTTGCTAATTGCCGACAACTAAACAGCTCAAGCAGCCCCAGTGGCCTCTGCCATTGGCCACCTTTGTTTTACTAATGGAGAAGTTTCTTGTGCAGCTAACACAGAAAGAATATCACTTTGAAGAGGAATTTTAAAACTTTTAGAGTTCTCTATTATTATAGTCTTGGCTGCTAGGATAGGAAGTTCCAAGGTTGCAGCTCATGCTGACTAGTACCCAGCAGCATGTGGCCCCATGGCCAATGATACCGAGTCTATCCACTCTCCAAAACCTTTGCAGGGCCCATCTCTGCATCCAATAGTTTCAGTATTACAGTGTCCTTTGGCAGCATATCACATAGTATTATATGGATTCCTGCAGAATTGAGAACATCATCATATGACTTGCTAACAGGTGCAGATTAATGAGGAAAATTGTGCTATAGGAATGTAGGTAGACATGGATTTCAGAGTCTCAAAGAAAAAAAGCTGCATAAGACATAGAAAATCAATTATTTTTTCCATCAACAGAAAATTTTACAAATATTTGGCTAAGGGGTTCTGCATGGGCTGATTTAAATTTATTTGCAGTATGAGAAACAAGGATAACCTTTTATCTTTTTGATTTTTCTTGCTGAATAAACTGTTTAAACATTCTTTTGTGCCTCATGCTACTATTAAAGCAAAGCAGCAGCTTTGCAAAAACTAGGGGAATAATATTCAGGAATATTTTTGAAAGATTAGAACTTCACCAAAACCAGAATTTCAATAAAATCAACCAGCTTCTCTTCAATTAAAGCTTTTGTATGTAATTGATAAAACAAGTGTTCCTCTAATGGGAAGTCAGTTTTTGAAATGGACTTTGGCCAATCAGATTTCTAATAAAAACATGAATTTGATCATTATGCTCAGGAATTTTAATGTCTTAGGATAAATTAACATTTGTGGATGAGAACACAATGTCCTAGCAATGAGAACTTCATGTCCTTCTGAAAACCAATCCTGTAGATTTTTGTTTATTCCAAGACTACCGGTGTTTTAAAAAAGGCATCTATTATAGTAAAAAAATCTCAACTGTTCTAGAGACTTTTTCACATCAACAAATGAAATTTCAGAGGAAGGAAAATATATAGACAAATAGTAAACAACAAGGAAAATCTTACTGAAAATACTGAAACAAAACTACTGTCAGAATGGAGTTTTAGTACGAGAATTAAAAAAAAAAAGCCTAGTGGCCTCAGTGACCTTTAAATAAAACACGATGAAGCCTAAATGTGTCTCCAAATGATGAGGACAGGTACCTTCATTCAAAATGAAATCCTTCAGTGCTCTGGCCTGGCTGATACCAATCTCTGAGACCCATAGGTTTTAATAGTAATGTCATACGGTTTGGACATAGTCAGCCCAAAACGAGTAGGATTCACCCAGATGCTAAATCAGTTGGGTGACATGATTTTTAGTCTGTTCTGAATTATTGATGAAATTCATAGTGCATGGTAAAATTATTAATAAGTGGGAAAAGGGTAGTGTTGCTCCTGTCTTAAGACAGACCAGAGAGCAAACTCAGGGTGAATGTGTCTGTCAGCTTTGCCTCTGCTCCTGATGAGATTATAGAACAAGCCCTCAGTAATTCAGTATCAACATGGATGACAAAGTGATTAGGACCAGTCAGTGTCAATCCATCAGGCATCATGTTCGATCAGCTTGACAACCTTCTGTAATGAAGTGACCCTATGTGAAAACAAATGAAAAGCATCAATTTATGGTACGTACATGGATGTATCATAACTTTAATGTGGCCTTTGACACCACCTCCCATAGCATTCTTATCTGGAAATTGAGTCGTTAAGGGCTGGATGGATACACTGTTGGAGGTGTTGAAAACTGGCTGAAGCTGTTGGGCTCAGAAGACAACAATCTTGTCATGCACGTTATGGCTGGTCGGGAGTGCTGTATCCCAGAAGTCAGTGCCTGTGCTGATGTTGTTCAGTATCTTCATCTGTGGGATGAGGAGTCAAAATGCACCCTCAGCAATGTTGTGGACTTCGCAATAAGGGGACAAAATGATATGCCAATCAATATAGCTTCAATTCAGACTGTATTGAGAACTTGAGGACTAGGCCAAAAGAAAATACATGAAGTTCAAGACAGACGAATACAAGGTTTTCATACCGACCTGTAAATGTGGGCTGATGTTCTGTCCCAGCTTTCACCTGCCCCTGTCCCCAGAGAGGTGCCTCTGTCAGGGCTGAGGCTCTCCCCATGTCCCCAAGCCACCCTGCTTCTGCCTGAGGCTGGGACAGTCCCAGGCTGCCAGACTCTTCTCCTGCAGTCCCCAGCCCCTCTGCTGCCCCTCGGCCCATGCTGCAGCCTGACTGTTTTGCACCCAAGATGATAAAGCCCACACAGCAGTCCAGGGATGCAAATCATGGAGGGACAGCTGGAAACCAGCTCTGCCTGAGCTGCTGCTATGTAACCTGCCTGCACGTGACGCTGGAACTGGTTCCTCTACTATTGCTATGTTTGTCACAGAACTTCTAATAATGCTCCTCCCAAATTTATGTATCAAAACTGTGTGAAATGAATGAGAAACTTAGTGCATTTGTTAAAAAAAAAAAATTCAGAAAAAATTTCCAGGAGGCTACTATGGAAAGCCAAGTTATTATTATTACTTTGTCTGTATTTATTAAACTTTTTTTGTCATAACTTGATTCTCATAGACAGGACTTCCCTTTCATGTTTTACAACCTCTCATGCACTTCTTTTCTGATAATCCCCCAAATTCTAAGAGTGGTTTTGAGGTGATACGCAGTCTTTCCTGTCTATATCTGAACCTATTATTTAATAAATTATTAGGGTCTCTAATAAGGTTATAATGAGCTCTGAAATTCACAGCTCTCATATTCTTCAGATATATATATCTCTCCACTTCTATATATATCTCCACATGTATATATATGTATATATATATAAAATTATATTTATATATCTACTTATATATCTATAAAGATCTGCTGGAATCACCATCCTGGTGAGTGAAACAAAATCATCTTCTGCCTAACAGATCTGTGTGCCAAGGCAAGTCACAGACAAAAGGTGATGGGCAGAACTTTCCCATGTGCTGCTGTCAAAAAAGAGCACAATTTTTTTATGTACTGTGGAAAGCAATTGAAAAGTCCCAGCAAAACAGGCCCAGTCCTGGCAGTAGCTGCTTGTCTGCAGGCTGCCGGCAGAGCAAGGCGAGCACAGATTAGGTTTGGTACGTGAGGTGCAGCAGACTCAGCGTGGATGTGGTGCTGACTTGCAGGTCAGTGTGGGCCACCTGACAGACCCCAGTGACAGGAACACCGAGGGCAGACTGCATTACCAAATGGGCAGGAAGAGACTAATATTCTGCTTTTATTACTTTAAGATGAATGCATTTGCCTACCTGCAAGAGGTGAAAGACTTGCTTTCTGACATGTATTGGTATTACAGGCTGTTAGGAGTTTCTTTCATGATTGAAGAGTAGCAGATGTTATTAAATGAAAACACTACGAGACAAGCTAGAAAATTCTTAGAATGCCCCTTTTCTAATTTCACTTTCATTTCAGTGACTGGTTCTTGAAAGCTAACCACAGCATATGCAGAGGCTTTGCTGTTCTGGGACATGATGAGAAGAAAGTGGTGTTGAAAGGAACAATTAAAGCATTCTGAAAGTCATTTACTTCCACAAAATTATGGAAGAATTTTCATTTTTGGATAGAAATAAGGAGAGGGGCAAGCCCGCCTGCGACTGTGAAAAAAATACTTCTTAGTATTTGGAGAAGGGATTGCCGGAGTCAGGACAATTTAAACTTTCATCATTCTGCTTATGAAAGACCGCAGACTAGCCAGAATATTAATTGCCAGGTGCTACTCATCGCTAGTCTTGGTTCTACTGTTATCAAATCTGAGAGCAGGAGATACTTGCAGCTTACAAACCTAAAATAGCTCAAAAGTGTTGGTAAAGATATACTTGCTCTGAAGGTACATAAAGTGCTCTTTGTCAATTTTACTCCACAGTGTTAACTGACATACTGCATGTGGTGCTTGACAGTACTGTTAAAACTTTGTTTAAAAGTAACTAAAAGACTGAGAATTTGGCTGTATGTTATATGGGCCACTTCAGCTTTCACAACATAAAAAGAGGAGGCTTCCAGAGGTGCCAGATCAGACCTCTTCACAACAGAGGCAAAGCTGATAAATGCATAGTTCCCAGTTTAATTTAATATTACTTTACTCCCTTTACTGGTGACAGGCCTGGAATGCTGAGGGCTGGAAGAACAAATAAGTTTGGACCAGAGCTGTGGAAATAAAGATGTTCACAGGGTAATATCTGAGCTGCCAATCAGTCCAGTAGGAATGGGAATAACTGTAAAGAAGTCTGAATTACTGCATGTTTTCTGTGCTGCTCCTGAGGGAATTGTTAGGAACAGTTTCTTTATACTTATTTTGTATTCTGCCGTTGTTTTTAGTGTAAATAAGCATAGGCACTTTGGATCTACTTTTGTCTTTCACAGTAATGACTAAATACAGATTTTGTACTGAAATACTGAAATCTTGATTTCATTGACACCAAGGGAGAAATTTCATCGATCATGGTGGGGCCATGACTTCACCCAGCTCTCTCTGATCTCTTGCTGATGTCTTCTCCCTTGTATCCTGTGACAGGAAGCACCGAGATGGTTCAAAACTGCACCGGGGGGTTCAGACTGGACATTAGGACGCATTTCTTTACCATGAGGGTGCTCAAACACTGGAGGAGGTTTTACAGAGAGGTAGTTGATACCCCAAGCCTCTCAGTATTTAAGAGCTATTTGGATAATGCCCTTACTAACATGCTTTAACATTGGTCAGCTCTGAATTGTTCAGGCACTTGGACTAGATGATCACTGTAAGTCACATCCAAGTGAAATAGTCTATTCTATAATACAGGAAATATCTAACAAGTTCCCTGTGGATTACATCAATTTGGATTGTTCATTTTACCGCATTAGTGTTTACTACCAGTCTTCACTGCCCGTCAGATACACAGCTGACTGTTTCACAGTCTGGGAATGAATGAGCTGGGACGTACCTCATGGGCATATGATTTATTATTCAGAGCAACTGTACACTATCATGAGCAACTTACTCAAAACCACATGTTTTCGGTAAATTATTTTATCTTATAATCAGTTGAGCTATCTTATACGAAAGATGAAAGTCAGCACTAAGTTATTTTGTTGTCTGAGCTGCATTATTTCAGGTAACATGTATCAGATACCGCATGATGTAGCATGAGATGATACAATGCAGCATCCCCAAATACAGGGAAAGCTGAATGTTATTTCAGCTGCCAGGCGTATTTTTGGACAGTAAATTTTACAGCCAGTGTTTGTGCAAGAACAAATAGAAAACAGAAGACAACTACTTGTGGGCTTTCAAATGTGATCAATTTCAGAAAGAGGCTGTGGATATTTCTGTTGTACCACAATCTGCAGCACACGCACACACACATTTTGAAATACCTGTACTATCTATGGTTGCTGAAAATAAAATATTTCCACGCTCAAAATAAAATAAAGACAATAGTATAAGGCAATATGAAAAGATCCCTATGTGAATAGCTAGGTAAAGAAATGACAGAAGGAGGTGGGAAGTAATAGACCTCGTTGTCTGCAAGAAGTGAAAGAGGGGGGAGTGAAAGACAACATGATTATTTTGTGTGGTCAAAGAGGTTACGCTTACACTGAGTTCAGGGAGTATCTAGTAGCTATCTGGATATGTTTCCTAAAGCAAGGTCTGTTAAAATGGTAATTACTCCTGAGGAAAGACGGAGATGCCTCTTAATACTCAGGTCATTTAAAACTAGATTGCAAACTGCAGGGAACAATTTTAGACTGGCAGGGGAGAGTAACATGCAACCTGATACTCAGCTTTTCATCTCTAGTTACTCTTACTATGTGACATCACATTTCAGGGGACTCGGAACAAAATACCAGTCTCTCACACTGAGGGCACTGGAGATTTCTGTGTGGCTTGTTTGCCATTGTTCTGACAGTGTTGTTTCAGTAGACGTGCACTGAGTCTCTGACCAGATGTGAATTCAGGTTAAAACATCACAAAAATATTGTTAAAAGGTTGGCAAAAGGAAAAGACATATCACCTACACACCTCGGGATCCTCTTTTAAATATTAGCTGAAGTTTGGAGCATGGGATGGGGCTGGGGAATTCTCAGACTGATTATGCATTATAGCCCACTTCCTGTTTCCATTGAAGTCAAAGGCAAAACTCTCAGTGATCCCATGGGAACACATGCTATACTTTCCCACTCCATAGCTCTAATATTTTTAATGGACTTAAACATTTTTGCTTTAAAAAAAATCACACTCATGCTGACAGTTTAGACACCAAATTTCTTGAAGCTTGATGTAATTTGAAATAAGCCAGACGTGAAAACCTCTACAAACAAGATTTATAATGGAAACAAAATTTTAACCTTAATGTTGATAACTCCTGCGATACCACTAATACCAATAAAGGGAAGGAAAGGGGTTTTTTTGTCACTCTGTGGGGACAAAACTATACCATTACTCCCATCTGAAAAATAACTCCCACTAGGACTTCAAAAAATACGGGTCACAATCTCTCATACATGAGGATTCATTATGTTTCTCGTGGATCTTTCTAAGCTATTTCTATGCAAAGTTGAGTTCAGAGGTCACACGGTACATCATGCACAGCATATTGAGGAGCTTTCAGAAGCATAGGTACAGTTTGAAAGGTTATGTCATGCGTTATGTTAGGTTATGTCATGTCATATGGTTCAAAACTGCATCAGAGGAGGAGGAAAGCCATGTGAACCTCCCCATAAAGCAGCCTAACAAAGACCTAAGCCATTTGTGTTTTCAAGTAACTCCCACAAAGCACAGGTTTTCTTCCAAATTTAATTTCATGAAATTCCTGGACCAAGACAAACCTCTCTCTGGACAAGAAGAGGTGAATACAGCTCTTTCTTATTCTTAAGAAAGCCACTAGACAGACCAAAGACCAAAGTCAGTCTAGACTTGTCACCCTTTGGATATGAGTCTCATCCTGTGCTCTGCCTATTTAATGGGCCAAGTTAAAGTCTTTACCACTGGTTTTCAAATGTTATTCTTTACTCTTCCATGGATTGTCCTAATAAAGTGCAGACTTTTTAGAGACTTTGAGCACATGTTCCCACATCTCAGAAGTGGCCTTTCTTTCCTCTCTGTCTTTCCTTGGTTCAGAAGGTACCTGAGTCAAGGTAAATAACACCAAATATATGCAATGCTCTGCGGAGAAACATGCTCATTCTTTTATATTTTACTCTCCTTTTCCTCCTGTGATGTCAATAGCCCTCTTGTTTCAGAAAATAGAGCTTTTTGTATTATCTGTGATAAAGATAACCCTCCTTTGCAAGATACCCCGCTTAGGGAGGTGGAGAGGGAGGTCCCTGGGATTCAGTGACAGGATGCATGGGAATGGTTCAAAACTGCATCAGAGGAGGTTCAGATTGGACATTATGAAGCATTTCTTTACCAAGAGGGTGGTGAAACACTGGAACAGGCTTTCTAGAGGGGAGGATGATGCCCAAAGCCTGTCGGTGTTTAAAAGGCATTTGAATAACACCCTTACTTATATCCTTTAACTTTTGGTCAACCATGCAGTGGTCAGGCAGTAAGACTAGATGATCATTGTAGTTCCCTTCCAACTGAAATATTCTACTTTATTCTAGCCTAGTTTATGCTGTTCTGTTCTGATCTGTTGCACATAGCTGATGGTTGTAGCAATAAGTATACGCAAGAACAAAGAACAATAATCATCAGGAGTTGGTGAAATTACATGGCACAATCTGAAATCAAGCCTTTCTTTCTCTGGGCACAGCTTTGCCTGCTGAAATTAGGCTCTATCAGCAAATTCTTTATGTGCATATTAATTCAATAATAATATGATTATGACATGCATATACACAAGATAAACATGTAGGCAAATAGCAGGAAACCATCAGTCAGAGGCCACTCTAAAAACTCCATTGATAAAGAAAGAACATCTGACATTTTCAAAACTCTGAGTTAGATAATTAGCTCCCACAGCATTTTAATGACATTTGAACAATTAAGTCATTACATCTCCTAGAAAATGGCAGATAGCCATAGTAATAGTAGAGGAAAAAGAGACAATGATTAAAGCTGAACAAGTGTTTTTGAAGAAGAGAAATTTTGTTGAAGCAATTGTCTTCCAGAAATGTATCTGTTTCAACAACTCTTTTGAACATCTAAGTCCTTCTGACTGTTCCAGGCAGCAAACAGGAGAAATATTAAGATTAATCCTCACATTGCATTAGTTCAGATGTCGGGATGTCAAAGAAAGAGCTTCAAACTCTTAGTCCCACTCAGAGAGTAAAATATCTATCCCAGATCACAAGAGAGAGAAAAACATACATAGTCAAGTCAAAAGAACCCTCGCGTATAAAACCATTTCTGGTTTTGACTCAAAACCTCATATTTCTCCACAATTTTATTTTGAAAAATTTTCCAAAGGTTTGGGATTTTTTTCAAAATAGAATCAAACTTTTAAACCTTGAAATTTACTGAAAAACTATGTTTGTCCTCCAGACATCTTTACATGCTGTATATATCTAGTCTTTTTATTACTTTGGTGTTATTCATGTTCCACTTTCTTTATCCAGTGTAAACTTCCATTGTTTTAATTTTATTATCCAAGTTTAATTCCAGTCTAGAAGAAGACTGGAGACATGAAACAGTCATCATTGCAACTTTCAGCTAACTCTTATGAAGATATGGAAGGCAGGACTCCACATGTTTGAAGGTACACAGAGAGTTGCAGGCCCTTAAATGGCCATTGTTTCCTACCATTATCTTCTCTCATGAAGGCATGCGTCCTTCACACAGACTGTCTCTGAAATGCTGAACTGATTTGAGATGGCTGCATTGGCAGTGTGTGCTTGCAGGGATTCATTCATTGTCCCGGCAGTCAGCATAATACACTTTGCTGTGGCAGCTCTAAGTGGCAGCGACTGGGTATCTGTCACAGCCAATTCCTAGCCCAGGTCTGATTGACAAAAAACTAGAGGAGAAGATTTTCCGATATGTTCCATTCTCCTTTCCTTCCTATCCTTCAGGGTTGGTTTTTTGCATTGAAGTATTAAACACTTTCATGAGTGAATATAATGAGACCTTGTGTTTTCAAAATGGGCAGTTCTGCCAAGTGCATCTCAATCTGTTAAAAACCTAAAGGGCTATTTTAATGGTTTTTTTAGTAGAAATCAGGAATTGATTTAGATACTACTAAATTAAATGAACAAATACACTCCTGAGTAATACTATACTTCTCACATGTTCTTATCTTTCCTCACTTTCTTGTCTTCAGGCCTTTCTAAATCTTCCTAAATCTTTGCAGAGAACTGTAATGAAAGCAGCATATTTTGGACATGCTGACACCATTGCAAAGACCCTGAAACATAGAGCTAGTATCAGTTCTAAAAACACAAGATATATACATGCCTCAATCTGTCACTACATCATAACTCAGAGACCATTAACTTTGGCTATAGTTTTCTGAAGATCATGTGCATCTCAGCATGGTCTGGATGGAGCAAATGGGATAATTACAAGCTCATGGATCTCATCTCCGTTGCATCCCCAGGCATAGCCACCTCCCCTTCTCCCTCACATCTGCAACGTGTCCTCTTTTAATAAAGTATTGCTGAGTATGAATATATATACAACTCTCATATATTTTGTAAGATCATTTATTGCTGATTTATTTTCTATGTTATTTTAAAAGGCAAATAATAAACAAACAAACTGAACTATGAACTCCATTTTCAAGTGACACTGCAAACTAAGTAGGTTCCAAAAATACTGAGAAAGGTAAGTGTACTGATTTACAACTGGAAGGAATAGCAGTTTTTATCTACTAATAAATTGAAATGGAATAAATAAGGTATGCTTCTGAGAGAAAAAAATATAAAGGAGAATGGGTAAGAGATAATCAGCTATGAAGAAAAAGGACCCTTTGCCCCATAAACTGATTATCAGATATTAGGACTCGACAGAATTATGTGAATGTAGTGTTTTAGAACCAAATTTTAATAATACATTAGATATTCTATATCAAAAAATCTAGCTCGACATATTTATCCAAGCCAATATGTATTATTAAGGACATAAATGTAGATTTAGAACTGGCTAAAGGAGAAAATAAAGGATTATAATACAGAAGTAATATCACACTGTAAGAGACAACATGTAAGACAATTGGCAATTGGCCTTATGGGGTGTCTCCATCTGGAAACTGTAGTATAGGGAGCATGGATGAAATTCTGCGACAGCACTGAATCGGAAAAGCATCAGTACTAGCTGGAAAGTGAAGGAATAGGAGCAGGAATTTTTTTCTTCGGAGAACTGTAAATCCCAGGGGGAAAATTATTAATTTCATGCCGTACAGAAGAACTAAGAAATCTAGGAAAATTATTGCGGCATATAAGTATTTTGACAGCAACAAAGGCATAATCCTAAAAAATACTATACAGTGTTTCTGAAGCTGAATGAATGCCTAAAAGAAAAAGCAGTTTTTGCATGGTAGCTGTGAAGAGGTACTAAAGATGGGACAGGCCTTCTGTAGGCAGCTGGGATTCAGCAAATCATCTGGAACTTTATGGCAACCAAAGGTTGCTGAAAAGAAAAATAAACATGACTCACATTTAAGTTAATATAATGGTCTAGATTTTTTTATCTTGGAGAGGGAACAAATAGGGATGAGGCCTAGTAGCAGTCCACGTACAATTGACAGGTGGGGGCACGGAGAGTGAAAAAGGAACTGATTAAGGAGTCAGAAGATGAATTGAAGAATGGATGATTTAGGCTGAGCACCTCAAAGCCTTCTCGCAGAAAGGCATGTTATTCTGCAAAGGAGTCAAGGATATATCAAATTGAAGGCTTTAAATATGACTGGATAGAACACTAAGACTAAGAATTCATGCTTTAATTCAGGTCTCCACAAGCATATTTAGCTGAAAAACCACATTTACACATTTTTGTCTCTGTTAAAGGCTTCTTGGGCTTCAGTCCAGCCCTGAAAACCTCACTGCTGTCTCCCACCTACAGCTGCTTGTTCCTTCCCCTCTCCCTGCACCTCTATCCTTAAGGACAGGACATCAGTATTTCTACACCAGAAAATACTGTTATTGTCCCCTGGTCTCAACTCTTGAAAAGCTGTGACTTGCACGGCAGAACGTGTGTCTGGACAGAATCTTTCCCATCGACTGTTCCATGCAGCCAAGCCTGCCTTGACTCATACATGCACAGCCACAGCCTCTATCACTCTCCTGTTCCCTAGATTGTTTTTAATGTTGCACTTTCTACCATTTTTGTGTCAGATTTATTTTTATGGCTTATAAGTAAAATCATTCAGTTTACTCATCTGCATATTTTTCGTATAATAAAGTTTTGTGAATTATAAGCAAGTCCATCATTTCAGCAAAGGTTCTCCAAAGTGCCTTATTGGATTGAATTTAGAAAAGGGGTTTAAAAGCTGAACAGTTTGGTGGGTTAAATTAATTAATTGATGTTGGCACCCCATTTACCTTATCATTTTATGTCAATTATTATCACTGGTGACATTATTTCTGCCTTAAGAAACAAACATCAGCCACTATCTTTTCATAAAGAGTTTATGCTTACAAAAACTTCCAAGATGACCTTTCAGCATCTTATGTAAAAGCACCAAATATTTTTTTTTAAATATTCAAGTTATTAATCTGGATTTAAATTATATTTTTTTAATAAATACATTTCAGGTACTACTTACTTAAAATTTGTTGATTTCTGATTTGATTTGATATTGTAGGCAAATATAATCAATCATTCACACCGTGCATAGCCAAAAATGACTGAGGTTTGCAATGAGATATTGGAAATCTTTACATTTTCTAAAATAATATTTATTTTTAATATCCTGAACAACACATATTTTAAGTGTTAGAAATAAAGTGCCTGGGATATATACAGTAGAAAGGGTTGAATTTCAGGCAAAGATGACTGGAACAGATGAGTGAATATAGTGCAGAGGAATTAAGTGCTGAGAGCTGCAGTAATGTGATGCTTCAGGTTTTTCTTCTGTAAACAGGTCTTGTAAAGTCTCCAAAGCCTGCACTGGGCTAGAGCACTCTTGTTTTCAGGCCCATGCTCTCAGGCCCTTGTCCTAACCCCAGGTAAAGGGGAAGTCAGAACTGGTTTTCTTGGCTCTGACCTGTGCACAGGCATGCACATGCATACACACAAAATAGTGTCAGAGTTGGGATTAAGATGAGATCAAAAAGCAATTAAAATGACTGATGGATTAGTGGAGAAAGAATTTAAACAGATTTAGCTTTGTTTGTCTCACCAATGACAAGAAAATGCATCAAAGAACCTAAAAGGGAAAAAATAAAAGTTTTTTGCAGCCTATAAAAGATGAATTTTGCATTCTTTGATTTTTTGTCAAAGACCACACTTTGGGAAGAATGGAGAGAAGAAAGTACCCTGCAGGCACACTTCATCTGCTGCTTATTTTATTCTCCTTCCTGCTGAGCTTGAAGAGGCACAGCCTGGCTTCTGAAGGCATTCTGTGTCCTGATTGAGCAGCCTCTGCTTTTCTGTTGCACCTTCTGGAGCTCCGCTTCACTACTCACTGACAAGATCTAATCCACCTTGAATATGGCTTGCATCCTCTAAGTGGCTACTGTTATTTCAGATATATTTTCCTGAAACAAAACCTCAACTGCTGCTTGAAGTTCATATTAAATGAAGGGCAGTTATTTTACCACCACAGTCTCCTGAGCAGCAGTATTAAGCCCCTTGAAGATGGCTTCCAAAAATCCTGAGAAAATGTGTGCAGCTACTATCAGAAACATGCTTTTCCTACATAATGCTAATAAAGATGCTACATATTGACAATGTCCAATTCCAAGCCTCCAGTTCTCCCCAATATGGACAAATCACTCTGCAATGCCATATGTATGTGAAATACCTCACAACAGGAATAGTGTTTACTTAATAGTAAATCTAGAGGTATTTGACAACTGCTAAGCTAATGTGAGACGTGGAATATCATGGACTCACCTTTGCTATTAAATCCTGCACAGCTTACAGTCAGCAAAATGTACTGCTGCCTACATAAATCTTGCCAGGAGTGAACAGCTCTTACTAGAGGCATAATTATAGACGGAAGTGTGGGTATGCCTCAGTTCATGGGCAGTGGAAAATAATCAAAGATCTCCTCTCATAAGAAGCCATGTGCATTTCAAACTACACAAAACTTCTAAAGTGCTGAAGACATTAAGTGTCACCACCAGCAGGGTGTGTATGTTAGCCCGATAAAAAGCATATGATTGCCTGCAGACCAGTGAAGTGAACAGCATTGTGAATTTGGCAGGTACCTCTGTGCTGCTGACAAGGATCACAGCCCTGTCTCCCACAGCAGCTCCCACTGAGCAGTGAAATCCTGAAGGGGATTTGAGCCAAGCCCACCCAGCACTGCGCTCCGGGAGGCTGAGGGGTTTGCTTATCCGTTCAAGAGCCCAAGTGTCCAACAGATCCACAGTTTCTGAGCCACCTCTCAGTGATCTAGTGTGGATCTGACTATTCTCCAACAACTCTGCTATGAACAATTTATTCCTAAAAACATCCACTTTCAACCTTAGCCAGAAATTAGGAGTTGTCACCTTAGTTCATTTTCTTCAGTCAATCTTACAGAGTTATGCGCTACTTTGAGTCACAGGCCTCAAGGAAGCAGTGTTACACAGAGGCATCTTTCCACCAAATGAGTGAAGAGACAGTGTTTTCCTTCACCATAGGATGCTTGGATCGAGTATAGTAATAAAAGGAGTAAAACAGCGGTCATCTAACAGTGTGAAAAGAACACCGAGAAGAAAACAACACCTTAACCTTCCAGAAATAAATATTCATCATTATAAGCATGGTTTGCTGAAAACAATATATCTGAACAGTGAAATTCTAGATAAATCAGCAATAAAACCCACATCAATTTTTCCTGCAAGTAGAAAACAACCGAATGTCACCTATAAAATAATAGAATTAGTGCCCAGTTTAACAGAAATCTGTAATAAGAAGCAGATTTTCATATACTCTTTCTCAGCATCTTTGGCTTTCACATAGCTCCACTGTTTCATGTTTTCACAAAAGAGATAAAAATACATGCTTTTTTTCTTCCTTATAAGTCTCAGAGTTTTCAAGCACAGGTCATGTCTATATGGCCCAGACTTAAAGCTTTTAACCTTTATCTTGGAGATAAGAGACCATACAATTATTTTTAAACCTTACATTTTATTTCCAGTAGGCATGCAAGGATGCCATAAGACAGCCTAAAATTAATAATCCAATTCCTTACCTTTTGTGCCTCTACAGAAGATTGGAGTCTTCCTGGTCATCTCTTGAAAGTGAGCAAGTATATGCAGAAGAGCAATTCCTAAGGAAAAATCTGTTATACATGGATTAATGTGGTGTGAAATCATATTATATGCAGAAACTTTTGTTCTTTGATGGCCCTGAGTGACTTAAGTATACAGGATTTTTCTAAGGAGAAAAAGTGTTATTCACAAGCACCTTAACACATGGGTTTTGAGAAACTGGAAAACAATAGCTTTTTAACTAATTGCCTTTCACATGAACAAAATCCAATCAGCTTTTTTGTTATCGATACCTTTTTTATTCCTGCATAATTGTGGATTTGGAAGACTTGGATATGAAATATTGAGTATATTGAAATATTCCTGTGGGGCATGCACTGATTCTTCTAGGAAGAGAAGTAGATTTTTTTCCCTTGTAGATGGAGGATAGCTTAAAGAAATTTTTATTTACTCAGAGACAAGCTTTGAGTTTTGCACCCTAGCAGAGCATTTGTCTCATATCATTTATTCACACTGGAACTATATAGCTCATGGGAACAAATCAAAACAAGTTGGTCTTCAAGTACCTTCTACTTATACCTAAATGTTTTTCAAGTTACTGTTTAACATTTTGTTACATTGTCATACACTCCGCAGTGACCAAATAACTGAAGAGAAAGCTGAGGTGCCTGCAGCTTCAAACCCAATCCTCAAAGTACACAGTTCCTTAAGACGTACTTTAGAAAGTAACATGGAGACCTTCAGCCTGCAACAAGGGAGGAAACACTTTTCCCATCGCAGACAACTCTGAAGTTTCATAAATGCTTTTCGCTTTCCATTGAGAAGAACCCAAGAATCTTGCAATAGCATCAGGGAGAAAGCCAAAAAGCCACTGATCCCATTGCTCTTGTCATCTGTCTGTGTATGTGTGGTGGCTTCAGACACAGGCTCCAAACTGTGATAGTTTGGTGCAGGGCCAAGCTGCACAGGGGAAACCTCCAACCTCATCTTGAGCACTTGCTGTCAGAGCCCGTGTGCTTCTTTTTGGAAAGTTTGCTGGTATCTGTGCATCAAGATCTTGAAGGAAAAAAAGTTTGCTTCAAAATCCAGCTGTACTCCCACTCTCTCTTTTTAAATTAATAAATATCAAGTTCTGTAGTCACAGCACTTGATAAGGGTCAGCAAGACAATTGAGGGTAAGGGTCAGCAAGACAATTCAGATACTGCCCAGCCCTCCGTGGGGCTCAGTGCCTGCATGAGAAGAGGGAGTGCAGCAGTTTGTACACATCTTTGCACTCTTCAAAGAAAAATAAAGCCCAACCAACTATGCTGGCTTATATCCATGCCTGCCAGCATCTCAAAAGTGTTTTGCAAGGTTTTTTTCAGTTTTCCCACACTGAGAGAAGAAGACAAATCTTTCAATCTCAATAATTCATTTCACTAAAATGTACAACTAACAGACAAATAAAGTGCATATGTGTGTATTTGTGCTATGCCTGTGTGAATGTACAGAAGAGAAAGAAAATGGATACTTGGCTCTTTTGAATTTGAATTAGCAAGTCGGGCAGCAGGTAGGGTCATTTGGATTTCCTCTGTGCTGGAAGTAACTGCCTAGAGAAAGATAAACTGATGGATTTTTTCCCTTTGCTTTATATTTCGCCTTGCAAGAACTACTGTAGGGACAACAATTTATAAAAATAAAATACCTGAAGTTTTGTAGGTGGCTCACGCATCCAGTAGGAGATACTACTCTCAAAGGAGAGCATTTTCTGTATTTTTTTCAGTATGTCTTCATGTATATTTTCTGCATTAGGCAGAAGATAAAAGAAGTTACAATGTCCCAGGCTCATCAGTTGTATGTAAAATGTGACTCCAATATTAAGCTCATCTACTGCATGGCCATGTTTGTTAAAGACATTTTCTCATTCCTTTAAGGCAGTTTAAATGATACCAGCACATTTTCAAATTTCACTCAGGAATAATATGAAATAAGATGAGGCAAAGAGACTGTTCTTCCTACCTTCCTCTCATTGCTGAAATTCTATCCTCTTCCTTAATCTTCACAATCTTTTCTTTTCCAGCTTATGTTAACATATTTACACTTTAAAAGGGTATAATATGACAATGACATTACTAGAAAAGTTTTCTGGCTTCATATAGAGTAGATTATTGTTATAAACTTTTATTTTTAAGCCAGGATAAGAAAATCCCCTCTTGAAAAAATTATTAAAAACTAAGATGATATTGTTCATGCAGTAAAATTTGCATAATAGCAATTACCATGTTTTTATAGCTTGCATTGAAGTAAGAGAAGCAGCTAAAGGTTTTAGGTAATCATCAACCTTCATACAAACAGCCTGAAATACTTTTAATTTCAAAGCTTGAAGAAACTCTTTTGAGAGTAGACTTTAAAATGTGAATGATTCAACTCTGATGCCAGCTGAAAACCAGAATTTCCAGTTGCTTCCAAAGGCATTTCAAGCTCAAAGCTAAGCACCAAAGAGGCAAATGTGATCTGAAAGTTAAGATAATGTTTGATCTGCATGGAACCTATTTTGAGCAAAGTCATTTTGCGTAGTTTTGGATGTTGATGCAGGGTCCTTCTTTGAGCAGGGATGACTTTAATTTGACTCCTAGTCTGGCTGCCGGAAGAGTGTTCTTTTTATATGAAAAGAAAACATGTCATTTCACAGTGCAATCAGGAACTTGCATCCTTGTAGAAGCAATTCTACTGCAGTTAAGGGAATTGTCTCTCCTGATCCAGAGTTTCGAACACCAGTGAAGAAAGCTGCAATCTGAGTATTTTATGCTGATTGTGTCCAAGGTCATCTGAAAATTGTTACAGGAAATTCCCTGATATCTGAAAGATCAGACATTATCAGCCAAATGCACCACAGCTCCCAGACTTGCATTCTACAGTCAGCAGAGCAAACACAGAATGTGATAGGTCTTTTTTGACCAGGAAGCCTGACTTGGTACAGGTAGACTCTGTTAAATCTTAACCTGGGCTGATTCACCTTACAGAGATTAATTCAGGGTTAAGTCAAAGCAAAAAAATCTTTTCAGTTGACTTCATGAAGTCTTTTAATTTTCAGCCACAATAACGGGGGTTTTTTGCCCTTTTTTATACAAAGCTGAAAGTTCTGTGGACACAGCATTTTCATTAACTCTTAGTTAATAAAACTGAGTATTTTCCAAAAAGCTCTAGTCCATGAATTTGTGTTTACTTGATGTAACTTGTTCAAGACGAAATTTTTTTCTTTCCACTTCATCAACAGCCACATAGCCTTTTTTTTTTTTTTTTAGTCATTTGCCATCTGCTCTTAATTAACAAAAGCAAACAGTGATTGATAGACAGATACTGTGTCTGGTAGTAGTACCAAAAAGTGAGCTTACAGGTGTGGTGAAAACTAAGAATGCAGAAAACAGATTCCTCAACTGGGAGAAAGTTCTTTGTAACCTAGTTTGTGTGACTTTAGACCTCCACTGGACCTGTAGGTTTCTTTTCATTTTTAAAGCTGAAAACAGGATTCTACTTCTCCCCTTACTTAAGTAAACAGAATACTTGGAAAGAAAATAATTGTAAAACCCCTAAACTGAAATTAAAACTATTTTTAAAAGAATGCTGAATTAAGGTAAGGAGCTATGGAAAAGAGCAATGACCTACAATGGAACACATCAAGGAATTTTACTGGAAAAGTAGAAGAATAGCAAAGCAGCATGGGTTCTAAGATTTTCTCAGTTATGTGAAGAACTGTTAACTGGAATGTACCTGTCAGTGCAGAATACGTGTAGTCTTAAAAAATTTATATTCTGCAGTTTACAAAGAATAAGATGAATCCTAATTGGCTAATCAGCATAGAAATTAAAAAAGCTATAGAAAATGAGGAATGCATGTTATGCAGAAGAGAGGGATTTACCATAACACTATAATTACAGTGCATATCTTAGCACCACATAATTACAGTATGTATTGTAGAACTGTATATATATATGTTGGCTGTGCATCTTTTCGGGGAAAAGTAGAGAAAAATGTGTCAGTGATCTTCAGCAACAGAGCAGCTGTGGGTTTTGAACAACACTCTTGCTCTTCATGTCGCCTTTTACCCATCTGATCACTTATACTCCAGAGAGAGGTACAAGTCTTTAATTTGTTTCTACATTGCTAATAAAATATTTACTAAGAAGGTAAGGAATTTCAAGGAAATTTTCAAGGAAGAGGTAAGTAATTTGGAGACTATCCTCTTTGCAGATACCCATAAAGTAAGTTTTCCTTCACAGATGGACAAAATATTAAGCCTTTCATGATAAACTTCACGGTTGAGAAACACGGTTTTGCTTTGCACTTGTATGAAAACAAAGCCTGTCAGACACATTAACAAACACTGCCTCATTATATAAATTAGCATTTTTAAACTTTTATCTTTCCAGAAAAAAAAGTTGGGCTTAAAGATCTACCCATGTTGAAACTCTTTTAAACTGATACATTGTTCAATGTGTTTTGGATTCAATAGCAGAGTTTTTTTAATTAAAAAACCCTTTTCCTAAATATTTTTTGACAAACTCATCCTTCCCAAGACTTTTCCATCAACAATTAAGCTAAAGTAAAGAGACATAGCCTTACCTCTGTATAGAGATTTGGTTTTTTGGTTCATTGGACCCTGACACACTATTTTACTGTAAAACATTTTTGCTTGGACGAACATTTTGTCGTGACATGCCAACAGAGTGGAAAGGGCTGTTTTGAGAGGGGCAAGATAAGAAATCTTACTATGTAAATTATATGAAAATGTGCCTTTGAATAACTGGACTACCTCCACGATTTTCATCTGTAAAGAATAAATTCTGGTCTGTTCCACCTATAAAGTGTTAGTCTAAATAAAACCTAAGTAAATTCAATGGTAGCATGTAAGTGTAACTGAGAAGTTCAATTAAAGTGATTTGTACTGACAATTAAAAATAATTACATGAAACCTTTTCAATATTTTTACCAAAAATCTACTTCTTTAATCTCTAATTAATCAATAAGTTGTATTATACAGCTTTAAAATATCAAAAGCATTTCTAAAACTACCAGAAAATAATTCTCTCAAATTTCAGAAGAATTCTAAAATCTTCCAAATGATATCATCTTTAAGATTTAAAAAAATTCTATGATTCCTACCCCATCTCTGCAGAACTTCAGTGTATATGTCTAACTCAAGAAATTGAGACAAAGAGGATCTGCAAATTAAGCTGTTTCCAGTTGGCACTCTCTCAACATCATTTTTTATTTCCTTATACCTCTAGATCACCAAGATTCAGACAAAATGATTCCTGCTAAATATTAGAGTAGCGAAAAACAGCCCCAAATTCAGTGGGATGAAATATGTCAGTAAAATTCACCATGTATACAGTTCATAAAAAATTGATGTCTCAGGGACTAATTTAAAAAGCTGAAGCAAAAACTTTTGAACATATGCAATAGCTGTGAGTGGTGAAATACAGTGGTCCTGAATTATGCAAATGTGTCTTGGAAAAGTCTGGGGAGTAGTGGCAATAATTCAAGGCATCTGTTACTGCTGTTCACCTCCAATAAATGACACTTTTTTGTAGCCCTCATCAAAACTTGGATCTGTTTCCTGCTGGCAGGCCAACCCTGTTTCCTTGCCATCAGTGCAAATACCCTCAACCGCTGTGCTGGGAATGGCAGTGCCATGCGCTCTTCATTTTGTCCTGGGTTGCAATAACCCAAGGGTAATATTAAACCTGGATAATTCTGACTCCTTGAGGATATACATTATTCATACTGACTCCTGCCTAGCATGACTTTTGAGTATCCTTTACTTTTTCATCTCAGTAGTTCTTACAGGATGGAGGACTGTGAGGGTTTAGGACTAAATCAACTGCTGAAACAACAAGGAGGAAGTTTTACCCAGAAAAAACTGGGGCTTTTTTCCATCTCTTTCAAAAGCATCAGGATCAGATGAAAGCAGGATTCCTGCATTTTGTATCATTTTATGACAATGTGGATCATTGTGACAATTCCCTCTATAAATCTAAGAGACATTTCCCCTCCTATACCCAACACCACAAGATAGTACAGAGTTGAACATACTCTGACTAACCCAGTTATAGTTCTCACACTTCTCAATTGTATACCAGTAGCAGTAACAGCAGCAAAAAAATCTGTTATATACATGTTCTACCTATGAACACCTTGATATCATGACAAAATAACAAAGCAAACAGGTAGGTTAAAATAAGCTCTTCTTTAGTAAGCTTGATTTCATTTGAAAACTTATTATATTCCCTGCAGTGCACAAAAGTCTCCTCTGTGGACATTTATATTGTTGTATTTCAACAACAGCATATTCCCTAAATTTGCCAGCCACATGGAAAGACAATGCAGTTTCCTTTAAATCCCAACACACTTAAATACAATTCATATGATGCCTGTGAAGCATCATTACAACTTGCCAGTTCAGAGCAAATCCCTCTCTTTGAACACCTTGTTGTGATGAGAGCTGCCTGCCAAGAAAGCTCTCAACATATGGATTGAAGCTCTGAAGAATGTCTTTCTTGACTTAGAGATGTCTTTGACACCACTTTCACAGTAAGACTTGTAAATCCTTCAGTAATTTTGGGGAGGGATAAGAGATGTGTCTGCAAATGCACCTGATCAAAATATAAGCCATTCCAGAGGTATTTCCTAATCACCCCTCCACATTTCCCAAAAGATAAAGAAAGTGTGTTTCACTGATGCCTACTTTCTGCCTTAAAGGGTCAGCCACACTGCCCTGAAGTATGCAACATTAAAAAAGAGGATATAGCAGGCGTTGTACAGATTCTTCTGAAAGCAAATTAACAGCTAGGCTTTTGTAATGACGGATTTTGTTTATCTATCGTATAGCAGCAAGTCTTAGCCCCTTTCTGTCCTGTGGGCTCACAGGGTTTTTTAAATGGGTACTTTAACTCTAGGGTAGAGACTGTGTACAGCCATGGTAAAAATTTTATCATTAGAATTTTTTATTTTAAATCTTTGAGCACTTTACCTAAGTCTCTGTGTGGAAGATAAGATTACAGGAGTACAGCAACTGCTCATGTAACAGAAGTTTTTTCCTGAACTCTTAAGTGACCCAAGGCTGGCTCTGGGCAAACCTTAAATGGCGCATCTAAACAGTGAGATTCCCCCTCGGGCCTGCAAAGTTAAGCTGGAAATCTTGAGAATTGTCTATCTCACAATAATTCTAGCACTTCCTGCTCCAAGACTGATATACCGCAACAAGGGCCTTCTTTGTAACAGAGCCTATTTATTTCTAAATCATTTTAGCTGCAAATGGAAGGGCAGTGCACATAAAACTGAAAAAAAATCCCAAGACCTTTGAAAGGATATGATATTTACAGAAATCATTTTCAAACAGATGTTTTTCACCAGCAAAGTTGGTGGGCGAACATGACAAAATGTGTTTTCTTAAAATATGTAGTTTTGCCAAAACTGAAAAATTTTGTTGAATTGCATCACTTTTGATAGTATTGGATAGAAACATGTCTGAAGTCCAAGGTACATTGTTTTTCAAACAGAATTAAAAAGATAATAAAAATTGTACATTTGATGAAAAAGCATATATTCTGAATAAATTCATATTTTTTCACTAACCATTGAAAGAATTTTGTTTTAATTCAGGTGTTGAATGCAGAAAAAAATAAAAATATAAACATCCATGGGGCCAGAAAACACTTGTCTTCTAATCCATTCTATTTCAGTTTGTAAGAGAAAAGCCTGAATAAAACATTATATTTTATCATCTTGAGATTAATTTTATACAACTTGCTGATACATAAGATAATCATTAGCACACAAAAAAACTTTTTTGTGGTACTTCCAAGTGCAGTTTTGGGTTTGTTGCTTGTTTTTCTTGTAAAATTGAAATATTTTGATAGAACCACTAAAGCTGTATAAAATAAGTAAGGCCACAAAGTTATAATGACTCCTGGTTAAGATGCAATATGGTACTCAGAAAGTTATGGCATTAATTCATTGTGAGTGTGCAAAAATGCATGAATTTAATCATGTGTTTAAATCTTTCCTGGTCTGAGAGAGAGTGCTGTGATACAAAAGAAGGAATCTTCCTGTACAGAAACATACAAACATCAGCTTACTGTAAATATTGTATGTCTGGCACAAATGCAACAAAAGATTGCCAAGAGATTCTATGTTCTCATCCTGCAGAATGTAAAGCCCGCATGGAGAAGGCATTTTTCTGACAGCCTCAAAAATGAACTCTAGTCACTTGGGTTCTGTCAACTACCAAAGACTACATTCCATAGTCTCTCGTACAGGTTATTCACAAGTGAAATGCAAAAAGAGTCTGAGAGGTAAAGAGTTTGTATTTGTAAGACTCTTCTAACCCTTAAGATGACCCTTAAAACTCTGATGAAGGCAAAATGCTTTTTCTTTTGAGTTTTCTAATACTTGCTCAGTATTAGCAAGTATTAGGCTTTTCAGATAACCTTACAATATTCAATCTTCCTACCATCTGTAAGTCACATAGACAAGGCTGTATACAGAGAGAAAAGGAGTAAGAGGCGATCCATGTACATTTGTTTAAGATTGTACTATTTGTTGCTGAAAAATAAAAAAGCAATTCTAATTTTAAACAAATATTCAAATCTGCAAGGTGGTTCACCCATTCGTAACTCAGATGGAAAATAATGGTACTTCCTCCACAGGAGGTAAAAACTGATAAAGAGACTAACATCAATTACAGTAACAGCAATAATAAATGATCATCCAAAAAAAATAATCAAATCAAAATATTTATTGAAAGACAATATCTGTCTTGACATTTAGCTTATAACTGATATTCATAGTTTGGATTACCAGTTTTTGGTCTTAGTGGCTCTAAATTAAGTTACATTACTTTTAAAAAAAGTATATTTATTATTCATTTGTGATAAAGTGATATTTTCTTTCTATCAGAAATTGTGCATTAGAATTTATATATTATTTTGTCTCTAATGAATGTTACTACTATTTTCAGTGTTCATCTATACATGAATGACTATGTTTACAAATCAATAAAAAATGTTAAATAAATATCACCCTATAATTCTTATCAAAAAACTTTTCAAAATTTTGAACATTATTTCAGATATAGCTTTGACTACACACATTTCTTGTTGTGGGGAGGGGTGCAGTCGAAATGTAGGTAATGTTATGTGTGCCAGCAATGTAACTGTCACATAACACTCATTTATATTTTAATATAAATGATCAAGTGCTTGAACTATGCCAAAAAAACTATATTCTGCAAATAATCAGGAAAATATTCCAATTTGTCTTTTTTAACATAAAATTTCAACTTCAATAGCACTTTTTCCATCTTATTTTCCATTCTGCATACTAGTCCAGTTCATTGAAAGATAATTGCATGAACCACAAGATGAAAAATATATATAAACAATATTCTACTAGATCAAGTTTTCTTACCTCAGGCTTTAGCTCACCTTCTCTAAAAGACGCTACCATTTCTTGGCTGAAAGTGTCTCTAGTAATGCAGGCACTTAAGGTCAAAGTATAAAAGACCTTGACATTTGAGACCACTTAATACATTGTAGAGGCAATGCACAAAGTCCAAAATAAATGAGAGAAGGAGATCAAGGTCCTACCATGCTACTTTTAAAGAAGTGTGATTTTCAAGAACAAGACATCTGTACAGGTGTGATGTACTCCTGCCACAAAGACATTTTTCTTTCCATCTAGGAACCTAACGGGTGATGAATTTCTTAAAATTACACCATAAACATATAGTTATAATTATCTGGATCTGCCTTAAGAATTAAAGTAATATTTGATACAATAAAGTTATAGCATCCAGACTATATGTATCATTTTTGCCTTTGAAAGAGCCCTAGTATGTCAAATTCAGAGAGTGTTGTGAAGCTGACAGTGCATTTTTATCCCAAAGGAAAAGTAAAATATGCAGAAAAAAAGAGACTCTTCCACCTTTTGTCACGTCAGTGTTTTCTGTGTGGATGTTGCTGATTCAAAGCACTAAAAATTGAAAAATTTAATTCTGTTTTCTCAAGTGTATCTTCATTTAGATGATAGTACTAATTAATACAGGAAGAATTTTAGTACTTTTTGTAACTGTTGGGTCCTTATGTTTTTCTTCAAGCAGGTAACAGTACTATAAATAACATCATGTTTTATTATCATGCCTTTAAAAATAGCTTACTCAGATAGCAAAGAGAGAAAATTTAGCATCAAATAACAGACACAAATATTCCCATAAAGGATAGTTATCCTGCCTGAAACTGAAAATGCTTTGAACTGTCTCTCATGCCAATCCTCGGATCCTATGTTGAGAAGTAAGTGCTAGAAAACATCTTGAAAAAAAAAGTCAAACAAAAAAGTTCACAACCTGAACTTCCCTATGACATAGAAATGTAGACCCAGCTTAACGCATAGGCCTAATGCACAGGTTTCATTCCAGGCTCAGTGTGGTTTCTGGGGATTAATTAATATTTTGAAAATTGAATTTAAATGCTCTTCTACATTATGTCTGTTGTGTTTCCACTTCCTAGGTCTGGAGCTCTGAGGAGGCAAATCAAGTCCCACAAGACATCTGAAAAATTTTAGCAGTTATCAAATGAGAAAAGCAGGGGACATGTAAACTGAGGCAGATTATATTTCTATACTATTTAATTATTTAATATGTCAGAGTACAGTGACATATTACAGTTAATGTCAGTAACATTTTCTTTCCTTGTTAAGATAAATATCAAGGAGACAGAGTCAGTGAGTTTAATTATTTGCCTAATTGTCTACTTTCAATGTTCCACTACATCTGAACTCCAGCAACAGTTTTCAAATATTAAAACATATGTGTGCGTTATATGAATTGACAGGAATATTTTTTAAAAATTGAAGAAACTCCATTTTCTGGGTCATTAATTCCCGTTTGCAATCACAAGCAATCGCAGTTGATAATTCCCTGTAATATTTATTCTGGCTTCATCTTGAAAGCAGTTTTATTTCTTGCATCCACTGTTCCTGCAGAAGAGTTGTTACATGACCTTGTTGTTCCGATGCTTAAGAATACTTTTCTCATTTCCTTCCTATATTTATCCATATGCTAATTTTCACTTGTTCCCACTTTGTTCTTTAGTCAAACAGCACATTAGATTCGTGAATATATCTTCCCTCTCAATCTATTATTTTATATCACACAGAAATTTTCTCCTTTCATTCTTCATCATAGCAGTAATGCCAGTTCTGTGACATGAGCAATTTTCACTACAAAATTTCTACCCACTGTATTCAGGTCAAGAAATGAAATATTTAACATGATTAATCTCAAGTTAGTCCTTGAGACTCCAAGACCTCAACCAAAGTCCGTGTTCAGCATGATACCCTGAAGTCTGCTTTTTGGCAAGACAGAACACAATGTATTAATATACTACGTCTCACTTTCCTTGGATTTATTAATGCCTTTAGACTATATCTTAAGGTCTATTTTCTGCAGTTTTACATAAGAAAATGACTGATTAAATTAGAAAAGAAGACCACCACTGTAAAATATTTTCACTTCAAATCACTTTTCCCAAAGTAAATAGAAAGAATATACTAAGAAATAAAGCCTGTTTAGGGTCTATGTTCAGCTATGACCAGAAGCAGAAGTGTTAGAAATCTTAAAAATAATCATCCTCCTGCAAGCCATTGCAGCCCAACTCTGTAGGCTCCAGAGGATCAGATAAACATCTGAACTTTTAGACACTTGTCCATGGCTTACCCAAATTCCAAGTCTTTTGGGGTCACCTATCATTATGAATTTCCTTCTTTTTATGTTTGCCAGACTCTTTTAACCCTAAATTTCCAGAGCTTCATAGAATTTAATTGCTCAGCTCCCCCAAAATGCAAAGGTTGCATGATTAAATTCCACTTAGCTCTCGAAAGATAAAGTTCACGGTTACTTAATGTATAACCCTGTCTAAAAAATGTCATTAACATATACAATTCACACAACTGTGGAAACTCTACTATCCCCTTAAGGTGAAGCTGCTCTAGTCTTGCATTGTGTATGCATGTGTCAATTTTTCCCCCCATTTATGACTACATACTAAAAAAATAAAAACAAAAACAAAAAACAAAAAAGGAAAAAAAAAAGGGAAAAAAACCAAAAAAACAGACAAAACAAACAAACAAAAACAAACAAACAAAACAAACAAACAAAAAAATCAACCTTCAGTGTGTTAAAACTCCTGAACTTTTAAAGTACAGGTTCTGCAAAATACCAAAATTCACCAAGTTCTTCTATTTCTGTTAACTTAATATGTTATTTAAAAACATAAATGTTAAAAAAGTACATACCTAGATGTATTTTTATGTGTTTTATTGTTTTAATGTCTTAGAAACTAATAAATGGATTTACCAATTATGTCATACTTAGCAGTACTTTTTAGGTTTAAAACAAATTTTTGATCACTTTTCATGTAAAACCATCTGTGTCTGTACATACTCACAGACTAGCTAAATGAGGCACCCATTCAAGATATTTTTGCATCTGACTGCCTGAATTTAGGAACATAAAATCCTCATAAAGGGCCTAACTTGCTTCATTTTCAGTACCCAATTTCTATCACCTTGCTCAACACTACTCACCAAGTAAAAAAAACCTTCACAACACAGTCTATTGTTTGATATTGAAACACTTTATCTGTCTTTCAAACCAAGAGCTGAGGTGATCACTATGCAGGTCTCTTCTACAGATATTTCAGAAAAGAGCAAGAGGAATTCAGAGATGCTCCACGAATATTTTTAATTCCTATTTATCACACCTTGTTGTGCGGACACATCTATTCCTCTCTCCTATTTCTTTGCCTTTAACCAGAAATAATTGTGGAAGATGAGATGGCATACAACAGTTCACACGTTCTCAATAATCAACACTGGCATAAATTTCTCATAAACAAATATAAGCTTCTTTTAGATATGTCTCTCAGCAGGCTCAACTTATTCAGCTCCAGGAGGGTTATCAAGAGTGGTGTATTTGTCAAAAGGAAAATACTGACCTCTGATGAATAGAAAATCACCGTGGAAAACCACTGTGGCCACAGTCTTGCAGAGACTTGTGCTTGTTCTGGGCTTTGTTCGTTAGGATTAGTGCCTTCAAAATCAATGTGATTAATAAATGCAGTGCCTCATGGTGTGTGTGTCTGAACACAAATGTAAGTTATTGCAGGCTTCTCTCAATGAAACAGAAACCTTCTGAAAGTTTCAGGTTTCTCTAGGGAGAACTTCCCTAGAGAAACAGAAAACAGATTAAACTGAGGAAATAAAATAAGTCTGAAGCACTTTTCCAGTAACTGCAGGGATGGAGAGGGTGTCAATTTTAAGAGGTAGAATTTAATGAAAAAACAGGATTTCTTGGAAAAACTCTTACAAATATCTATGCATTAAAAAAATAGTTACAAGAAGTTCTATGAAGTCTGGCTTTTGGGTACATGGAGAATTCAACTTAAGGAATTAAATTTAAAATTGTGTCGTCTAGACCTGTTGAAGTCAGGATGCTAAGATTCCTAAATTACTCCTAAAAGTATCTTTGGACTTTTTTCAAATGGCTTTCCTGATAATTTATTCAGCATGTTAAATGGCAAGAAATTAACCACTAAAGTCCAAACCCCGCTATTCCCCCCAAAAAACCTGAAAGAAACCAAAAGTCCTAAACTGATACAAAAGCCATTTTTATACTTAATGTCTCTAAAGTAGTTACCATAGTCATTTCAGAATACTCACATCCTTTCAAGAGAGTGTTATATATTTGAAAGACACGACATATTTAATAGTTGTTCTAGCTCTATTCCTACAATAATTTAAGCATGACCATGACAATATTTCACTTTTCCTCTATGAGAACAATGTATTACTTCGACATCCATGCTTAGTTACAAGTGACAAAATGTTAGTTTGACATTGAATCGCAGCATTTTTTCTAATTTTAAGGCAAAACAACATTGGTTAGAATTGCAATGTGGAATTATGTTCTAATATGACTATTTTCCATTTTATAGTACATTTATTTGCCAAGCTTTTATTCCTGTTGGCAAATTTAAACAACAAACTAGTGCACAGCCTGTCAATTTTTTTGAATTTCCAAAACTGCATTAAAAGGCAACACTGACATCCTTAACACATTATAATAAAACTTTGTGTCATGGCAACAAAAAGCAGTGAATTTGTGTTTAAAATTTGCTACAATCATTTCTTCAATGGTATCTAGTTACATTTTGTCTCTCTCTTGTTGAATACCCCTTCTTAGTTTCAGCCATCTTACTGGAGTTATTCACAGTCTCTGTGCCGATGTTAACAAGGAATAAAAATTTGATTGCTTCTAAATGGATGTTTAAATTGGATAATGTGCAAAAATCTCTGTCTGTGTGAGACAGCAGAATGATAAATGAGCGTGCTTTAAAGTGGGAAGCCCTCCAGGTTGTATGCCTCCTCAAATCCCCCTGAAGACTGAGAGAACATCATAGACATTGTATAGTAATAGATACCAATAGTAATCACATTCCATCAAAAAAGATAAATGAAATAAATATTCAGAAGTAAAGACACAACATTAAATAGTTCTGATGTAGTTAAAGTGTTAACCGCTTTGTTCAGAATTTAATTTGAAAGGAAGGAAAATAATTTTCTATGATGCTGATACAGAGGGGAATTGAAATTATGTGATTGATTGATTGATTGATTGATTTTTCTTTCATCAAAGTACAACATATATGTCTCTGAATGTGCTTAAGATTTTGTTACCACAAAGTGGTTTCTGTTTCTGTTAAAGTGGTGGAATGTTGTCCTCTGAAATAAATAGGAGTCACTCTGTGCTGGGGATAGTAGAAGGGCAGTGTCAGGAAGAAAAGGAGCTTTGTTGTACTTGTAGTACTTATAGTACTTGTGCAATGTACTGCAGTTGTGGTTGTACTGAGATCACTATCAAGTCCAAAAAAAAAAGAACAAAAGATTCTGTAGAGATAATAATTAGCTTCAGTGTAAAAAACACAAGGTCAGCTCCAAATGCCTTTCCTCATGTCAAGTCACACTTAATCACACCAAGAGGAACCTCATTGATTTCAGTGAGAGTGTTTCTACCAAGGAACTGCTGGGGTTGAAATACATCAGGATCTGCTCATAATGTGTGAATGGCCTGTATCACAGAGCTTCCATAATCTCTATATAAACACACTGTAAATAGTTTATACACACTAAGGTGAAACATCCATAGTGCACTAAGCAGGTCCAACTTGCAGTACTTGCTCTCTTGGTGAAGAGTGGTGGGATTCTCCTGCAGCAAACACTGGGAGTTGAAAGAAAGGTCAACAACAGTTATAAAATAAAGTTCTACCATATGGTAAGTTATCGTTTTCATATGCTGTGAAGCATGGACAGCCATAGAGTGAGTTTCAGAGTAAAACTGAACCTTCCAAATCTAAGCTAAGCCCAAATCATGTCAATTGTTAAAAGCTAAGCAAACTACTATAAATTTCATTTTGTTCTCTTTTCAGGTATCTAGCTCCTATTTTTCAGACAGGAATTGTGATAAATTGAGTGAAGAGAAGGTTCTTATCATATTATTGGTTCAAATAAAATTTCACAAGGTATCTAGTCATATATATATATATATGTATATAAACTGCATTGGCAGTAGTCAAGATACTCAAAACAATAATTTCTCCTTCTCTAAATGAAGCTTTGCATCATGGTCTATGCAGACCTACATAACTCCTTTCCAAGTGACATTTCTAATATATATAACAGATTAACAGAACAGTTGGGGTTGGAAGGAAACTCTGGAGGTCGTCTGGTCCAACACCCCTTGGTGCCAAGCCTGTACACCTAGATAAAGTTGCCTGGGATCACATCCAGACAGCTTTTGAATATCTCCAAGAAAAGAGACTCCACTGGTCTCTGGGCAATCTTTATCAGAGTTCAGTCACCTTCACAGTGGAAAGTGTTTTCTGATTTTCATAGGGAACCTCTTCTCCCTCAGTTTGTGCCCATTGCCTCTAGTCCTGTCACTGGACACCTCTGAAAAGAGCCCGGTTCCATCCTCTTTACACTCTCCCTTCAGGCTTGCACACATTTACGGGTCTCCCCTGAACTTTCTCTTCTCCAGGCATAACAGTCCCAGCTCTCTCTGCCTTTCTTCACAGAAGTTCCAGGCCCTTATAATCTTTGTGGCATTTCAGTGGGCTCTCTCCAGTGGCTCCATGTCTCTCCTGTTCTGGGGATTGCAGAATTAGACATGGAACTCCAGATGTGTCCTCAGTAGTGCTGAAAGAAAGGTTGACCTCCCTCAACCTGTCAGAAACGCTTCTCCTTATGCAACTCAGAATACCCTTAATTTTTGCTGTAATGTTCAGTGTGTTATCCACCAGGTTCCTCAAGTCCTTTTCTGCCAAGGTGATTTACAGCCATCTGGTCCTCAAAGATGTAGTTACTAAAAATTCTTTTTCTCTCCCACTTGAAGAATCCAGAAATGCAAAAAATTTGTCAGTTGTCCCACAAAAATTATAGTCTTTCCTTTAAAAAAATCTAAAAGGAACAAGTGTATGAAACTCCAGCTTTACACCACAATAATTTGGAACTAACGGATAAATGGGAGCCATTCAAAGAATATCCCTAATTAACTATTGCTCAGTGTACAAGTAAGGACATTTGAATGATATCTCAAGGAGTTATTTTAGCAATTCACCTTAAAACTCTCAAGACAGCTTAATAATGGTGGGCAGAAGTCATTAATGTTTGTGTATTTGGCTGGAATCAAAACACACCTTTTCATAAATCCACAAAGATTGTGCAGGGCAGCTATGAGGGACAGAAAGCCAGCAAGGGCAAGCCATCCAGGCAGACTGCAGGGCAATAGCAGGGAATTAAAGAATACAGAAAATCTTGTTCCTCATAAGAGCTCCTTTGTGCAGTTCAGCTTAGTCCACTTTGGGAAGGAGCCTTTTTAAGTTTGTCCTCATGGAGACTTCACATTATTTTGCAAGAGCTTTCCTTGGCAACAGTTCAGATTGATTCAGCCAACCTTCATTGATATGACAGACAATGCAAGCACTGTCAAAAGGAAGAGAAAAAGGGATCCTGATTGGGACCTCTCTGAAATAGCAGCAGTCCATTGTCTTTTAAAGAGTTTTCTTTTACCCACTTCAGTGGCCATAAGCTTACCACAAAAGAAATCCTTTTTGTCTCAGAAAGGTCAAAACAGATGTGCAGACAACTGAAGACAAAGTAAGGACAGACCTGACTCTAGTGTCCTCACACAGCTGAACTGAACAAGACTTATGCTGCTTTTCAATCTATCTCCTCCCTTCATTTCTATTTGGGATTAGAAGCTGAAGAGCCAGAGAAACAAAGACAGACTGTTTTAATCAAGAGTCCCAGGAAAATACCTGCAGTTGCAAGATTACCACTGTGATTTCTCAAAATGGAGCAGGCCAAACAAGCTTCCAACAAACATGTAAAAAATTGGCACTTTATCTAAATTATTTTCCCTAACAATTTAAAGTCCTCCCTGTCCCAAATCCATGATGGAATTTGAAATTCATACTGGAAATGGAGTGGAGGTAATAACTAAAGAATATATTACTGCTTTTCCCAGTGTTGGTCTATCCAGGGATCACTGCTAGCTAATGACAAATTGCCTGTGCTGATATGAATAGTGTTCCATTTCTACTAAAATGCCAATAGTTTAGCAGATAATTTCCCTGCAGAAACTTTGATTTTGGTACTGAAAATGACTCAGAGAAGTTAACTTGAAAATTAGCCTGTGAATACAAAGTAAAAATAAATTAACAAATAAAGACAAAACAATAAAAAATACGTTAACTGTCATTGACAAATGAAAAGAGATCATGCTTTCATGTCCTTTACACAGAACTTCATTGTTACTCTGCTTTCCATCATGCAAAGCTACAGGGAAATGTAGAAACTGAAAGATATTTTTTATACCACAGAGGCAAAACTTCATTAGTATTAAATGTGATGTTGTACGTGGTGGAAGAGCATCAGTTCTAGGAGCTGAGATTTAGCTTCATATTTTTAGCATTTTCCCCCTCTCCCTGGTCACTGATAGGTATGAAAACATTTTCCTAATGCAAATATTCTCTAATTGAGCCCTTGCTGCATGAATGAGTGTGGTTTTCCTTTGGGAGCTCATTACACAGCCTTGCTCCCTTGCCCAAATATTCTGCAGCTTTCATACAGTCTCTCACATTTTACAGTCAAATTATACAAGGAGATTGCAAACATCTTTCTGAGTTGCATGTTTCAATTCCTGTTTTTAAAAGAGTCTTATTTTTGAAAAAGGAAAGCCACTAAAAAACTCATAGCAATGCTGGATGTCGAGTCAGTGAGAGATTCTGCTGTGAAGAGACAGCATCTTTTGCAAACTTGTGTCTGCACTACATCCGTGCTCCCCACCTGAGTGCAGTGATTTATGAGACCTTGTTTTCTTCCTCATTCCCACCCCAGTCATAGGAGAAGCTTTCAGCTGCAAAGCTCAATTTCCTCTGACAATGAAGTATTATTCCTCTGACAGCAATTAATTTCTCCCGCAGCAGAGATGCATTATCTTTTAGCAAATGCAAAATTTACTAAGGGCAGCTGTCAGCTACACAATAATAAACAGACTGGTTATTTCAAAGTATGAAGAATCAGTTTTAAGACAATATAGAAAATTTAACTGTGGGTCAAAATCAAAATTATCTTTCATTAGTATCTTTCAAAAATCCCCAAGCACAAATGCCTATATCTTCAGAATTTTATTGTAAATCAAAATTAATCCCACTAAACAAATATGCATTCTCAAGAAAAAGGAATTGTAAAAAAAAATAATAGATTTCTTACTGTGAAATGAAAAATCTCTTTCTAAAATTATTAATTAACATACAATATTGTAATACTGAATTTAAGATAAGAAATTTTTTACAAAAAAGACTGAGATTTCTGCCAAAGGAAATAGACCAGCTTGCAATTCTCAGTAGTTCAAGTCTTCCTATATATGCAGTAAACATTCATTTTCAGCAGAACATTACATCTCCTTTAAACTTCCATTCAGAAATATAAATACTAAAAAGATCCAATAGATCCCAGAGATTCTAAAAGGACAAGATTAATACAGAATATGTTGTCAGTTTCACACAACTGGGCATAGATTTAGGATATTTGGGACATAGTCTATAAGAATTATGGATGATGAAAAATATTTATAAAATATTTACAGTAAGTGAATTCAACAAATATGAGGTCAGAAGACTACTAGATGATCTTTAAAGTCCCTTCCAACCCAAACTATTTTATGATCATATAATCAATCAAATAGCTTTTTTAACAATTTCTAAATAATTTCTGTGTTAGACAAAGTTGCATGTCTTCTCAAGAAAACTGGAAGTGTTGTAGGCTTGCCATTAATATAGAGCTATGAAAATTAAACTTCTAAAGAGTTTTGGATAACTTTATCATATAATTTTCATTCCTCTAAGTAAGGTTGAAAACCAAATATTCAAAAATACAACTGAAGAAATGATGAAAAATATGAACTCAAAAAAAGCATACATATTTGAAATACCAGTTGAAAGAAAAAGTCGTTTTCATTGAAGTAATACAAATCAGTAGGCAAGCAGCTAATATTTTCCACTTAAACTTTTAAATAAGATAGAAGTTAACAAGACCCCAGACACTTTCCTGCATTTAAGAGAGTGGTATCTGCAGAAATGTACAGGCACTTGAGTTTTAAAATTTCACTTTCATGCTTTTCAGCATGTTCTTACATATGACATGGTATCAATAGGACTTTTTATTACATAGTACTATTGTAAATTATAAAATAAAAAGAGAAGATGTTAAAAAGTATCTGTTTACCCTGTTACTTGGAAAAACTCACAAATACCTATAGCATTCTCAGTGGGTGTTTGCATGTGCTGATCCTGCAAACCTCTAATGAAAGATTCCACAGTATTTCATTTGAAATTTCCTTTACTACAGTCAAATATCTATTTTTATTTTTCCAGTTCTTGTGATCAAGGAGAATAAATTGAACACTGTTTTTTTTACAGCCTTTTGTCTATTGGAAGTTGCTAATGTTCCCTCCGTAAACGTCTTGTTTTCTGGATTAAAAAACTCAACTCTTTCAATCTTTTCTATCAGTTAATTGTTTCAAAACCTCTTATCATGCTTGTTTTTTTCCTCTCAATTCCTTCATGTTGATCTATATCTTCTTAGTAGTATGGCAAGCAGATTGGCACAGCCATCCAGATGAACCCTTACATTTTCTGAAAAAAAGCAACTTGCTATTTACTTCCTGGATAAAGACATAGCCCTCATCCTGGAATGAGATTTATTCTGTTCTCTTTGTACCCTCCTAAACTTATGTTCTGTTTAGTTTGTCATCCATTTCAATAGGCCAATTTCTGCCATAAGAAATAACTTGTTATATATCGTGCCTTTTCTTTACACTTAGCACGTGTTTTAGTGTGTTTTACTTTGTTGATTTCAGACTGTCTCTTTAACTCTTAAGAACCATTTTGAATGGCCTTCAGGAATTACATTATGTTTAGGTCTTGTCAGTAGTTTGACTTTAGTGTTATCCTTCCATAAAAAAGATTAATTGGCCTATGAAAAGCCATTAGTGTCTCCTACAATAAATAATGCCTTTTATTTCTGCCCATGGGATTCTAAACCAGCTATGGTCTCTCTCTTCTTCAAAGTAATAATTGACGACATCATTGAGGCAATAAAGACAACAAATGCCAGCTACCTTACCTACACTGTTAGTTCAAATGACTTCAAAAAAGTTAATGGCCTGAGCAATTCAAGTGGAATTTGGCCCCGATGACATACTGGTCATTTTTATAACCATTAGGTAGAAGTATGGTTTTGTGTGAATATTAAATTTTATTTGTCAGTTCACTTACAACTGAATTATAGCAGAATCTCAGGAAACTCTGTTCTGTATGCTACCATCATCTGATATGTTCTAAGATACAGGCTCTTTTCCTGTGGTACCAGCATGAATATTGAAAAAACTTTTTACATGTAAACACTAAATGACGCCTCTTAAGTTTCTTCAAAAGAATATTTTATGGCTATGGGTGGCTTTTTTCAGTTTTCTTTTTTTCTTTCTAATTCTGGAGAAAACACCCCCTGCCCCCAAAAAATTCTAGAAGATTTTTTTTCCTGACCAAGAAAGGTTTGGGGCTTCTCAACACCACATTTCTGGGATAGCTGTCCTGAGGTGCCCACCTTATTTAGCTGGCTTCTTTAAGGGGAGGAGATCTCACAGGGCTTGGAGGGAGGAGGACATTATCAAGTTATTACCACTGAATGTTTTATTTGTCTGGTCTCTTGATCAAATTCCCTTAATTGCATTGCACAATCTCGTGCTTTACATGTTACACATCTGGAATGCAGCATAAAACGTTCACTGGATTGCTGTCCCTTATTTCTTTACAATAAAGTACTGTAGGAAATCTCATTTTTCATTTGAACTGGTTTGAAAGAACTCAGAGTCGGCAGGGATGAGGGGATTTGCTGTTACAAAAATGTTATGTGTAGTAATTAAAATGCTCCATTTGTTTCACTGAGTGACTGACAAGAATATAGCATCTCTTTGATTATTTACAGACCCACCATTTCAAGACCATTTAGATCTGGCAGCCTTGTATCCCCTGGAAACCTACATGAGGAGATTTGGATCACAGTTTTATTAAACAGTGAAAAATAGTTTAGAGATATTTTTCTTCTTGCCCTCTCAATGGGATCTGCAGATATGGCTAAGGGACATAGGGAGATTCCTTATCTGATCATAGTATTTGTAATAGGTAAAGTTCAGGTTTGCTTTTAACATGCAATAACATGAGACAAAGTCAATATTGTTATTCAGATATGCTCAGTTCTCCAAGTAGAACTAAAGGAATTCACTATGCTTGTTTATATTTTGACAATCAAGACCAATTATTGTTCTAGGTGTTGTATGAAGACATCTCAGTGTGTATATGCCATCTCATTTAGGCCAAGATAAAACTGATGTGTAAAATATAAAATAAGTGGTAATACAAATAAATTCAGAATATTGTACCAAATAATCAAATTAAACTATTGTGTCAAATTTTTCCTCTTTCTTTTAGCTGTCAACTGTATGCAAATCATTAAGATTCATCTAACAGATGGATTTGTATTCAGGAAGATTTGATCCATCAACAGTGTCAAAGCAAGTTCTAATCTTTTTTTGCCATCTGTACGAATAATTATTTGCTGGTATCAATGATACACAAGATAGGAACTTCAAAATTATAACAGATATATTTCTAATAATGAATATGTCAGATACCACCATAATCACTGAGGCAAAATGTTCATTACTTAGTCTGAAGCTGTTGTTTCAAATCCAATTAATTCTTCCAATTCAAATACCCTATTTTCTTCTCTCACCTTTTCCTTTCCTTTTCCTGTGAAGATGCTAAAGGCATCCTATGTAAAAAAAGGTGTGCAGTGTGCTATGTAGAAAAGTATCACCTTTCACGAATTTTAGATTCCTTAGACTTCAGTTTCTTCACGTTTCACATTTTTAAGAGCTGGTAGAACAGAAGCTACAAACACTTTGTTTTTGTTTCATTCTTTATATTCTTTTATCTAGTGCCATTAACAGCCTGTCTTCTATGATAAACAAAATAGCCTTTGAATTTCTCTTGATAAAAACACCTTTTATAGCCATATGTTTGATAATTTCATCATTCAGTTCTGGTTCTCTTTTTGTTCTGCATTATTCTTTTTTTTGTTTTTAAGATGGAGTGGCCAATATCACATGAAGTATCCCAGACAAACATGTAAGTGAATTATGTAATGACAATAACAAACATAGCAATGAACTGTGTAATGGCAATAACACTTTTTTATAGAATTTCCCAGTTCTTACAATCCCTAATGACTTAGGTTTTCTTTCATCTGATTCCTGTCTAACTCTCTTGAACAAAGGTCCTCACTAACATATCTGCAGTGACATTAAATTCTCTAAACTTTCCTGGTGCTGTTCATTTTAGACTCTTCTAAAGCACTTCCGTTTTTCCCTATAGTATTGTTATATATTTATCAGCATTGAAATCCAAGGGCAATAGCACTGACTTCATTTACTCCACTACTTCATCAATCTCTGAAATTTTTTACAGTCCTCTGCCTGACTTACCAGAATTGTTCTCATCTACCGTTGTATTTCTTTCTACCAAATATTTTCTACTTTAATTTATCTCAGCGTCTCTTCACTTTCTGCATAAAACCAATGACAGTAATGAAGAAATTAGTGAACTTCTAAAAGTCTTTAATACTTCTTTCTTCTGAAAGAAAAAGACTCTTGAAAGAATTTGCTTTGGGAATTAGTAAAAAAGAGAAAGCCATGGTAAGAAGCCTGGGAAAAAAATTATTTTGTGAGGCTACAAATATTGGAGAATGTGTCTGGAAAAGGAAACCTATTAACCAGAACAGACAGACTTCACACCCACTTCAAGTCTTCAGACCCTCATTTAGGACTGTCTTCTTTGGTGTATAACTCTTGTCTCCAGCTTTAACTTGTTATTCTCTGGGTGGTTGTAGAATTTGCCAAGTCAAATCCTGTTCTGTTTGGTAATTGTCTTCAAGATCTTTGAGATCAGAAAGAAGACCTTAAACTCGAAGAGGAAGTCACTTACCATGATGGACTTCCAAACAAAGTTCTTTTTTCTTCAGTGACCAGAACCAAAAGGAAGGTAGAAAGGCACATTTCATGTCAGCTGGGACCTGCTTATGACCGTCACATTCAGTGTCTAACCACACAGTTAAAGCAGTCTTTAAGGGAATCAGAAAAAACTGCAGACTAGCACAGTAAATATCTCATTAGAGAGAAGGGAATTAATTTTCCCAGCCAGTTGGAGAGGGAAAAGAAAACATTTTTGGAAACTGATGTTACCTGCTCATCCAGTGCCAGCGAGGAGTCAAAGAGAGCTCTGAGGCTTTGCACCGTTTTTATGAATGGCAGCTGTATTTCTGCAGTAAAAGGTGGAAGCAATTTTTTTGACCAGATATTCAAAGACTTTTCTGGTCAGTATTATTTCACTTTTTCCTAGGTTCAGCCTGACATGTGGGATGACATTCTGACAGTCCAAAAGCAAGGAAGTCAGAGTCCATCAGCTGACATAACCTTGTAATTTCCTTCCCTGTATTGATTGCTGGTACAGGCAGTCAGCAATGCCAGTCATTATGTACTTCTCAGTTATATGCATTAATATAAATTGCCAGCTGGTGCCCAGTCTTCTTCACGGAGCTTTTGACACTTGCCACCATCAGAAGAAATGGCTTAGATGTTGCAAGTGGGGGACATGGAGATTTGAGCCTACTAGCTGTTAAAGAAGATGAGATGGGTAGAATTGAGATCTACTCTCTGATCTAATGCTGTCCATTCGGGGATGGGACGTTTTCTTTAGGGAAGAAGAAACATCTTTTATGTGAAACACAGAAAGAAAAAGAAAGGAGAAATTCACAACAATATTTTTACAATTCCAACCTTCAAAGAAGGTATTCATGGTAAAAAATCAAATCAGTATAATGAAAACTCTACCTGATACAACTCTCTTATTGGCAGCCTCTCTTTTTTAGGAAAATATGCCAAAATATCTCCAATATATAAAATAATTCCATTCCAGTCTTTGAAAGATGTCAACTCTGTTAGGCATCTCTTGAATTGTTGGTTAAAACAGAACAGAGATCTTTTTATGTAACATTAATGGTAAACATATCTGCCACAATTCCAGATTACATCAGAGTAAATTTAATGAAAAATAACCTATCTTTCCATATGGTCTTCATCAGAGTAATACTGTACACTGCCCAACATAAGCAAAAATTGTTTTCTGATCAACGTAATAGAAGAGATGATCTTGTAAAATGTTCTGACAGTAGAAAAGCTGAGGACAATGCAGACCCTTGAGGCAAGAAGGTGTGAAGACCAAATGGAAAATGATCTGTCAGGCAATCTAGGTATTGTTATAGCAGGAATTTCAGTTCAGTCACATCTGCTGACCAAAATATGTCACGAAGGGACCTGAGATCTGTTAGGCTACGGTTACATAATTAAATACCTCCAGTCCATGCGTTTTTTTTTCAGATTTGAGTCCAAGTAGCACAGTCCTCCCACATTCACCTCTCCTAGCACTTGGCCCTATGTCTGTTCTTAGTCTTGTGCTGTTTCCGAGTAGCAAATGATGTTATGTTTTATGTGCTGGGGTTTTTTTATTCAAAATACAGTGTTGAAGCCTACTACAGTGTAGATTTTTCGTACTACAGTACTGGAAGTGTGTGTTACATGACAAGGGGTAAGCTGGGAAGGTATATGAGTTCATCAGAGATCAAAAAGCTTTTGGAATAAGCAAGGAAATTTGGGTAAAAGTTCAATATCTGCTGCAGTCTTGGAAATGCTGCCTGGTGGGGATGGTCCTGGGCTCATGCTTTATCCACAAAACCGTGCCAAGACTGTGTCTCAGAGAAAATTATTCACCATTAGTGACTAGACAGTATGTAGAAGCATAACAACAAGGAATACAGATAGTTGACAGTTTATTTGTCTCTCTCATTGTTTTCTATTTAGCAGCATAAATACAGGTTTTGTGAGGAATGTAGGGCTTGGAAGGAATGCAGACACTCTGTCTGGGCATGTAGGAATGAGATGAGCCAAAGCCCAAATAGAATTGAATTTGGCTAGGATTGTCAAAGGCAGCCAAAAGGGCTTCTAGAAGTATGCAGGTGACAAAAAGAAGAGTAAGAAAAATTAATGATCAGCACTCTGGGGCAGAGTGTATCCTCAGCAAGCTTGATGATGACACAAAATTAGGAAGAGCGGCTGATATGCCAGAGGGTCCCTCTGGCGTTCAGAGTGACCTCAGCCAGCTAGAGCCATGGGCTGACAAGAATCTCATGAAGTTCAAAAAGGTCCACAAAGGTGGTTAAGGGACAGAAATACCTCTTCTGTGAGAGAAGGCTGAGAGAGCCAGGACTGTTTGGCCTGGAGAAGACTCAAGCGGGATCTCATTCCTGTGTCTGAAGGGAGGGTACAGAGGACAGAACCAGATCCATTGGTACTCATGACAGGACCAGAGGCAATGGGCACACACTGAAGCACAAAAGGTTTCCTCTGAACATAGGAAACACTTTTTTACTGTGACAGTGACTAAGCACTGGCACAGGTCACTCAGAGGCCTGTGGAGTCTCCCTCCTTGGGGATATTTAAAAGCTCTCTGGATTTAATCCTGAGCAATTGTGTCTAGGTGTCCCTGCCTGAGCAGGGGTGTTGGACCAGATGACCTCCAGAGTTCTCTTCCTTAGTGTCAATTATTCTATGAGTCTTTGACTCTAGATCTGATCCCCCAGTTATAGTCCAAGACAGCTACCTCAATGTCAGCTTTGAAAACAGGATAAATTTAAAAAGATCACATAATAATGGTTGAATTCATTTATAGAAAAAAAAACATGAACTTAATTCATAAGTTTAGGTTTGTTTAGCGGTTTTTTAGCACACTGTACTAAATGTAAGGAGAGCATAGGGTAGTAGTTCAACACTGGAATGAAAATTGTCAATGACAGCAATAGATTTTGCATCCGAAATAAACCAGCAGTATCTGTTAGCTCTCTCTGACCAAAAAGAGGCAGATCTTCAAACACAGAAGGTTTAGAAAATGACTTAGATAGGCCACAGGATGTCACAATGTTTTGATCCACTGCTCAGCACAAGGTAGTCCCCAGACAAGCTGAGGTCAGCTTCACAGTACTAGGGTAACATTATAAATAATATGTACAGAGGTTTTGTCTATTCCTACGTATATGCATGACTTTTTAAAGAGCATCATTATTTATAGGGACCTAACCTGACTCATTCACTAATTTTTAATGAAATCATATTACTATCCTCTTGTCGTGGCTGAGTTCTGTTGCATTATGTACGACTGCCTGGAGAATTGGCTGACTGCTGGGAAGAAAGTATGTTATACATTTCTCTGAAGTGTCACAACAATGAAGCCTAGGTAGTCTTTTGTGATTTCATTGTTCTTTCAACCTCTCATTAAAGGTAATTTAGGAGTAAAACTTCTTTTTATAGGCAGTCAGTCTCTCCGATTTAGTCACTCTATCCTACTCCTCCAGATTTTTAGAGGCTGCCATTTATTTTCCCCTAAAAATGTCATGTTTTGAGAGACTGTCATCTTCGTCACATCCTAAAGAACTTTCTTGCTTTGAATAATCAGGGCACCAAGAAATCAGCAATGTGAGGCTTTTGGTAAATTTATTTATTAACTTTGTTTGCCATGCTGATATTTGGTAGTTTGTTATTTGCAAATGCAATGATAAAACCAGCAGTGCCTTTTGCCTATGAAGACTAGACTTTTGGCTACATATTTATACTGTATTTTAATAAAATACCAATTTTTCTAAGAGGTAGAAGCCACAATGACTACATTTAGGAATGGTTAATACTAATTCCTAACAGTAACTGAATTGAAACTGAAGGTTTTTTTAATACTTATGTGACAATTGATTTGTCAGTTGACACCAAGAACCAAAGAGACCTCCAGATTTATAATAGTGTACTCCTGACCTAAAGAACTGAACACTGAAATTTAGAGCTGTAACTGATCTGCATCTGGAAGGAAACAGTTGAACTCACTGGAGTCTGAGAACAAGGTATTGAAGCTTGTCATTAAATTTCAGTTGAAATGTAGATATTTTACATTGCATATCAGAAATCTTTTCTTAGTGAGCACTACAGAGTTATTATGATTTCTGCAAGCCAACAATTTAGACTAAGCCCCACAGCAAATCTTCCAATTTTTTACAGAGGAATGACAGTATGGCTTTACTCTAGAGAAAATAATTTGGAAACTTGTTTTAAACAGGAATGTTTTTTAAAAAAATTTTTGAATCAGTCTTCTTGTGATGTGGGATAACCAGTGATGTGGACTTCAGTCTCAGTGATGGTCCACACTAATAAGCTGTAAACAGAGAGAGAGGCACATTAAATCATAGCATGAGCATGTAGAAGTTACAGGTGACCTTTACACTACAGTGAATAGAGAAATAAGTTTGCTGTGTGTTACAGAGAGATCAGAGAGCTACGTCCCTAGGAGAGTTGGTTAGGAATACAATGTTTTCCCATGAAAAAATACTGAAATGTTAGAAGAATAACATGTGTTGTAGGAATGCATTCATTTTATTATCTTTCCCTTGGAAAGGAGAGAAACCCTGTTTTGTGACAGTTTATAGGCCTTCTCATCAATTGCCTCAGCTCCTGAACCAGCTGTGCTGCCTGACATTCTGGAATCATAAACCACCTCCTTAGAAAACTGGGTGCCACAGAAATCCCAGCTCCCCAATACGTCTAGGCTTTCACGGTTCATAGCCCTTAAAATACTTCACACTGCTCGAGGAGTACTTCTGCATTTCAATAGTTTCTAAATTACAGCCCTCATATATTTTATTTTTTACATTTTAAACTGTTTCTTGAAAAGTCTAAATAGAAGCTCTGAACAACATTTTAAATGTTTCATTTTCATTTCTACTTTGAAGTATCTCATCTGTTGTAATAAATTTTGACATCTTGAATCAATGTGTAAAACTGCTCCATTTTAATATCAAATAAGAGAAGAAATACTTTGAACAAGATAGTAAGGTGGTCATTCACTACAGATTACAGTAGCAGCTATTTTATTACTGCAGCAAAATGCAACCAAGCTGCCATAATATAAACAGATGTCTATATAAAGTGTGATGAGGACTCATCTAATTTTCTAGGCCAAAGTTTTAAAGCTTTCTATGAAACCTCTAAAGAAAAGGCACTCTGAAGAGAAAAATAACATAAACTTTATGTCAGAACAATTTTTCTTACAATAGAATTCAAAAAAGTTGAAAAAAATGAGAGTAATTAAGTAAATAAATTTAAAATAAAGTCTAATATAAAATCAAAAACTGAGAATATAAGAATAATAGAATAAGAGTAAAACCACTTTTTTAGTTATTAAATTATTTCTAAATTATAAAAATTTGCATTTTTACAGGCATTCCAAATACAATTTACAATTTTTTAAAATAAATATTTTAGTTAGTCTGAAATTTAATTCATACTGAAATCTTTTTGCTACAGAGACCTTTTTAATTTTTAGATTTCCTTTCAAATTGAAATAGAAGCAAGTGGCAAACCCCTAGCAATAGATTTTCCTGCCTTTGTCCATTTCTGTTCGCAAGCACCAAAAGACTTTTTTAGCTGCACTGTGAGAATGTATTTTCTTTGGCACTCTCATAACCAAGGAGATAGTCTTTGCAGATATCAGTTAAGATGCCTTCTATTTCAGTCTACAGTGTATTTTAAACATATGTCTGCTACCAAGATGCCAGTTCAATATGTATCATTCCTTTGGGATTTATTGTTACTATTTGCGAAGTACCTTTAGAAAGAAGCACATAAGAAGCAAACTGAATAAGAGTGAAATGAACCAACTCTGAAACACCAGATATATTAGTGAATCATCGAGAACTAACCGTAAAATAACAATAATGTTTTATAAACTGAAGGCCTTTGCAGGAACATTATGCATGTTAATTAAAAACTTCTCATGTATTTAGTTATGAAGACTTTTTTTTTCCATATAAGCATTAAGCATCTGTCATGAAATTTCTGTACAGATGTACAGGTACAACTGTAGCCAGAAAGTGTAAACTGCAAAGGTCTGACATCCCATCTGTCCTCAGAAACATTTCCTACCTACCCTGATTGGAAACGTACAAGTTCCATTCTTCAGCATATGTGAAGATTTAATTTTGTTTCTTTAAAATCCAGATAGCTGGAGATGCAGTTACGGATCTGAAGGACATAATAGTGTTTTTGTCCAAGACTTTTATGATCAGACCGATTTCTTGGGTAACTCAACTTGCTTGTTAAAAAATGAAAATGAAATAGGGAGAAAACTTTGATTAGTGAGTGTTTTAAGAATAAAAAAACCCTATATTTCATTTTAAATGTCACATTTTTAAAAGAAAATCCTTTCATTATTGGGAAATTGCATTTATAGTAATTTGGAGTTTGTTAACATTTAGATAACTATTCCAGTAATTTTATAAAAGATATAATAATAGTGTGAAAACTTCAATGGAAATAATCATGAAACTGACTTTTTAAAAAATTAAAATAGGCTTTCATTTGAAACACTTAAACAAGATTTGATTTTTACATATATTTGGAAAAATATTGTACCCCTTTTCCACCTGCAGACCTCATGAGCTAAAGTTATAATACAGTAAAGGTTCTGAGAAGCCTGCTCTATTTTTTTTTTTTTTTAAACTATGACTGAAATTCTGGGTTTTATAATTTACCTTAGAGTATGAGAGTTTTTTGAGAAAGTTCTTGTCAGAGATGACTGCACGCTGTAGCAGAAACACTGAACTGTGCTAGTGTTAAGCTTGTGGTCACTAGAGTAATGATCATGACTTTGAACAGCTTATTTGCCTTTATGCCAATAAAGTTGGAGTGCTGTTAAGTTCCTCTCTTCTTTCTTGTGCTCATAAAGATGCACATTTGTCATTTATTTACCACATCAAAGTCTTGAGAAAAATCATTTAAACGTGGTGTCCTGGTTTGAATGAAGACTTCCATGCCTCTCTGGTGCCATAAACCCCGCTGCAAGTTGTGCCAATTCTGAGTGCAGCAGTCTAGAAACAATATCCTTTTTTGTTTGTTTTCCAGAGTGCCTTACAAAGTCTGGGAAAGAGTGATGACTCCTTTACAGGCTAGTGACACTCTCTTTCCCCTGAAGCATTTATTTTCTCCTCAGAAGACATTTTTTCATGCTCTAAAGCATGCCTTGCCATAATTTCCTGGAAGCCAGCCACTTCCAACAGGTTAAAACCTTTCAAGATTGTCCAGACTGCAGGATCTTTTAAAGAACAGAAATAACTCAAGTATGATGTGGGTCTGAATGCAGAGTTTAAAACACTAAAGATATCTAAAAAGAGTGCTTAAGAGCAGTGGAGAAATGTTCCTGTGCCTACTTAATCTCCAGATTCACCATGGTATAGAAGCTGCTTCCATAGATACCATATCCTGGTGATTTGTACATGCAACAATTGAACAGATATTTCAAGTCTTCATGGGAAGAAAATATAGACTTGAGAAATACTTTGAACAAGCCAGTAAAACTACAGATATTGGACTACAGCAAACCCTGACCCACAGGAAGAGAGAGAAGTGTAGCCCTCCTCACAAATCAGGGAGTGCAGAATTTTTAAAATATCCTTGTGGCTTCTTTTAGTGTGTTTGTAGAAGGTTTCCATGCCACGTCTAGGTTATTATTTACAGCAACGCAGAGGGTCCACTGCCGTGATAGAACTGGGCTGTGTGGAGATGGAATCCTGCACTATGTCATCTTTTATGCCTGCACCTTACTTTCATACTAGGCAAAAAGCATCACTTGTTGACCATTGCTACCAGAGCTCTCCTCTTTTCCTCTTGCACTTACTGCCCTGCAGGCCTCGTCCCTTCGTTTCAGTTCAACACTGTTTCTATAAAGCAGTCTTCTTGGAAAATTTTCAGTCTGCCAATTTCAATTTTCAGTATTCACAAAAATACAGTCATACAAATCTTTCTATCACCAGTGTGGGTTGAAGAGGTTCCACTGTGCCAGTAAGAGAGCAAGAGAGAGAAGCAAGTTCCTAACTTTGGTGCAGGAGTTATGTAGCCCCCCTATCCTCATCAAAATATTTGGCCATCTCAGTAATTATTTTATCTAAACATCAATCTAATTAGAAAATCATACACTCCTGAGACCTCTCAAGACTTAGTTTTCATTAGCTGTTACTCATAACTTGATTTGATAGAAAGAAACGAGCCAGATTTTCACTAAACCATCTCTTAGATAATAATGATGGGATGCCATGACACATAGCCATTTGGTGAATATCTTTCCAATAGTTAGAGCTATGTAAAGAGAAAGAAACCCTTGACACAAAAAAAATCTTTTTTTAAGGAGGTCCTGGGAAACACTCTTGACACAGACAGATTCACAGATGGAGTGTCACGGTCTATCATATATTTGTTTCAGTAAGACAGTTAACTTTTGGAAGTAAAATGCAACAATCGTTTGAAACAACACTTGCTAAATTCCAGTAATTATATTGCTTTCTATCTGAAAAAAGGTTAATCATGTCCATACATTTCACCCAACCATTACCTATCTCTATTACAGGAGAGAAACGGTAGATGGAAAAAATAAACACTGCTAATTGCAGGTTTAACTTTTGCCATGTATCTTCCTCACTTAATGGCAGGTTCCAAGTTCCATTCATTCATACCTCGAAGTGTATATGTACAAACACAAGCTGAAAATAAGTAATATGTATCTCAGAAAAAAGAAGGAACCCATATTTTTGTTCTTGCTCTATTATCACAAACACAGTAACATTAAAACACATAGATCATTACATTTTATTAGATAAAAAGCACCTCAGCCTTTAGCATTTAAATCTTCATCTCCAGCTTTAAACATTTCAAAAGAAAAAAAATTCTTTATGCATCTCATGTGTTTGTCAGATAACTCTAAAAACCTGTAAAGAGCACCATTGAATCCTTCAAAAGCTGTGCAATAATGTATAATCCATCTAAGTTTGTAAAGCAAAATAAAATCAATTAGCCTCGTATTTCAGAGGATACTTCTGCATATATTTTCATATGGTCTTTAGTAGCAACTAAAATCTATTTCTTATCCTACTGAGTACTGCCGAGGCAGCTGCAGAGAGACAGTGAAAGGCTGTTTGTAGAAATAGCAGATTATTTTTGTTTCTCTGGGTAAGTTAACATTTTAATTCTTTTACTCCTCTAAGTTATTTTTGGCTGAGTTGATAGAACTGGCCATTGTGATGAAGTCTGATCCCACAGCCCTCTATTGTTATAAATGATAGCCCCAGCTTTCATTCTTTGTGCAAGGAAGACTTGAACAAAAATTTCCCCTAGAAAACCTCATCCCTGCTGAGCTATACCCATTGTTATCCAGATGTTGAATTTTCTATGCACCTCAAAGCCATTCTTTGCATCTTTAATAAGTGGGAAATTTTAATCGCCGTAAAATAATGAATGTAGGGTACTGATTTCTCATTATCCACTGATTAATCACATGCATATGTCTCTCCAGCTCATAGCTGCATTTTTGGGGTCTAGGGAGAAGCATACCTCTAAGCTCATTGAGAATGAGAAAAAAGCCATTGGAAGGGGCATACCACAATCACAGTAAATCAAAACAGATTATGTGCAGTTTGCTACCAGAACATTAGTCATCAGAAGTAAATTGCTGTACTTTGGGTGACAGACAGAGTCTGTAATTTTTTGGACTAATAATTGTGAAGTTCACAGCAACATTCCTTGTGTCTGACAAAACCTGCTCAGGCCAGCCCTCCGGAGATGCTCAGGGAGAGGCACACAGCCATGTCCACCTCCATCAGCTTCAGCACTAACGAGAATACAAAGTGCCTCTCTGGGAGAACATATGTGACTTCATGTGTGGAGAATCATGTGTGGTGATGAACTGGAAATGTTTAAATCAGGGCCTCTAAAACAGGCAGATCAGTGTGCTGCTTCCAGACAAGTATAGTTAGTCTTTAATGCTGCCAAGATCCAGCTGGGACAGGTTCTCAAAAGTACAGAGAGAAGATAGATTATGTTTTCTTCTACTGAAATTGAGTCTCTCGCCTACAATGCTACAAATCTCAGATCTTTGGCATTTCAAACTGTAACAAGATTTGATTTTAAGGTAGAATATGTTTTGAAAGATTTAAGAGAACTGAAGAGCACCATACAGTCCCTCTTCTTAACTTAGTAGCCCTCTAGTGCTGAGGACCAGAGACACAAATAAAATATTACAGAACTTACATAAAATCTTGAAGGTGTAAATTTAGTTTTACTAAATCTCTGTGAAGGATATTTTATATCAAGAGGTTTTTATTCGAGTAATATAAATATATTGCTGTATTTATTTAATATATTGCTGGCTAAATTTGTGTGCTAGATGAAAGAAGTTTGCTCTGGGCAAGTGGAGCCTGTAGTTGACAAGAGTACTACTGCCATCAGGAATCACTAGATCACACATTTTAAAACAGCAGTCTAATCTCTTAGGTATATTTTGACCTCTCCTCTTACTAATATAAAGATATTTTTACATTTCAACTTAATAAATGATTGAGTCTTTCTTTCTTTCTTTTTCTTTTTTCTTTCTTTCTTTCTCTTTCTTTCTTCCTTTCTTTCTTTCTTTCTCTTTCTTTTCTCTTTCTTTCTTTCTTTCTTTCTTTCTTTCTTTCTTTCTCTTTCTCTCTTTTCTTTCTTTCTTTCTCTTTCTTTCTTCCTTTCTTTCTTTCTTTCTCTTTCTCTCTTTTCTTTCTTTCTTTCTCTTTCTTTCTTCCTTTCTTTCTTTCTTTCTCTTTCTTTTCTCTTTCTTTCTTTCTTTCTTTCTTTCTTTCTTTCTTTCTTTCTTTCTTTCTTTCTTTCTTCCTTCCTTCCTTCCTTCCTTCCTTCCTTCCTTCCTTCCTTCCTTCCTTCCTTTCTCCTTTAGGAATAATTCAATTCTGTGCTGCATGCAACAGGAATGGAGTGTATCACCATCCCGACATGACAAGAGTGTTAAACCACAGCATGCTAATGCAATACCAACAAGAGTAAAAGAGGGTGTGGAAAACAAAAAAATAGGAGAAGTCCACAGTAAGAAAACATGTATTTCTAGATGTCTGTAATATTCCAAGAACTCTCTTGGAACAGAGAGATAGGTATTCAAGTATTTATCACACGTGAAATGTAGGTAAAACATTTACTTTATTCTTTCTTCAGCACTCAACCCAATGCCTTTGTTCAAATGATTTCCACAACTTCAGCTTTGGCAGCATAATTATTCAACTAAAAGATTAGCAGGAGCAAAAATGATAATACAAAAATTGTAACATTTTCCTTTAACCAGTAGAATACCTGCATAAACTGGTGAATTATCTAATTTTTACAGGAGAGTAATTCAAGAAGTATTTCGGTTACATCAGAGGATCCCAAAGGCTTGAAATCTTAGCACCAGACAAAGTGCAGAGACCAAAGTGACAGAAACAAAGATGCTTTACTGTTAAGCACCTGTCGTGTAATGAACCATACACAAATCTTACTCTGCCTAGAAAAATATTTGCACTTCAATTACTACTTGAAGTAAGTAAAACAATTTCATAGTAGTGTCAATACATCCTGGTGCAAACAAAGTGTAGATTTATTGGATGTACCTTTTGTATTACACTTCTGCAAAGTGTTGAAGCCAAAATACTGTGAATACTGTAGTGTGGAAAAACAAACACCAACACAGCCGATAATTCCATTAGTCTTAGCCACCACTGTGTGAAAAACTTAGGTTTTGGACCACAGAAATCAGCCATTTGGATGAAAATTGGCTCTATCTTTTCCATAATCTGCATTTGACAAAAAGCAGGATCGGATAATTTCAGTGAACTAGATATGAACCACAGTAACAGTCAAGCTCTGCCTGTCACACTATATCTACTACCTTAGCTAAAAGAAATACATTGCTACCCTCTAAGGCTTTTGTTGATTGAAATAAATTGGTATAATTCCTTAAACACATTAATGACCTTTCAACTTTACACTTGTAATGCTCATTTTCCCTCTTAAGAGTTGCGAAATACTTCATAAACACAATAAGAGAAAAAATGAAACCTCAGTCTAACTTGCTAACAAAAGGTGCAGGAAAAACATAGGGAGGTTTAGTATCTGGCCAAACACTCCATAGCAACACTCTGACAGTGTGTTGAACAGAACACCAAACTCCTAGTTCTAAACTTTCAGCTTTAACATTTAACTACTTTCTGAGAAGTCTTCCTTACACATACCTTTAACTGTATCACAACTCTGTTGGGTATAAAGTCAACATGATTCATTCTGCTTTAAGCAGTTTGTGGTCTTGCTAATGTGATTATATTCAGGTCATTGAGCGATACCTTCACGGAAAGTGAAACTACCATAACATACTGAATCAATATCTTGTTGAATTCCTGTAAGATATACATTGGAGGATAAATTTTCAACTGTTACTCATATGAGACCACATGTTTAGCTGGGTCATACTGGTGGTTTGGATCAAATGGCAGCCTATTACACACACACGCACACGCACACACATAATTTCTTCCAACGCAAGTAAGTTACCACGTATGGTTTGCTCCACAGAATTTAAAAAAATCCCTGGATGAAGAAACATGTCACAATAAGGACTGCCTTTGCAGAACCAGACATCAGTGAGTTACCAGCCTGACAATACATAAGTTTTTATAAAGCCAGAGCAGCAGATAATTACACATATATTTTTTTGCTGAAGAGTTTAAAGATTTTAGCACTGATATTCCTGAAATCATGTTTGCATAAAGAATCAAGCACTTTACTGAACTCAGACCCAAAATGCAAAAAAAAAAATTGTCCAAATGTTGAAAAAGCAGCAATTTTCATTTAAGTTTTTTAAATTAAATGCAGAAATTTTTAAATCAAAACATTATTTTCTTTTGCATTTGCAAAGACTGCAGTCAGCTAGGGAGACAGCACATTCTTTATGGAACTTTGTATCCTCTCAACAGCAATCTCTTGTAAATGGTCAAAACCTGTTTACGTCTGTATCAGCAGGTGGTTTCTTTAAGGGTTTTTTTACGTGGTACAGAAACAGAAACACACACCCTGCGATACAGAGTGTAAAACATCAAACAACACTATTACACATCAGTCTAGAAAATTGAATACCATTATACTGTCTCAGAAGTGCCTATTTTGCTACTGTTAAATAGAACAAGAAAAGAATTTACCTTCTTTTTACCTCTACTAGTGTTTTCATAGTTTTTCTAGGTTTTGGGATCAGTCACTAGTCTGACCAGCTACCACAGGCTGCAGAAAGCAACTTTTTCTTTGGCTGGTCCAAATAATTGTTATCAAAGTTGTCTATTTCTGCAGCTATTCAGCTCCATCTTAGCCAAATAGCAAAGGACCAAAGGAAAGTCTTCATTTTTCTGCACACAGAGTTACCACACAACAACTAGTTTGTTTTTGGGAGGAACATAGGTCTTAGATTGTCAGATGTATTTGACCACATTTTAACTGGTTTTTAACATGCAATGTGAGAATTTACACCCTATTTTCACAGAATTATTGTCGAGTTGGGATTTTTTTGGAAATTAATAATAAAACTTTTCCTTGTCCATCAGATTTCTTGAGTGTGCATCTGCCTTAATGACTAAATTTATTGCTTTGAAGTGAGGGGTATTTAGTTGTTAATACTCTCTCCTAAAGTTTCTAGATTATTTTTTATTTTGCTGCCAGTCAGGATTGAAGAAGAAGAAGAAGCAATGTTTTCAATTCAGCCTGAGGTAGGCTTCTAAGAATAATTACTGGCTTTTATGTGATTTAAATATTTTTTAATTAAAAAAAAAAATTAAAAAACCCACAACACCAAAACTAGAAGAAACCTTAACTCAGTATTATAAGCCAAAACTTTTTTAGGTATGTAAGCTGAGTGTTTGTTCCTGACATTAATTATTACAAGGGCAAACTATCCCCAGTTCTAACACTTAGGAGAACTGCACATCACAGTCAGCAACTTCATCCTAATAGCTCTCATTACAAGGCTTTGGGAATGAGGAGTTTGAGAGACTGTAATGGCTTCTGGCCTGGGAAAACAAGGTGTTAGGGAACCTGTTCTGCAACTATTTAAACCTATCACTGTTTATTTAAACAGAAACAGGTACAAACTAGAAATGTTTGCTGAAATTAGCTGATTTGTCACCCCAGTTCCCTTCCTCCTTTTTTCCATAACAGCTATTCACAAACTCAGAGAAACAGCTCACATTTAAACCCACTAAGAAACCTTGCAAAATATGCATAGCAACAAAACTGTGTTTGGACTTGAAAGGACTCCAAACAAGAGCTCAGCAGCAGTGCAGTCTTCATCCTAATGCTATTCATCCTAACATTATGGAACCTGTCTTATATCTCTGTAAGAAAAAAATGTACTTTTCAGATTTGACACCTTGTAGAGCACAAAATTCATTTTCAAATATAAGTGAAAAAAAACCAAGAAAATAGAGAAGAAGTTGGAGTTGAATTAATTCTGTTTCTGGGAAAGAATTTCTACCCAGAAGCATTACTTTACATATAATTATTTGATAGGTAATGACAAATGATCTAATGATTAGAAAGTTGTCATCACCATATATTTGCCAGCGATAGGAAACATCTGTATCCCTACATGGAAATAAGTGCCGCAAAACCAGATTTCAAAATGAAATGTGCAAACTATACTTACCTCATTGCATAAATTCTTGTTGCACTTCTGGAATAATCACACATTTATGTTTTAAAAGATAGGGAAGTAATACAACTCAAGAGCTACCATCCTAAAAAAATAACAGTACAACAGAGTGTGAGAACTTTAACAAGCAATGATAAGTCACTTATAGAAGGTTCTCTAAATAATATCACTCACAAGTGTATTGAAAAAAGTGGTAATAATACATGAAAGACAGGAATGTACTTTGTAATTTCAGAACAACTTTATATGTCAGACTGCCAGATAAATATTTACAACACACTCCAACTTAGCTGAACTTATATGACTTCAATCAAGGGAAACTGCTTCCAGACACGAAGGTCGTGAAGCATGTTATCAACTTTCCAGAGCCTGCCTTCAAAATCACATTGGAAGTGGAGAGCCACACGGCTGTCTAGTGTTATACAGACTTAGAAACACTGATAGGAAGTTTATGAAATCCTCCCCAGGGAAAGAAAAAAAAAGAAGCAGGATTGTGCTGCTATCATTATTTAATAAAAGCTGGGGAAGGTTGTTCTTTATGTATGATTCTTATAACCTTGCCTGGGAACACCAACCTGTGACATGGGAGGCCATGTAGATTGCAGAGGCTTTGAATGTGGATGGTAAAAATCACCCTGACAAGTGAGAACAAATGCAGAGAGGGTCTGTGCAGCAGGCCTCCAGCCAGATCTGCAGTGTCAAGTTGTCTTCTTTTAAAAGAAATGTTGCTACTGCTACACAAGAGTTGAAGGGGAAAGCACACCAGTTAGAAGAGACTGAATGAAGACAGAGACCAGCCAAAGTTGTCACTTACAGCCACAGTCAGAACCAGTTATAAAAAATTGTAATTATTTGAGATTAAAATCTTTCAAACGCTAATGAAGAAAAAGTAAATGAACAGTTTTTGTAAGAAATGTCAGAATCCTTTTGACATAATTACTATTCTTTTATTAATAGACTAAGTTAACCCATTATATGGAATTATCATGCAAAGAAAGGATCTTTTACCCTGCTAAACTGAAGACAGAAGAAGTAAACTCTTCCAGGTATCACAGAACCTTGCAATTTAGGCACTAGGTCACGGACAATAAATTCTTCAGATTGCAGTTAAAAGTAGTGTTTTGGTGTTAATTACTATTTTGAAGAACTGCTGAAAATGTTGAGAATTCAAAAACTCCAAGTTGGAAATCCTCCCTCTAATGAAAATATCTGGTTTATTTTTAATTGCTTTTTGTGTTCTGAACCTTAGGTATGACAAAAATATTTGTGATAAAAGCTAGAAATTCATTCTGCTTTGATTGTTTCGACTTTGGATTTTGCTAAAGAAAAGCTAAAACATAACATGCAATCCTGATTTTCTAACCTTTCTTCATCATGCTCATCTGGAAAAAGCAGAAAGGAAACAATTAGCCTCTTAATTGTTTTTCTTGCAACACTGGTGAATTTATTACTTCTTTCATATCCAGTATTATCTGGGTATTACTCCTACTTTACACTACAGGTTACTGTTGGTTACTTCTGTTACTACTGGATAGCAATGTTTATGCTGTAATAAATACTATAAAACATAGTAAAAAAGTAGCAATATGCACAGGAAATAAAAAATATAATTGACACCACTACATGTATAAATGCATACACAAAGCAGTGAGTTTAGGAATATTACTGCCAAATTATCTGAAATTTGCTCATTGTGTCCTACAATGACAATGTGGTCTACTACCACCAACACAGTGAATATGTCAGTTCTCAGCACATAAGCTGATGCATGCAGTACAAGTGATGGAAAAGAGCCGGAAAAGAGCCAGAAAAGGCAGACTGATACAGTACTCCCTCACTTAGCACTTTCTGTCATGAAAGGTTCTTAAGTAAACCTGGAGGGTAGTGTGTCTTTCACAGCAGCCTTATGAAACCTTTGCCAATGTCCAGCCAGTTCTGGGAGACACAAGTTAAGATGACTGTAATTTAAATCCCCAGCTGAGACTCATATGGAGTTCTGGAATACTGATCATGATGCATAGCAAGAGAAGTAGGTAAAATCACATCCTTGACCTAATGAAAGGATGGGCAAGTTGTACTAGTTCACCCACCCATCTAAGCTCTTTTTTGACATTCCTGCTTGGCTCTTAAGTAAATTAAATTGATTGATGTAACTTACAAGAGTCCAAAATACTGGGAGAAGTACTTCTAACCCACAGCAAAAGAGTAGAGGTGTTTCCCTTTTTTCCAAAACCAGTCATGGGAACATAAAACAAATTCATGTGTAGCCCAAATCTCCCCCAAAACAATTCAGTGGTTTTCCCTACTCTTGAAGTAGAAGCCCATCACCAAAGCTAAATGCATTTGCCATGTCATTAACCAGTCATAGAAACAGTTCAGTTTGAGTTTGCTATGGTCACATGAAAAACTCTGCCTTTATGGACAACAGCCACACAGATTTGACTATTTTTTTACATTTGAACTTCTTTGTCCCACAATCTGTTTTATTTTAACATGAACTGTCAGAAGAACAAGATACTCTGAAACCCCATTGCTGTCTCTTGTGGGTGAGATAATCGATGTTACAGGCCTGTTGCTCTTATCTTTGGGGAGTGTTTAACAGCATGATGGGAGTTCCATTTTGATTTGTGACTGTTTCATCTGGGTGGCCCAAACAGCCCATGAAAGGTGTGAACAGGCAGCTGCTGCATTTATAAAGCAACGAATTTGTTCTGAATCTTAGGTTTTAATTTTTGAAGCAAGTAGAATCCTGGGACTACTGCAAGTACGATCTTGGGATCAAGCTCGTGTCTGCACATCACACATTTGATACTATTTGCTTAAAGGGGGATTCAGTCATCCAAAACCAAGCCTGTCTGGAATAGTTCATCCAAGGAATAATACCAAAAATGATGCAGTAGAAAATGCACTTCCTCTTGTAGCATAAACAACAGAGTGTTTGTAGGATCACGGGGATATTCTAAAGGTAACTCACAATTAAAAACAAACAACGAAAAAGACATTTTCAGTTGTTTGGTTTCTCTCAAATCTCTTTAGAAAGATTTTCCTTTCAAGCTTGGCATCTGCCACTGTTGCTTGTAATGTGATGTGAACAATGAAATGAAAAGAATAGCAGTTTACACAAGAGGCTTTAGGTTTCTGAAATACGTCAGGCACAATGTTACATTTAAATCTGTTCAGACGTATTGGAAAAATGGGCAAGAAAACTACTGTTAAAAAGCTACTCTGGAACTGGGAAAGGATAATCTCTACTGGTCATTTCAAAAATATGTGTAACCCTGACATCATTTATTGTTTTCTACTGAAAAGAGAAACACATTAACAGATTGTGCCTGGTTTTGGTTGTTAGGGCCATTGTTCAATTAAGTGGATTTCAGCTGAAGGTTTAAGTCGAAAGATAGTTAGGAAAGTTGATGACCTACAGGAATATGTAGAGTATGCACGGTGCTGAAAGGCAAGAGAGTGAAGTTTGACTCTATTAAGATGGATGTGGAGTGATTGATAACATGTGTGAGAATGTAGATAGGAGCGTTGAACACGGAAGCAGAGGAGACAGAGAGTGTATTTTTACTCATTTCTAAAAATTCTGTTCTAAAGCCAGGAGGGACATTGTGCAGGTTATTTGTACTCTCCTCTAGTTTGCTGTGGCAAATACAATTTTTTAAAAATCTATGTTACCACAACTAGAACACCAGAAAGACCACAACAGGACGAAATGTCCACTGAATCCACCACCAAGTCTTCTTGTTTTTTAAGTGAATCCTCTTCCTATTGCATAGAACCACAAAATAAGCTGTCATTATCCATTACAGATACTTTGAAACATAAAAGTTCATGAATGATCTTTTGTCTTTTTACAGAACTATCTTTTAATTTTCTCTGCAGAAGATCTACCTTGAGAACTGAGAAAACAAGCTGAGAGGACTTTGACATAAGCACACAAATAAAGAGACTCTCTGCCTTCTAAACCAGATTCTTAGAAATAATTCTGCACCTACTCCTTAAGTGCGAGTTAAGCCTTTTTAAAATGTTGTGTTAGTCTTCCACCCATAAATGGGGCATGCTGTGTATGTGTCACGGTTTGACACTGGCCCAACGCCAGGCACCCACGAGAGTCGCTCGCTCACCCTCCCCTGCCACAGCTGGGCCAAGGAGAGAAAGAAAAAAATTGACGAAGGCTTCATGAGTTTAGATAAGGACCAGGAGAAAACACTTCAAGGGCAGAACAGGCTTAGCTTAAAGTTAAAAAGTGAACTTACTTCTAACAGAATCAGAGGACGATAATGAGAAGTAAAATAAACCCTTAAAACACCTTTTCCCCCCAGCCCCTCCCTCCTTCCCACCGACAGTGCAGGGAGACAGGGGGTAGGAGTTTTGATCGGTTCATCTCTGAGATTTCCTTCTGCTGCTCCAGGAGAGGAGTCTTCCCCTGTGAGGCCGTGGGGTCCCTCCCATGGGAGACAGTTCTCCATGAACCTCTCTGACATGAGTCCACTCTCATGAGCAGCAGCCACACCATTCCAGCTGCAATGTGAGTCCCTCCCACAGGCACACAGTCCTCTCAAAACTGCTGCACTGTGGGTCTCTCTTCCATGGGGTGCAGTCCTCCAAGGACAGGCTGCTCCAGCCTGGAAGCAAGGGCCCTCTCTCTCCACTGGGTCTCCCACTGGATCACAGCCTCCTCCAGGCATCCACCCGCTCCGGCACGGGCACCTCCCCCACAGGCTCCCCACCTCTGCATCCCCCATGGACCCAAGGGCTGCAGGGGCACAGCTGCTTCACCATGGTCTGCACCACAGCCTGCAGAGGAATCTCGGCTCTGGCGCCTGGAGCACCTCCTCCCCCTCCTTCCCTGACCTTGGTGCTGCCATGTTATTTTCCCTCACATGTTCTCATCTCCTCCTCTTCTCTGAGTAGAATCCAAAATCTTGTGACTTTGTTTTGATTTTCTTCTTAAATATGTCATTACAGAGGTGTTACCAACCTCTCTCATTGGCCCAGCTTTGGCCAGCAGCATGTCCATCTTCAGAGCCATCAGAGATTGGATCTGTTGGACATGGTGGAAGCTTCCAGCAGCTTCTCACAGGAGCCACCTCTGTGGCCCCCTTGCTACCAAAAACCAGACTGTGCAAACCCAATACAGTATGTTTATCCTAAACCAGTGGGTTTAATTTATTGCAATTAGTAGACTCTCAATCACTAAATAATGACAATCCGTTTAACTCTTTTTTCAGCCTCAGGTAAACATTAAAAGTCTAATAGACAAAATATAATCTACACAATTCAAACAGTCAAACATTCTCAAACTTCTAGTTGTTACAACAACTTTTTTGAACCCATTTTTGAACCTAATCTTTCAATGTACTCCAAAAGCTTTCATGTAAGTTGCTTTGTCTGTTCTTAACAACCATAGAATAGTTTGGGTTGGAAGGGACCTTAAAGATCATTTAGCTCCAAATCCCCTGCCATGGGCAGTGACATCTTGCATTAGACCAGGTTGCTCAAAGCTCCATCCAATCTGTCCTTGAACACTTACAGGAATGGGGCATCAACACCTTCTCTGGGCAACCTGTTCCTGTGCCTCACCACCCTCACAGTAAAGAATTTCTCCTAACATCCAAACTAAATCTACCCTCTTTTAGTTTAAAGTCAGTGCCCCTTGTCCAATCACTATTCTTCATTATCATTATTTCATCAGCAAAATTTCTTCCCCAATGAGCTTTTCCAAAATTCTCCATTATGTCTTGAAATAGCAGCCTGGTATCCAGGATGGCCGTAAGCAGTGGTGGCTCTAACACATGTCAGCACACAGGTACCCCACACCAGCCACTTTTCCCTCGGCACTTTGACAGCAGGCACATGACCTGGCTGCACTTACTACAAGAGGTAAAAAAGATGCAGAAAGATCCCTCTTTTATGGAGAGTTCCAGAACGGATCTTGCTATTCAAAAGGCAAGAGGGAGCACTGATCTAAAGACAGTCTTACCTCCTTAAGTACCATAATCTTCTATTCGCTCTTATCTCTAAACAAACTTGCTATGTTTTGCTACTATTAATATTTTCCTCCAAGTCATAAACACTTCAATAAAATAAACAGATTAATGAATAGATTTCAGCAACTTTTTGCATTTCACACCATGAGAAAGCATTTCTGGAAAATGTAATAGAATTGTTTGCTTCTGCCTTTTTCAGATTATTTGTCAAGAAATTTTCAGCATTTCACACAGTATTTTCTACCTACTACTCCACTGAAAGTGTACTTCAATCTGCTTTCCATTTATTAGAAGCTTTTCTCTGAAAGTTGATTAAATTATCTGTTTAACGTTGAACAAATGCAAAGAAGGAAAGAATAAGCTATGAGCTTAGCCATGAGCTATCTTTAGATGTCCAAATTCAGACATAGCATGCAAGTAATTTGACATTGAATAACCTGAGATTTGAAGTCACTTTGAATGTAAGCATCCAGATGTTTTCTCTATTATCTTTGAGGAGTGTAAATGTAAGTTTAGCACTAAGGAGCTCCAGATTCGTCCACTTGATTTATTGTCAGACTTGAGGAAATCAGTTCTTTAAACTTCTTTTTTTTCATTGAAAGTTTAAAATACTTATCTATCATGGCCCCTGCTTTGAGGTAAATGTTTTTGGTAATGCAGGAAAGGGTGGCTTGCTATGCTTACACTTGGCACCTCACTGCTGCTGCTTTTCATCTGCCTCTGCTCATTGCAGGCCTTTTACAAACTCTTCCTTTTCCAGCTTCCTCCAGCCAACAGCAGCAAGCACTACACGCTTCATGACAGAGTCCAGCAGACCAGGCATTATCCATGGCTGTTTCTAGTCCACTGTGATTGCATTCACCCTCTCTGGGATGTTTATTATTTGTACTGTTTACTTCTGCTGCTTAATATCATCATTTAACAGTGAAGCTATGCCATGTTTACATGTGCAAAATATTGCCTTCTTACACTTGATCAGACCTTTAATTTGTTGTTTTCATCCTAACATGTGCAAGCAGATTTATGAAAGCACTTCTTATTTAGTCCGCACGAATTCTGTCCCAGCTGAACATTCTTTTTATACTTTTTAGTGTTTGGCTTAAGTCACATCATATTTTGTTAAAAACTTTTGGCTCCATTTCATAACATTGAAGCAGAAAAGCTCATAATAAGTTGATTTACGATCTGTACAAAGTTCTTACAGAATTTATGAGCCCTGGCCCTCATTACAGTGTGCATATATATGAGAAAATATGCATGGATATGCATATGTGTAAGTGTGTGTACACGTTATGTTGTACATAAGTGTATATTACGTTACTGCATTGTGTCAAGTGTTCAGGTTCTGAATGTTTGCAGCTATGGCAGATCATTAGCCAAAATACATTGATAGCAAATATATCACTAGCACAATCAGTAGAACACGTCACAGTAACTGCCTCTCACTTTTGCTGCTATAGAGATGTTTCTTAGTAAAGCTTGTGTGCAGGACTACCTTTCTGAAAAAAAGCAGGAGAGAAAGTGGGGAAGGGAGAAGAAAGTAAAAGGAAAACTGCACAGTGTTTAATCCAAGCAAGTTTCTACACATCTCTACTGATTCTAACTTAAATATTTCACTAATCTTTTTAGAGGATAAAACAGTTGGCACATTTTTGTCAGAGTGAAATAAACACTGTTATTTTAAGCAAAGAATATATACATGTTTTTAAAACCTCTTGGCATGTTGAAGAGTGAGACACCAGGGAAATACAAGTGTCTGGTTTTTGTAAAATTCCCCTAGTTTCTACAAAGATCCTCTCTGACCACAAAGGTTTACAAGGGAAAGAAAGTATAATGAAGTCTCTCATACCTGCTTATGTCTCATAGACCCGAATTTTTTGTCAGTATATCCTGATTATTAGTATAAGGTACACTTCTTTCTTTTTGTGTCTAGCAACAGGACTTACTTCACAAAAAAAACAACAACCAAAAAAAAAAAAACCCACAAAAAAAAAAAAAACAAAAAAAACCAAACCAGAACCTTGGCTAAAAATAAGTTGGAATTGTTAGTAGTCAGATGTTTTACTTTCCCCCTTATGCAGTGACCAAGCTGATTAGTCGAGTACATTAATGTTGCTTAATGTTTTTCTGAAATTTATGCTGCACTGTGGTTATGAAATGTTGAAAATCGGATGATAACTTTGGTTTTTACATTGCTTTCCTGATGCACATTTATTTGTACCTTTTCTTTAAGCTATTTTAGTCTTTATCCTTGCCTTTCCATACCTTTTGCATCTTCAATTTTACTAGTCTCCAAAACCTTTTAGCAGGTGCTCAGTTTTACGTGTGAGAATGCAAAAAGTTCAAGATGTTTTGGTATCTGTTCATTTCTTAAAACAAGCAGAGAATGGTCAGCTGACTGTCCCAAAATACATTTTAAATCATATGAATGAGACAAACCTGATACACTCCAACAGTTACCACAAATACACCTTAGTGATGGCTTTGGTCTCCAAATCTAAATATTTTTTATACTGTAATGTTCAGAACCAAACATAGAAAGATAAAACATTCTTGGGTTAATCAAAACACCTTGAGGCTCTAGGAATTTGAGCCCAAATTTCAGAATAAACTGTTCATTTAAAAGTGCTATTTTGATTTGGACTTAATCAGCATCTAATTGTTTATCAGATCTTTTCCCTTTCTGAATTAGGTCTTTCCATATGCTTATTTTTAGCAGGCATAAGTCTATAAGCCCTGGAGCTGTAGGTAATTATAGTGCCAAACTTGTTAGCAGATCTTCTGTATTTGAAGCAACTCTAAAGAAGTATTGGCAATCTGAAATGTAGAACCTGATAATATGGACTAGGCAGAGCTTACTTTCCTTGCCAAAGCCAGGGCTGAATTTACAAGCCTGGCAGTCAGCTAACGAGGGGTTCACTCTTCCGCTAAAGAAGTTTTATGTGGCCATTGAAGTGGGAAACAGTGAGTGTGCAAATTTATCTTTCATGTAGATACACACAGACAACCTATTTATGTGCCTGTCAGAGTGCAACCACCCATGGCTAATGGCTGAGTGCATGTCCACTACATAACTTGTAAACCCAGAAAAAATATTTTTAAAATATTGTTGTATTTTAAATATTGTTTATTCCATTGCTCTGGCTCTTCACATCCCTTTCATAGATAATGAGTGTTTTTTTCTTAAAGCTTTGTGTATATTTGTGTCAAGGAACTATGACCCAGCCTGATGATGAGGACAACTGTACAAACTGATCTAAAACACCAGTAAAATTAGGTCTGTCAGAGATAGGTCTGTTGGGCATTAAATTTGAATGAGATTATACTCTGGCAACATAAATGTTCTAATAACAGCCTTGGCATAGCCACACACTCCCATCTTAATTTAACTTGTCAGGCTCATCATGAAGTGAACTGTGTGCATTTTATGTCAATATAGTGTATAGCATATAGCAAACAAGACCAATTACACATAAGAAGCTAACAAAAAAATGGAGTAAAGCACCAGCTCAGTCACATCATCACTTGGATTAAACTGCAGCCTACAAATTTTTCAACCCACTGCTTGAAAGGACAGGCAATAAAAAAATCCAACTTCTGATGACAGAAAAAGGCAGGTAGGTTTCTGCTTAAACAATTGCATTCACTCAGGGTTAATGCTCAAGCAACAAAAAGGGAGAAGGAAATTCTATTACAATGTGGATGTTCTGCAAAGTTCTGTGTGACTTCTGTAAGCTACGTCTTTAGACTCCACAGAGATTACTTTAGTGGGTATATGCCACTAGGTTTTATACACTACTCATTTTCTGAAAGTAAAGTCATAATACTAGCCTCTAGGAGCTTCTTAACCACAAAAAGCAGGATTTATGTGCCATAACATTGGCATGTGTTTAATAGACATTGTCGTGTGACATCTACAATCTGTCATTATGTTCCACGGAGAAAAATAAGCACATCTAGTACGTCATTTCATCTTGAGATAGGTGTGCCCAAAACTTTTCCTACCAGCCTACCCTTTAAGGTCTGCATTCCCCCAGTGCCTCTGAGAAGAACAGAAGTGCATTCAGCAGCAGAGCACAAACACGCTGGAGGCAATGTTCACAAAGGTATTTAGACAACTGCTCTTAATTAGGTACCTAATTTCTTGTGAAATTTGCAGACAGACTATGTTTGCCTAAGGTTAAGCCGTAAACCATAATCTCCTTGTAATACCTGGCTTCGGCAGTTTGCATGTGGTCACAAAGGAAATTTTTGACAGAGCAGGGAAGTGACTTTTGCAAGTTCATATCAACACTAAAGCTACCAGGTCATCTGCCCTCTACATTATCTCTCAGCTTTGTCTAGCTAGTGCTCCTTCCTTAATGTGTATTTGGCTAGTTCCTATGTCTCCATGTCTCAGTGGACCCACTGCTTATGAGAAAATGCCTTATCTATTATCTTTAAAAAAATCACTCTTACCACAAACAAGTTATTTGAAAAGCAGCATGGATATCCCCAAAGAGGTTTAGCAGTCTCCTTCCAGAAGGCTGACAGGTTCCCTTCTGTTTCCTAGTCTTTTTTTCCCTGGCACCATAATCCTCCTTGCTGAATTCAGACAGTTTGGAAGTATCAACACTCATCAGCATGATGGGATGTCAACTCCACAGCTAAAAACCCTGGGACAAGAGCCATTCAGGTAAATTTCAAAGTGGGCAAAATTCACAAACTGGGGGGAAAAAAAAAAAAAGCTTGTTCAGTTTTTACAGAGATACAAGTGACAAATACATTGTTTGTTCCCAAACCCCGCACTCGTATACTATTGTACTATTGTCAGCCTGCTATCTGCTCTGAGGAAAGAGCAGGGATTTGAGGACTAACCACAGCCCTCAGCTCTCACCCTCTTCCAAGGTATGATACAAGTGGTCCATCAGATGGGACAGCTCTGGTTTACAAGCTGAATAGATCTGATAGTTCAACAAACTAGTGTGTCTGTCTTCCGATGGGAGTTAGCTCCAAGATAATGGTGCAATGCTGGCACAGCTTCTTTCATCCTGAAGCAGCCTGTTTGTGTATGATTTGGCATGACAGATTAAACTTGCCTGCATTTACCCATACCCACCAGCAACACCTTACATCTTTCCACGGGCTAGTCTTCCCTTTGTGGCAGTCCAACCGCCTGATGTCCTGCAGAACAGATGTGAGGGTTCAGGCCCAACAGATCTGTTCCATTGCCCAAAAATTCAGGGGAAGAGAAGGTTCAATCATTCTTCCTGGTGCTCACACTGGGATTCATGAAGCCCATGAGAGAGTCAAAGGATCTATTAAACTGTCTCACACTCCTCTATGTGGACAAGTGAAGCTTTCATTTCTCAGGAAGAAATAATTATCAAGCTCCACAGACTCTGTGTCAACCACAATGTGTACAGACTTCAGGCATGTCTACACAGCAAAGGTGAGAAAAGTTTGAACCCATTTGAAGCAGAAGCACCTATGTGGAGTCCAAGTGTTGGTTTGGTATTTGTTCATACATTTCTTGCCCTAGATAGTCAGAGAAAGAGACTGCCTGTATTTCTAAACTATGCCAAACAGCTGATTAACCTTTAAAACTGGATGGACGCCTTCCCCTTTCTACAAGAATAACTCCTTGAAATTAGTTTTAATGACACTATAAAAGCATGGAGTGGTTTATAATTAACTGCTAACAGGTAGCTACATGATTTGGAAAGGTTTAGTAGATTTAATTAAATTACTTAAACATTTACATTGCTCTAAACATGTTATGAAATTAGCATGATACTTGGTCTTATGATTAATTTTAAAAAACCTTTTATGAATATAAATAGCCTTTTGGTTGAAAGTTATGTATACATTAGAATCTGTAAAAGGTGAATGCTTGCACATCTTTTTCCTTAGGAAATGAATGTGGTCTCCTCAGCAGATGTTTATAATGAATGGAAAAGTTCCTGCCTGGAAAGAATTTTACAGAAACTGCTATTGACAGAGTTAATCCCTCAGATTTTTATCTTCATTTGACCTGCTGCTTGTGTGTTGAAGATGAAGGGATGAGGCACGGCTGTTTATTTTCCTGCCTTCTGGCAGATTGCTGCTTTACTATGTGCAAACAAAATTTTTTTTAACCACAAGTGACAAATAAACTGTTCCAAATACTACATGTTTGGGTTAAAATTGATTATTATTAAGAAAATTGATGACTTTCATTTACATTTCATCTGTCCATGGGAGAAGCAGCTGTGGTGCCACTTGGAACTAGAGAGATGAAAAAATTAGGTGCCCCACTAGAAGAAAACCTCATGGCACAAATTACAAGTAACATGAGGGATGGGTGAGTTTGGAAGTATCATTGGATGTTCTTTTGTGAAGAACTGTACATCTACAAAAGTAAGGCAAGAAGTCCCCAGTGAGAGTGGGAGAAAAAGGTATCAGACACAGCTATGCTGACATCATGGTCCTGAGAAAGCTTGCTGGGATCTCTTTCCTGATCTTGTGAGGTTAGCAAAACACCGATTCCCTGTTCTTGGAATCCTGCTGTGTCCATAACAGAAACATAAAAAGCATTCAGTATTTTCTCCTCCAAAGTGTCTGAGTCAACACCATGATGCTGTGAGCCAGGAATTCAGGCAGAGCTCAAGAAGGGTCTTTAAGTAGCCATCAACATGGCCAACATGGCCAACATGGCCAACATGACCTCTAGCTCAAGAAGTCTCCAGCTACTGGTTGCCTGAACATATTCACCTTATCCTTTAGTCCCTATTCCTTAACCCGTGTAAGCATCTATTTAGAGGCGACTATTAAAAATAAGAAAATGGGGAAGATGGCTTCAAGGCTTTCTTCTGGAAGTTCCTCAGTTTTACCCACTTTCTCAGTTTATCAAAAAAAAGATAAAATTGCATCACAAGAAACGCAGCAGTATAATGGGAGGCACAGTATGAAGTTGTGGTTAATGACTTAATTTCATATCATATGATGAAGTAGTCAACATTTTTTTGAAAAATAAAAAGGATTACAAAGGTAACAGTGACACACAGACTTTATTTTATGGGAGGGAAGTCATACACGAATTGGAGTTAAGTTGGATTTTGGCCTGTTAAACAATAAATAAGGTCTTCATTACCGCTTCTTTACTATCATTTTTTAAAATTCTTTTGAATCACACCAAATAGCAAAATGAACTGTGAAATATGCACACAAAAAAAATCCTCCCTGTATTTAAGTTTCTGCATTGCCAAGTAAGCTCTACAATGAGAGTCTCAAGGCATTGCTACATTTTAACTGTGCTATATTGCACTTACGTATTTAATTTGTACTTTTTTTTTTTTAATGTACCACCATAGCTCCTAAAAAGAGGGTCAAATTATAACAGGTGGTTTTATATAGATGCACAATAAAAAAAGATTCTCCATTCCTAAATCTGGAGGGATATTGCTTGGATATGTACCAGATCTTCAGTGACCTGAAGAATAATTTCAGAGACTGTGCTGTGACAGAGTAGGACTTTTGAAGAACTGATTGAAAAAAATGAGGTAAAAGCAAAGCCAAAATAATGACTGAATATTCAGAATTAATCATGTTTCACTGCATTTGTCTTTAGGTAGAACTATGGAGTGTGTGTGGTCTTGGCAAGCTTCAAGGGGTTTACCAAAGGGTTACTGTTAGAGTGAGCATATGATGGAGAGATTTTAAAAACCTGCATGTCAAGTGAAGAGAAAAAAGTCTTTTAAATAAGATAATATAATAGAATATTTTATATGGATGAACTAAGATGTCTATCTGCAAGCTGCTTTGGAACTGCGATATTATTATTATAACTACATTATTTTATATTAACAACGTAAATGTATTTTGTACTGCAGTGATAAATATAAATCAAGCATCACACAAGCTGTTATGCAAGCACCCCCATCAAGCTTTGCCAGCAAATGTCAGCACTGACCCCACAACACCCCATTCCTAGGGCCTCTCTTACACAGAGAATGCCAATTGTACTGAACCATGGGAGACTGTAGAGAAGAGGCTAAAATGAGACTCACCAAACTTATTTTCACTTGAGATAAAAGGCAGAATGTGAGTTCCACTCTCCAGACATCAAAGACCAGCGCAGAGCCCACTGTGCCACTTCGACCTGAAATTATGTCCTTATTATGTACAGTGGGAAGTTTACAGCTTTTATCTCAAAGTGCAATGCAAGAAATTCTGCTAGCTAAATATAACTAATAATAATAGTAGTAGTACTAGTAGTAATCATCATCACCATCATCTGGACTTGATCAGTAAGAGCACTGCTAATTAAAAGAAATTCTTCTTTTTTTCCAAGATTTCATGTTACATAGACTCGGAAAATTATTGAGTAGAAAGACTTTGTTCACAGACAATGAAATCAGTATAGTCTTTCTAATAGAATTTGATCACACTCTGACTTAAGTGTCTCATGGTTTTACCAACTTTCATATAGAGAGACATCAGAGCTGACTTCTAGTTAAACCTTTTTTACTAAATTAAAGATTATCAGCCACTGCAGTTGTTTCCACACCCTCTGAAATCATCAGAAAGGCTCCCCATGGTTTCAGGCAAGTGGGGAAGTGGAAGATCATTCCATTGATGTGGTTAAGATTTTCTCTTATTCAACATCCACATTTTCCTGCAAGTGAGTACATTGATGCCAACGTGAAGACTTCACCAGTGCCACCAAGGTAGGCAAGTTAGACCTGCAGAGTGTTGTTCTTCAGACAAGAGATGATTTAGACAAGTGGTTTCTTAAGTTGGACGAATGATGATAACATGAATGAAGCCAGATGAGGCACATGCACAAGTCAGGCACTTGCCCAAATTTGTACACAATTTTGACAATACACAGTTGATGTTACTTTGTTATGTGGCAGTAAGAGAAGATTGCAGAATGTACATTTTTTCTAGTCCAATGTCATTTAGCCTTTTTTTTCATTTTATTTGGGACACCATGTGAAAAATTTTCAGTAGAGATGTGTAGACTTAACTAGAGAATCACCCTACTGTGAATTTGTTCAAACAAACTCCTCAGAAGTAATGAGGCCCATATAAGCCCAAGGACCTGAAAAAAGAAAAGTTAAGCAGTGCACTGGTCTTATACATTTTTCAGTTCCAAACACATCCCATGAAATACAACCAAAGATCCTGCGGTTATCGTGAACAGTCAGTCATGCATGGAGAATAGATACGCCACATTGGACAATTTTTGCTGGACTCCTATACCATGAATATGAGTTCTTGGTGAAGGCACAAACAAATGTACTTAAAAACTTTCTTTTGATCATCATAATGTGTGCTACAGCATGCCAACTTCTCTTCTGACATTGTACACTGGTGCTACAAGGGATTACTTTATGGTTCACTTCCACTCTTGTTGCCTTATGATCATCTGGCTGATTGGTATGGATTTGTCTACACTGACCACTCATCCCTCTCTCTGCAGCCAGGTTTGACCCAGGGCCATAAATCAATGCTGTTAGCTCAGCTTCTCTTGAAAAAGCAGATGCACAATGCACTGTGATAAACAGTTGCAGTTAATAAAAGATATAGGATAAAATAAGCATGAAAACTGAATTGGGTCAATAGCAGTCCAGCCTCCCAAACTGTGAGCAAGGCACATTTTCAAGTAGCAAGCAATAAGTTAGTGATCACATTATGCCCACCCACATTTATCTGGGCCTTGAACATATTTAAATACTAAGAAAAAAACTATTTGAGCATTTTAGTATATGAATGTATAAATACAGAACAAAACAGTATCCTTAATATATCCTAAACTACTAGAATTTCAGAAAGAAGTTATACAACCCCAGTTTTTGGCATTAGTCTGTTTCTATTATTGTATTTTATTAAATTTTTATATTGCAATATTCCTAGAAAACTAAATATTTATAAGAAGGGGCCAGTGAATTAAGACTACACACAGATTTTCATTAAAAATTTTTGTGTTTCCTGTCCCATAAAAATAAATAAGGTTTTCTTCAACTGATCAAAATGTGGTCATTCTGAATAAGAGTACAATTCATCATCCATCCAAGTCTCTCTTTAACAGCAGCCTTTGTCTCTCTGACATAAGGCTATAGTCATTGCTTTTTGAAAATTTCCACCCTTAAATGCCTGTTCTGAAAATGTACTGAAAATATTCTGTTTCTTTCAAAACACATCTTAAAGAATAATGAGACAATTTCAAAATAGCTTTTTAATAACCACAGGGTTAAAAATACTAAGCCTGAAGATAGAATTTTTACAGGTAAGGGCAAGCAAAACTGTGCAGTTTGAGAAGCCCTAGGCTCCAGCTTGGATCGCAGACTAGCTCAGCACTGTCACCATTAGTTGCGGTTCTCAGGGCTACAGCTAGAGGAGCCCTCATGAACATTCAAGGCAAGATAGATGGAGCAGCTGTTTCCTGAGAAAAAGGACAGCCAGATACCTGTTAACACTGGGGTTTGGGTTAGAAGTAAGGAGCAGAAACTGATTTTGCAGTTATTCGATAGCATGGTGCCTTTTCATGTGAGAGTGAATGGCATTTGAAGGCAGTGACCACTAACACATATGGCTCAGAAATTAAGCACAAAAAAGGTTTACATGTATAGAAACAGGACCTGCATCTGCAGCTGACAGCAGGCAAGGCAGGCTGAAGTTAACTAAGCTGTGCTAAAGTCAGCTGGACACACCAGCTAGTAATTTCCCATCAGAAAATTGGTGACAGTAATACACAATGTAGACAAGAGTGCCAGACCCTCAGCTAGAATAAACAAAGTGACACAACAACAGATTAGATGTGGTCAGACCAACTTTGTTGGTTTATAGCAATTCAAAATCCATGATGCTTTGTAGCTCTATGCCAAAAAGCTCTGGAATAGCTCATTTTAAATACAGTTTTAAAGTGGGTGGAAAAATTCTTGGTGGTCATACTGACTGCACCTTCAACAAATGAAAGCAAAAAGTTATTTTATTCTCTCATGTTAATCCCTCACTAAGTTTTACTTCCTGTCTAAGTAATATTGTTTTAACAGTTGTGCCAATGGAAACCTTGCCAATATTTTCTCAAAATGTTGATAGATTTTGCCAATATTATATTAAGAAGGACATCTAAGAAATGCAAACATTTAGTAGACTCTTATGAAAAGTGATGTCTGTCCAGTATCTCATACCACTGGATAAAAAAAGAAAACAAACCAAGAACTAGATCTCTGGAGTACATTCAGATTTCTTATGACAGAGACTCACTTTTTGTCCTGTGAAATAATGAATATAAATTATTATTATTTGTTCTCAGTCACCCAAATCTGCTCACATAGTCTCTTCATGATGTCCTTATCATGAAGCCCTAGCAGTCTACAAAACAGCACTAAAGAGACATGAACATACAGAAAAGAAATAAAGGAAGAAAAAAAGAGTGATGATACTGAGTTCTATGAGACTAGCCAGGTCAGTAAACATATCTAGTGAGTTCGTCACTTTTTCCTTCCCTTTACTACCTTGTTTGTTGCACGACTGTGTACTTATTTAGAACTGAACTTTTCTTAAATGTTTTTCCAGAGAAACAGAGACAGTTACAGATAAACAGTTATGACGTTGTCAGAAATATGCCAAGAGAGGCAATGCAAGTCAGCAATGAACTAAAATGTAGGGCAATTCTGATATAGAGTGAACCCTAGAATTTCAATTTCTCCATGAACAAAAAAAGGGGCTTGGTCTGCAAGCCAAGCTGAATGGCAGTGCTTGGGAGATACAGATTCCTTGAAACTGCAAAGGCTCAGCCTCTAAAGCAAGGGAAAGGAATGGAAGAGCTTAATCCAACTCTTGCCCATGTTCTACCAACTCCTCGCTCAGAACAGATTACTTGGGTGTAATGATATGATTTTTATGGAGAAGCCACTTCTGATCAAAATTTATCATGATTTGAAAAAAAAAAAAAAGAAAAGGAAAAAAACAGGGTTAAAATGTGAAGTTTAAGGTTGAATACCTCCTCCAAGATTTTATGAGCATTAACCATCACAAATGATTCTAAGTGGGTAGTTAGGTTCTAATATTTAGAGCAATTGGCATTAAAAACCCTTGGCTGAAAAAAATGTAACCATGAGTTGATGAGGGGAGACACTGGCAGAAAAGACATGAGTTCAGAACCTCAGCATTATTGAAGGGATAGCAAGGGTTGCAAAATGTTCCCTGCAATGGAAGACAGGCAGTTTGTCTTTTGTTGCCCAGAGAAAGGGAAGTTCTACAATATGAAGGTGTGGAATGTATTAGGGAACAAGATCTGCATATCAACACCATCTTAAATTTATATAAATTGAATGTTTCAAAGCTGTGAGAGTTAAGTTCTCACATGGATGAAAACAAAAGATTCTTCACAGAAATGGAACCTGAAGCTCTAGAAAGAAGGTTGAGGTTAACAAAATCCCCATCTTACAGGCATCAGTCCTAGGAAGGACAGTGATGATACCATGCAAATATAACAAAGAAAACTGAAGGGTAATGGTTAAGAATTGTTTCAGGCATTCCGAGCTTGCTCTGGTATTGAGTAGCACTGAGAATGTTGGCAAAGAATGTGACTGTAACTTTGAGTGAAGGACTAAATTTGTGAGTCATTGGTATCATCTCATAGCTGGAGTTGTGTTTACAAAGAAGATCCACAGGAGGGGAAAATAGAAGTAGGATTAAGAGATGAGTCCTGTGAGACGTCTGGGAGGAAAGCATGCAAGGTCCCAAGGGAAACAATAGCAGCAAATGTTCTTTGCACATATTGTCATGCAACATGTTTGAAAATTCAAAGTTTTCCTTAAATAAATGCAATGAAACATGGCTGACTATAAATAAGCTATAATACAGTGGTAAGAAGATGATTTCCAAGAGCTAAAGTACAGCTCTTAAATAAATTTGCTGCAGTATCTGGATCAGGCTATGACTAACAAGGTTAATTATGAGTAACAAGGTTAATTAATCAATACTGAATACTGTAGTTATTTGACATGTATTTAACATACCATTAATTGGTAACAAACTTTAAACCACCGTATTTCCAGCATCTCAAGCTGTAGGAACAGTTGCGATAGTCATTCTCAGGTTGCCCTCTGCTGTTTAAGGTTAAAAAGACAAGGCATGCTTTACAGAGCTGTAAAAAGCAGTTTGGTGGAGGGAGGCAGATCTGTGACTAGAACAGGAAAAAAATTAAACTTGCAGGGAAGATTTGTATCTTTATATAAAATCCACTAATTTTGAAAGGAATAGACATCCTCTGAAGAGTTCATGAAGGAAAATGTAGAAAGTTAAGAAATGTGACTTTATTTCTGTGATTGCCAAATTTTTACTTTTCCTGGAGAATCATCTGCTATAGGAAAAAATCCTGCCATTGTAATGCAATTTCCCATCAAAACAATGCCACAAATCTAATTCTTAGAAGTTTGAATACTCAGCTGAAACTCCTGGCTTGAAGGATTTGACTTCAGAATGTGGCAAGAAATACTGATTTCTCTTCTTTTACATCTACTTTATAGGTGTATTATAATTTGGTTTAATGTGTATCAATTTGTAGAATCCAGAGGCTGCTCTACCTAAATAACTGAACTAAAGTAAACCCAGGTGCTTCTTGAGCCTCAGCAAAGTTCAGTGATTTATCCAGAGAGATTTTATACTTGCCCAAAGAATCAACTGCTCTTTAACATTGCAACCAAGGGGAAATCAAATTTATTTGGTCCAGAATGAAGAAGAAAGGCTGGATGTGCTCTGTTTAACTGGAACAGAAGGGTAGGGTGGTCCATTGGTTGGCAGCAGCTGTCAGATGTGGGATAGACCCATTTGCCAGCCCAGCACAGCAACTGTGGACATTCAGAATAAGCTAGTGTCTTCCTTCTGGGCAGAAGAAGGTCCCAAATGAAGGAGGTTTTGTATTCAATAATGCTCACAGGAGAATGCAATGCTGGTTTTTTTGAGTGCTTTATCTGGACATGCTGATTTGCTGATTATATTGTTTGTTTCTTTCCTCAGTGAAAATATAAACTTGTCAAAGGTTGTTTTTTATTTAGTGAGAAAGTAACAAGAGAAGGTTTAGTGTTCACTGGCGATGGAGCACTACTGGGAAAAAAATTTGGATGATTTTGGGTGATTCGGGTCTGCTGGATGAAACAACTAAAGGAAACATGTTTCTTTAAAAGAGTTTAATTATATTTGGGCTGCTATGAAAAAATCAAATCATTGCCACACGGCATCACTACAAAAAATAGGGGGGCAGGAGGTGGCTTGAATGTTTCTCTTGTGCATTTTCTTCATCAGACTCATTTAGGTTTCTTACACAGCTCTTTTTCTTGTATTTGTTCTGCATGCCCTTTGGATGTCTTTATTACTTCAAATTATAGCTACATCTTGTGACCTTAACTTGAGCTTAGCATAGTTTTTGTTTAAGATTGTGTATGTTTAAGGTCACTACCAATTAACTTCAATATAAGATTGAATTCACATCATAAATTCAAGAGAATGTATTATGTAGAAAGCTCTCATTGCCTCTAAAAAAACATTCTGAACTGACCCAGATGTGCATGAACAATACTCACTGACTACACAGAACAGGTTCTGGGGTCCTTTGATCTTAGCCTCCCCCTTTCTTTTCTAAACATCTTCAAAAGGCTGCCTTTCTGAAATGAGTTCACCCATCCTTATTTGCTGACAGACTGAACAGGAAGAGCACATGGAAGCTCTTTTTATTTTATTGTGTGATTTATTTAAAAAGCAAAGGCAAAACGTCTGACATATATAACACTGGGATCCAGGACTCTTCAACCCACGGCTCAGTTCCGTATCATGGCAAACTCAGAGAAGTAAATAGCTACAGCTATACACAACAATTATCTAAGTGAGTCACAGTGCAAAAGTGAATGTTTTTTTTTCATTTACACACTAGTAGTCTAACAAAATAAAATTCCAATGTGGTTCAATCTTGTCTGAATTGTCCTTGTCACTTACAAAAACATGATATACAGATAGATCTTGGAATATAGAAAAGTTCTTGTTCATTGGAAGTGGCAGTATCTGCAGGTTTTATTCAGGCTATTGGAAAATCTGAAGGAAAAAGTATAAGTACTTGGCTTCTTTCGTATTATTCATAGACTGACTGATTCAGACCTCTCGAGCAACATTGCAAATATTCCTTAAGTCTATCAAGAAAACTAGAAAATAATTACTTTAGACAATTTCTGCAAAAGTGACAGAGTAGAAATCAGGAGCAAGACTAAAATATGATATAAGGCCTGACCCTTCACAATCACATTATATACTTCAAAGTGGATGTGGTCATAGTCTTATACTGTACGGCAGTTCAGAGACTGTTTCATGAATACTTTAAAGAGCAATTATTTCTGCCACACCAGGATCCTTGAAATGTTAGAGTCATTATTTCAACAGATGTTCTGTATTTTCAATCATTTTACAAATGAGAAGACAGCCACTTTTCCATCTTCCAAGATGAAGACAGAGGCAACCAGGTTCTAAGCGTGCCTTAGAGATATTAAAAAACAGATTAAAGCCATTTAACAACGTTACTCTTCTGACTCTCAGGAAATAAAACAGACATCATGATAATGGTAGTTCTCAGATATAAGTTTGTGGAAAATTATGCTTCATAGAAGAGAAAATCCATTGATTTATGAAGTTTCAAATTATTGGGACTTCTGAAATGGAACATTCACACCTAAACACAGGCTAAAGTTCACATCCTTACCAACTGCCCAAGAGTTGTGAGACCACATCTGGAGTACCGTGTCTCATGGGAGGCTCCTCAGCACATGAAGGACACTAACACTCCGGAGCAAGTCCAGTGAGGGCACTGAGCCAATAGGCCAGAGAATACGGCCCATGAGCAGAGGCTGAGAAACCGGGCCTGCTCAGCCTTAAAAGAAGGTTAAGGGAAGACCTTTTTTTCTGTCTACAAGTTCCTGAGTAGAGGACAGGACTACTATGAAGACAAACTCTTGCAAATTCACTGTGAAAGTGAGTCAAGAGACCTAAGTCAGGAACATAAAAAGATCTCCTTAGATATTAGAAAACTTGTTTTTCTATTAAATATTGGAAAAGGTCATCCAGAGAGGTTATAAAGTCTCCATCTTGGAGATGTTCTGAATATAGCCCTGAGCAACCTGGTCTAAGTAGAACTGCTTTGAGCAAGGGATTGGACTGGATGACCTCCAGAGATCCCTAACACCACAAACTGTGTGATTCAGTGTTCTTCACCCACTATTGTTGTCATTGTCTGAGAACTTCAGTATATTTCTGTGGATTTGAATCCTACCAGGTTCGAAAAGTATATTGATTTTAAGAATCCCACACTCAGGCAACAGCTCCAACTGATTTAGTATTTTACATACAAGCCAGGAAACACAACCTCTACTGTTGTACAATTAATAAAGGATTAGTTTGTTCTGATGTAGAGTCTCAAGAGACATCTTTGCTTTATGGTAACTAAATGGGCAAAATAACTGTCCACAGCCCTTATGAAAGTCTGTGCAAGTTCTAAAAATCAATGGTTGATTCCTTGACTACCCTTTAGAACTTCCAAATTCTCCAGTGCCTTACATGAGGATGTAGGTTGGTTCTGGATTTCATTTACCATTCTTGGAATTGTCCTGCGCAGAGCCTGGATTTGGACTCAATGACCCTTTTGTGTCCCTTCCAACTCAGGATGTTCTATGAATAAATTTACCTTCTTTGTTTGACAGCTGGTATTATGGACAGAACATACAACCCTTCGCATTGTTTATCTACTAGAAATTCTCCTGGCACTTTTTTTCATGCAAAAGAGCACTCTCTCAGACAACATCTGAGAACAGTTTGAGAACAGCATAGGGTATAGGAAAAAGAACATTTAGCTATTTGGATATAAATTGTGCCATGACACGTTCCCTAACGTCCTTTTCGAATTGGCTCTTAGACTCTTAATTTCTTTCATGGATATAGTTTGTCATCACACAAAGTATTTACCCATACAAAAAGGAGGAAAACCTGATTGAGTACTTTCTGAGCTCTACCTATACTTTATCCATGCCTGTCCTTAGGACCCAGAAGAAACTAGTCAAACACTCCAAGAATTCTACATGCCATGTAGACTAGTTACACCATATGAATATTAGAAAGCTCCCAGTGCAGTGCTCACTGCAGACAACAGAAAGATTCATACTGACATTGCCAGATACACTGAATTAATTTTTTTAAAAAGTGGAAGGTACAAAGTAACTAAATGTATAAACAGAAATCAAGAAATAGAATGCAGGAATACAAAAAAAGAGTGATAATACTGAAACCATGCAGCTAGCTAGGGAGGTTGCCAAAGGCACAGGAGTATAAATTCCTGAACAAAACTTTAGTTAAGAGCCAAAGAATGTGTATTTATTTCACTCATGATGACAAGTTCAAGGCATCTACACAAAAATGAGTGCCGAAAGATGAACTGACACAGGCTGTGCATTTCGTCTGAGGAGTGTGGATGCTGTTCTTACAGGAAGACAGAATCATTCAGAGCACAAAGTTATTACAGATAGAACAATCACTGCTGTAATGAAATGATGTACAACCAGTCAGAGGCATACAAAAGCTGTTTCTTTTAGGACAATAATTAAGGCTTTTTCTGTTTTAGAGCTGATAATAAAATTGTCTATATTGAGAAACAGCTGAGAATCCCCAAGCACATTATCGCTGTGCATTTTATCAGTTCCTTCCCTCTGAAGGAGGGGAATGCTACAAATAGATACAAGAAGTTCCCACTGCACAAGTTTATTTTCAACATGACTTAACACTCAACATCATCTTCCTCACTGTATATAGCTGGTGACAATCTTTCTGTATTTACAAACTGTATTAGTTAAGTTCACTAGGGGACTGAAGTGTTTGAATTGGAGGCATAAGAAATTCCAGGAATTCAAGATAAAAGTAAGCACTATTGTACATTAAATGTTCATTTATAAACTGCTGGATGGATTCAGCATTCCATCTGGCCCTCCAAACCAAGGCCTGCTATGGGGTATTTGGACACAGAGACTAGAAAAATCAATGTCTTGATGGGAATAGGAAAGAGCTCTACTTGTCAACAAGAACTTTGTCTTTCATTTTGCAGATAAAAATTGAACTGTATCTAGAAATGTTCTAAGGATTTAAATGTACTTAAGATGTTATAAGGAATTACAATTATTAAAGAACCCTCTAAACTAAAACTACCAGGGAGTACATGGACTTAATGAAGACCTAGGTCTTACAGGCAGATTGCACTGGTTTATTGAAATAGGAGGTTAAAAGGCAACTTCAGCGCTATCATTTTTATTGTAAGAATAATTCCTTTTGCTTTAAGTTCAGATTATTCTTAAATTCTAAATTAAACTAATTTCTCATCGAGGTAGGCTTTGCTGCTACAAACTCCTAAGAAATTTCCAAATTTACACTAGGTCTGCTTTTATGCAATATTTCCACTCAGCATGACTTATTTTACAATTTCCACTCAGCTCTGTCTCCCAGCAACATCTATTTACATTCACTAAAGATTTTGATATTAAAACTACACATATACAGGGTAAAAACGCAGTCTAAAAAGGAATCTTCAACCAGTATCTTTCTTCTGGCATATTTGAATACTGAACTACAAAAAAAGGTATCTTGTCATCTTGAAGAATATTCTAGTCCTTCACTGACAAGACTGGGGATGGCTCAAGGGTGAAAGACAATATTCTGTTCACCAATTCTTTGAAATCTTATAGTATGTCAGATCTTTAATGCTACTTCCTATTTCGTACTTTCCATCTCATTCACCTACTACGGAGAAATATAAGAAAGGCTTCAGATAGATACACAGAAAAATTAAAAAAGACAATATTGCAGAGCTACTCATCCCAATGTAGTTTTTCTATCTACCTATCTTGTGAACTATCTGAGAACTTGTCTAGATTTCATCTCTAACTACTAAATTTAAACCCAGAGAGGGAAAGTCACAATCTCAACCTATGTTGAATAGTGTACACAGGAGCCTATGCATTAAAGGCCTTTTGTACATAGGATGTAAATCCAAACCTAAATTTAGAGTTTTATTTTGACTTTATTATTTTTTTCCCTTCATAATAAAATAAAGCCCATTTAGCTGAAAGAGTCATAACAAGATCCCACTTCAGGGAAGTGTACTCCTGTAATTAGCAGCAGGAAAATCTGGTGCTTAAGGGTAATAGGCAAGATAAAGAAGTTCATGTGAAGGGAATCTCTCTTTCTTTGCTACTAATTGAACAGAGAGACAATAAAGTTATTTTTGAATTTTATATTAATGTAATAAGAAATACATGGAAAACAAGAATCAGGAATGTTTTATTCCCTGATCAGGAACAGGTTTTGAGACTAAGGAAAGAACACATATGTTAAATTGACCTAGAAAAATGTCATCTCAAAAGTATTCAGTAAGTGCCTAGGTATTGAGACACAAATAATGAAATCAGTAAAAATTATAGACTTAAATCTCATGTGCTCTACTGCCTTAATAACAAAAACCCCAATCCTTCTCTTTTTTTTTTTAACAAATGAAAGCTGGGGCTCTGAAATCATCCCATGCTGAGCAAAAGCAAGCTGAAAATTTTTAAAATATCATGGAATTTTTTTAAAAATTATGAAGATAGAAACAAAATCTAGGCAATATACACCCATTAACTACTTAAGCAGCTATTTGCAAAGCATGTTTAAATCTTCAGAGGAACTAGTGGAAAAAAAAGCAAAGTATAACTAATAGAAGATGTTAAAACAGATGTTCCCCAACAATTTGTCACAAAAATTCAAAATATTTTATAAAGTTCATTTATTTTTTCAACAGTCTTTGAAGTACAGAACAACATTTTTTAAGAGCTGTGATTTATAGGCATACTGTTTTATTTGGAGTGTTTTGTAAATCATGTGGGGCTTTTTTCTGTTCTTGTAATGTGATAGCTTAACTCCTCTCATGTCAGAACAAACTGAAAAAAAATCCATAAACAAAGGAAACTCTCTTTAGACTTGTAAATCACAAAGAATACGCTGGCATGATGCATATCAGAAAAAAACTGTAAGCGATTTCACACTTGCTTTCTATTCCAAAGCCTGGTGACTGGAATTAGATTACTTCATTGGAAGTAAGGATCTTACACCTAGTTTACACAAAACTTACATTAAACATTGCAATGTGATTATGTTGGACATATCTAACTGAACATGATACTTGTACAATACATAGTGAATTCATCATCACCTGGTTCTGTGTTGGCCACGGATACTTCCTGGGCAATTAATCAACTTTTCAGTGGTTTATTAAGTTTGGGGAGCCAGTTCTCCTGGCATGTCTGAGGCCAGAGGCAGTAGGAGAAGTTTTCTGAACCAACCACTGGTATCTTGCTGCACCATCCACTCTGGACATGTTTATAGCTCCTGAAACAAATTTCTTCCTCTTCTTCATTTCCCCTGCTGGTGAACACCAACATGGAATAGCCATTAGCACTAGAACTAGATGAGTTTTTACTTCATAGACTTCCTGATGCCAACAAGAAAAGTTAATTGCCTCATTCAAGAACTGAAGGGAAAGTGCTTCCAGAAAGTCATTTATTGTTAATTTTTTGAATAAATGCTTTGGTTTTCCTTTTTTTTTTTTTACCATCCAAAATGGCTTTAACTGTAGAAAAACCCCACGATTTTTTTTTCCAAAATACTGAGTCTTTAAATTAAACTTTTATATCAATTTACAGTTGAACTTAGTGTGTCTCAAAATTGTCACGTATTGTCCCCAAGCAAGACATAAACATGACATTTATTCACAGAGCTCTAGCTAACAAGGAGTTGAACAGATGCAATAAATTATATATGTCAATTACATTAATTACCAGTATTACTAAAACCTGTGGTAAATCTAGTGACTTTTCCACCTCTGGTTCCCTTAATTCGTAAAAGAGCAAATATTTATTTTCATCAGTAACAGAAAACAGCTTAGCCATATCTTGACAGAATTACTTGAGAGTTTTCTTATCTTTTTGTGAGTCCTCTTTACAATACTTTCTCTGAAGTTTCTGAAGACCATACTGACTCTTCTATTAAACAGGTCTCCGTAAGAGCAGGGCAGCGAGTTAGGCTGAAAAATTGCTGAAGTATTTTTCATTTGCATTCTCTTTGTCAGCAAAAGTCTTGGGTCCTGAAAAGTTATGGTAAATCAAAATCCTGGTCTGCTATTCTGCAAACAGAAGAAAGAGAACAATGCTTTTAATGACCTACTGGTAAGTCAGTTGAGGTCACTTTATTAATTAACAAAATAGTTTACACTTGAGAGTAGCTAATTCAATGATGAGGAATACAGAAAAGCCTGAAAATCTCTATTTGCAGAAATCTTCACACAGCTATAAAAACCTAATTTATTTAGGCAGGCACCTACGAAACTGTTAATTATTCAAAAGTTGGAAAGTTGTGAGAGGCAAAAAGCCTCCATCTGCATTTCATGCTCCTACACTGTTATGAATTTGGAGTACACTAATCTGGAAAACGTCTAAAAACCCAAAGGAGTGGCTACATTCATGTGTGTCTGCCTCTCTGTGAAATTTCACTGACATTGTGGAGGAAGATAAGAAGACCCAGAATTTGCTAAGATTCTATATTGTTCAGCATCCAGTGTAAGTTTTAAGGGTGCACTGATACGGGCATAAAAAGGGTTGACTTTACTCTTTCAAGTACCTGCTATAAAGTACCTACACTGGGGATCCCAAGCCAACTGCTGACAGATTATACCCTGGAAATAGAGATGCTGAAACAATGAAACTGTTTCAGTGGTTTTATGAGTAATCATAAAACTGTTGCTGTGTTTTGCTTTAATTCTACATTTATTTTTACTATTATTACATAAAGAATATTTAAAGAATATACATGGATGGAAAGCACCGCTAATAGAGATCTTCCCCTGTGTCAATGTAAAATGTATTCTAAATTGCATTCTTTTTCTTTTGGGGACTAGTTACCTTCTAAAATACACTTTTCTAAAAATTCTCTAACTGTTTGAAATGAATATTTGCATGCCCCAGTTTATTCTGTACATCTGGGATCTCTTTAATCAGTCATTATTTTATGAGACCATGTGGAGAAATGCTAGTCTTGCTCACGCAACATTGCATTAAAAAGAATGCATATGTTTGCTTCATGAAAGGAATTAACAGAGCCTAGGGATGCTGGAGTGGACTGCATGGTCTGGTTACTTGAGGTTTAACAATTCTTGCTATTCACAGCTGTCACTGTTGCATGTAAGTGTTATATTCCCCATTGTTTCCCAACTCTTTGTACTTCTTGCAAGATTAATACTGGTTAAAGGATTTTCTAAGACATACAGCTGGCAATCAACTATCTGCGATTAAAGAACTTTTAAAAGGTACTGCATATTCTAATCCCTTTAATTCTTCATTTGCCTAACAATTTGGTTTTATATTTTCCCTAGGAAGTTTAAAACTGTAATGTAAGAAAAGGGGAAGGTTTCATTTCCTCATTAAAAAATTCCTTTCAATAGTAAATTTCAATAGTAAAAATTTCACTTCAATAGTAAATCTAAGCCTGGAACAAGTATTAGCTGCTGCTTAGGGAGTGAAGAAACTACCCAAACAACTCCAACAACTGTAGTTTTAAAACATGGCCCAATCTGGAAGAATTTTTGCTGTTTTCTTTCTTATCTTTCTTACCTGAACATCAGCATCACTACTCTATTTCCAAAGATCCAACAGGAAAGGGGAAGACAGAGGGACCTGCATGAGAAGGAGAGACCAGAGCATAACAGAAACTTCAGCATTTTTTCTCAGAGTATCAATTTGAAGACAAAAGGGAAACAACAGAAATCTCAGCGAGCTTTCACTAGCAGACCTCCTCCTCCAAGTTGTTAGATCTCATCCTAGGGTGAATGAAAGGATGGATGCATGGATGGATGGATGGATGGATGAATGAATGGATAAATAGATAGATTTTTTTTTTCCAACAGTAATCTATAATATAAATATCAAAAATCTAGCTAAGCTCTAACCCTATGGCAAGTTGAGAAGTGACAACAGCTTTATTTAATTTCCTCTGTTGTCTGGTACGAAATTCTGACAGTGAGTTTGAATTATAGGATAACAAGTTTTGGGACTATGGACTCCTTTCTAGCGTTCCATATCATGCTCGAGAAGAACAACAGTTTTTCTTTTAAAAAAATAAATTTTTACTCATGTGATGGGGAAGATCATTGCATTTTCACATCAGATTCATGTTTTGAACGCTATAACTGCCAATGTTTGCAGAGTCTGAACCATGTGACTTTTCCCATTTGGGTATTAAGTCATTCACAGAACTCAGCAAAGAAAACCTTAGTAGCAAAACAATAGCATATTTTTATATTTTCTCCTAAAACTAATAAGAAGAAGGAGGAAAATTTTGTAACTGTTCCTTTAACCACATGTGATATTTCCAGCTTTTTCCACTGTTAAACAAATTACCTAGGAAAAAAAGATTTCCTATGAGTAACGTCTCATTAAAATGAGATGTCCTTGAAAAATTCTGCTGGCTTTTACAAATGAGCAAAAAAATTAAAAAAAATTTAAAAATAAGCAAATTACCAGAGCTGAAGACAATCCCAAATCAAAAGAGCCAGACCCCAGCAGACCAGTGAGAGATTTGAGTTCTGAAAGTCATCACACCAGCAAGGACTCACAAATATCCTACGCAGAGCAGTCAGAGTATACTGTTGGTAATGGATCTTACATCACTCATGCAAGAGCTGTATTAAATCCACAGCATTTGCAATGAGGCTGGAACATTAGAAGTGTCCCTTTATTCTTTTTTTCATTTGGTGTCCACTCCAAAATCACCAATTCTCCAGTTATATTGTAGGTACAATATTGTTTATGTAAGAATTAGTTTTTTCTAACAAGTATTTTCTGATGTAGATTCACAGGACGGTCTGAGTTGGAAGGAATCATCAAATCACAAGAATCATCAAATCCAAATCTTACATGAGTGGCTCATGGAACAAACCCACAGCACTGGTGTTATTAGCACCATGCTCTAAACAATTGAGCTAATCTCAGGATGTAAGTAGAGCAGCACTTAATACCATGAAGGGCTATTGAAGAGCATATTTTGTGTTCTTTTCAGTTACTCCTATAAACACAAAAATTAGAGTCAGCTGCCAGTTTAGTTGAAATTAAAAGGATGCATATCACTTTTATGTTACAAATGAAAACAGATTATTTTTTAAAGAAAGAAAGAAGCAGCAAGTTACTCCTTGAAGAGTTTGTCTAGGATTTACTGCAAATGCACAAACCAAAATCATTTAATGCAACAACAGCTAAGATGCAGTATATATTGTTTCTTTCCTCATGCAGCTAATTCTGGCAGATACTAATTATCCATTCCAAACTTACACGTCTTTAATTATCTCTTTGTCTCTAAAGCTGATATCATTGCCAGTAATAAAACTCAAACTAAAACATTTTAAATATATTTCATTATTATTATTATTAGGCATAACACAGTCTTCCTTACCTTTTATTTAAAATACAATTCTACTACTCTTACAAATTATTTTCAGATTTTCTTTCTTATCTTGTTTTTTCTCTTAAGAAAAGCCCTGCTTGGTAATGTTTTGTGAGACCAGATGCACTTTTAACATTAAAACAATAAAATGCGAAGCTGGTTGAAGTCAATGAAGACAAAATTAAACAAAACAAGTGCAGATTGATTCAGCTGCCTTTGGCTGGGATGCTGCTGGGATGGACGCATGCCTCATCGAGAGAATATTTGCCAGTACAATCTGGTAATAGCAGAGTATACACCAGCAATAGCTGTATTCTAGCAACAACGTAATTTTTTTCAAAGCACTTATCTTCAAGCTGTCAGCGAGGCTATGCCTGCAGCAGTGCCTTCCTTCCTTGGCTTTGCGAAGGCTCTCTAGCCATCTGTGCTCTAGAGTTTTCTCATGTTCCTGTTGCAATGACCTTAAATAATCCTACTCTCACCACACGACTTGTCTTTCTCCTGGTGCCTTTCAGCAGCGCGTTCTTTTGTCCCTGGCAGGGGTTTGTCCAAACGGCAGTAGGACAGCACGCCTGCCGTGGGAGAGCTCTGCCACTGGAATGCAGCAGGGCTGCTCCCTGCAGCAGGAAAAGGCTTCCCTGCGCCGCGGTACCTGCCCGGGATGCGCAGTGCCTGCTCCTGAGACATCGGTCTGTAGTGCTCCCTGGAGGTGCTTTCTGGGAAGTGTCAGAGAACCGTCTGTGCAAGGGAGGGTGAAGCACAATCCCCAGTGGTCTACAAACCTGTCAGTGATTTTATGACCAGTTTGCAAGAGAGAGTTGGCTCACTTCCCAAATTGATCATACCATAATTCTGGTGAGTAACAGGAGCTTCGGATTTTTGATTCCCCTCTCTGATGACCTGGGACAAAAGTTAAGCCTTTAGTACACAGAGTCTGCAGGACACTTACTTTCTCTCCATCTCCACCAGTTATCGTCAGATTGCATTTCCCACGGCTATCCCATGAAGTTTGTCCCCTGTATTCCCAACAGTGTCACATGAAAAAATACCCTGTCTTATTTCTGCAATGCATGTCTTCCTGCAGGCTCCATGCTCTGATACTCTCATCTGTCAGTAACTAATGGAAAGCTATTACTTCAGAGTCCAACTTATCCCTCATCTGCCCAGCCACACTTCCAGCTGAGCTAGGAAGCATTTCTCTTATCAATCTACAGGAAATAACAAAAAGGGTGAAGAAATGGTCATAGCTGTACTTTCTAATGGAGAGATGGGTTAAGGGCTCTTTTCCGACTTAATCCAGCTCCTTGAGATGATGCTAGCCTGCGTATCTACAGATTTTTGCTTGACATGACAGGTGGAGCAAAATATGCAGAAAACAGACCTTCCATCTTTCAGAATGCTTCCTCTTGTGCTGAAAATAGGATAACAAATGTCCTTTGATTTTACATCTTGGTGCTATCCATCGGCCAATTGTTTCTCTCTGGAATCATTAAAAACCATGAACTGTATAGCTGTAAGGATTTCCAAATTTGAAAAATATCCTCTCACTAGGTTGTATCTAAGCTTCTCCCTGAAGCAGATAGTGTATTTTGGATATTTGATTTATCCTGGCTTGAGTCATAACATTTAAGCTTGTCCTCCTTCTCTTGATGTCTGCCAACGCTTTTCTCTTGCTTAGAACCAAGTTTTCTGTTTCTTCTCTCATTGTTACTGGCCTCCTGCTTCTCATCTCTTTTGCTCTTTCACACCTCCATAGCAAAATTCTATAGCTCTGGAAAACCTCTTGATTTTCTGTAACTCTCTTAACAATTTCCCTGGCCAGCTGGTCTGAGATTCCTGATCTCCCTGGGTTCTGGATTTTGATTATTTATGGCATGGGATGAGTTATATCCTCTCCTCAGTTTTGCCTAACATTTTTGAAAGGGAAAATATAAAATAAGCATCCTCAAACAAAGCCTTTTTCGTTGTCTGAAGCTAGACTTTTTTCCCCTGTTGACTTCCATATGTCCTTGACATTGAAAAACAGAGACAAAAGAAAGGGATTTTTTTTAACTTTCCTCTGGCTCTTTTCTGTTTCCTCAAGTACATTTTATACATGTTTATCCAAGCAAGCAGGAAACAAACCTGATCCTGCTACCTACTGGTGTATCCTTATGGCATAATTATTGTTAACTACTTAGAGCAGCCCATGTCCCTGCTCTGGTCTAAGCTCAGAAGACAAGTTTTTCTGACATACATGGTATGGGTCACCTGTGCACTCACCCTGTGTTACCAGAATGAACAAACTGCAAGTTGTGACAAAAGTCAAGAGGACAGAAAGTGAGGAAAAAGCATCAGCTTCAGTTTTCTGTAGACAGTTCTCAGTGTTAGGGTGCCAAAAATACACTCAGCACTTTAAGGAGAAAGGCAATCTTTTTTGATTTACATCTGTGTTTAGGTTTTGGCTTTTGAAATGGAATTGAGATTTAAGGAAATGCAATGTAAAAGGCTTTTCCTTCATCCATCATTCACCATAGATGTAATTTTTTTTTCTTAATCAAAGAAGTATAGAAGTCTCATTAGGTAGTACTAGGGTAGTTGGATTGTAGTTGAATCAAAGGTCTTAAAATAGACAATTTTGACAAAAAAGAAAAAGGAAATATTATTGATACCATATATGTATGCAGTAACCAGCATGAGATACATCTACCCTCTGTTCCAAGTATTTTTGTTTCCATAGGAGAAAGATCGAGGTAGAGAGCAGGATTACACAACGTAATATAGTATGATCACAACCCTTGACTTCAGGAGAGCAGACATTGGCCTCTTCAGGGATCTGCTTGGAGAAATATCGTGTGATACTGTCCTAGAGAGAATAGCAGTCCAGGAGAGTTGGTCGATTTTTGAGGATCACCTCTTCCAAACTCAAGGATGGGTCATCCTCATGTGCAGGAAATTAAGCAAAGGCAATTTGCAGGAGTCCCACATGGATGAACAAGAACATCTTGACAAAACTCAAGTATAAAAGGAAATCATAGGGGAAGAGAAAGCAAGAACACATGAAAAAGGAGGAATATAAAAACAGTCTGAGCATGCAGAGACGGGCAAGTCAAACACTTCTAGAGTTAAATCTGGCGAGCTACGTAACGACCAGGGAGAAAGGCTTCTACCAACTTATCTGTAGCAAACCAAAGATATGATAAGGAGAAACATAGACCCACTTCTGAATGGAATAGAGGTCCTGGTGACAAAGGGCATAGGATCAAGGTGCCTAATGCTTTATTTGCCTTGGACTACATTGGTAAGCCCAGCCTTCAGGAATCCAGGCCCCTGAGACACATGGGAAAGTCCGGAGCAAGGAAAACTTACTCATGGAGGAGGAGCAGGTTAGGCAACATTTGATAAAATGTCATATGCAAGTCCATGGGACGTGATGGGATGCACCAATAGATAAAACTGGGGGAGGATCCTGAGGACCAGAAGAAAGTACATGTCACCCCTGGAAGAAAATAAATGTCACTCCTCTCTTAAAGAACAGTGAGAAAGTGTATCTGGAGACTTATAGCTTATTCAGACTTACCTCAAATACAGAGAAGGTGATGGAGCAAATAATCCCCAAAACTGCTGCCAAACATATTAAGGACATAAAAGGAAGATGTTAACAGAGGTTTATGAAGTGAAAATCTTACTTGACCAAACTGACACCTTTCCACAATGAGTGGTTCTATGGGCAAGAGGACAGCAATGGATGTTGTTTGTCTTGACCTTATTTAGGGTGGTAAACTTATTGAACATGAGCCAGTAATGTGCCTTTGCACCAAAGGATGTCAGTGGCATCATGATCTACCTCAGGAAAAGAATCAAAAACAGATTGACAGAGGTGATTGTGCCCCTCTACCCAGCACTCATGAGGCACGTCCTGAGCACTGGCCTTCCCTGCAGTGGAACAAATGAACATACAGGTGTGAGTCCACTGAAAGGACATCTATATGAATATAAATATCTGATTTTGGGGGTTGTCCTGTGTAGACCAGGAGTTGGACTTGATATCCCTTTGGGTTCCTTCCAGTGCAATATATTCTGAGATCCTATGACTAAGGGACTGAAGCATCTGTCGTACAAGGAGAGGCTGAGAGAGCTTGTGCTGTTTGGCCTGTAGAAGAGAAGGCTCAGAAGGATCTTGTAAATATAAGTAAACATCCAGTAAGAGGGAATAAAGATGATGTAGCCAGAATCTTGAGTGGCATGCAATGAAAGGACAAGAGCCAGTGGGAACCAACAGAGATAAAGAAATTCCATTTAGACTTAGAAAAAGGGAACAGTGTCGTTTGTTTTTTTGTAAAGGTGGTAGAACACTTTCAAGAACCTGTTCCAGTAGAGACATTGTAGATTCTTGGTATTTGGAAATAATCAAAACCTGGCTGGTTCTGATTATTTGACCAGCACTCTGGTCTAGCTGACCATGCTTTGAGCAGGTTTTTACTTTAGAGGATCTCCAGAGATCCCTTCAAACCTCAACTATTCCTTGGTTCTGTGATTCGATTCTGTTTATAAGTTTATGTCCTTACTTTTGCAAATGAAAATTTTAATCTTTCAATCCATTTTAATCTTGGAAATGTAAAAGATTTCTAATACTCTAACAAAAAATTCATGGCCAGCTGAGTGTAACAAGTGAGAAAAATGTAGAACTATAAAGTAAATGTTCTCACCAGCACTTCTAACTGGGACATTATGCTTCTCTTCTTTAAATAAGTATCTTGCAAATGTGAGATCCTGGATACCCTGGAAGCAGAATAAGCAATATTTCTTTAGGAACCCATGATGGTAACTTACATTAAAGCCCCATAGCTGAACTGAAAGCAGTTAAAAAAAGGAAACTATGATATATTTAATTTATATTTAATTTTTGCAAACATACTGGTGTTGGCTGTAGGGCTTTCTTTCCCACACTGTAGATCAAGCAATAAAATACTAAATGGGAAAAAAAATCCAAGTTAGAATTGATTCAGGATCTCCTTAAATCTAATCTTAACTGACATTTTAAAATAACATATTAAGTATCAAATCCCTTAACAGTAAACCAGCTTATCTTACAAAGAATATTCAGCTCAGTTTAGTCAGAATAGAATAGAATAGAATAGACTATTTCAGATGGAAGAGACCTACAACAATCTTCTAATCTGTCTCTATTTTTTGAAAAATAATTAAGTCTGTGTACTGTTCTGAAGACTTTTTTTAATTAAAAGAATACATGGTCTCTAGAAAATAGGTATTATTAATGCAGAAGGATTTATGCCCCCATTCAGACACAGGAACCAGAAACTACTTCAGTAGAGAAATATTGCTCAGTGAAGATTTCCTAGGTTTTTCTGCAGGGGTATAGAAAATATTAATCGCACAGAGTATGAAAAATATCCTCATATGAAATTTAAAATCCTATCAAGATTACATTGTTCCTTTGCAAAGAACCACATGTAGATGTGACTTTTAGGGACCTGGCTTAAAGTGTAGATGTGGTGCTTACGGACATGGTTTAATGGTAGACGGGGCAGTGCTAGGTATATGGCTGGGCTCAATGATCTTAAATGTATTTTCCAGGTGAAAAAGTTCTATGATTTATGTTTTCTTCAGTTGTGATGGGATGTCAGCTATTAAACATCAGTTTTGTAGAAGTACTTGCACACACATTTTTACATTATTCAGCTAAAAAAGGAAATATAATTTAGAAATAAGGCTCAACATTTAACATATTAAGGTTTGATTACCTTAGGTGAGGTGCAGAGATATACTTGTAAATGTGTATTTTGAGGAACTTGCAGCAAATGTTTTGATGTTTCTGTTGTGCTGCTAAGTTTGGAAAGCAAGAGTTTGGAAATCAGGGAGCCAGAGTTTCTGGAAGATTTTTTCTTCTTCTGATGAGAAGTGTTTCACATTTCATAAAAAATTACGTACCATGTTGCCTTAAACTGCTGTAAAGGCCCTTTTCCCCCACCCTGCAGAAGCACAGTTTTCTTCTGTGCCTGATAAGATAGAGAGATGTGAAAAGTTTAAAAGCCGCAACCTTTTTGCGTCACCCACATAAAGCAAACACAAGGATCCTTAGGGGTGGAAAGGCCTCCGTGAACCTGTGCTGCTCTTGGGAGATGAGCGCAACGGGACAGCCCAGCATACTGCGGGAATGCTCCCGCGCTGGGGTGGAAGGATCGGGAGCAGCAGCGGGAGCAGATGCAGAACCAGGAGCAGGACCAGGAGAAGGACCAGGAGCAGGAGCAGGAACAACTGCGGAGCCAGGAGTAGCATCAGGAGCAGCAGCAGCTGCCGAACCAGGAGCAGCAGCAGGAGGAGCTGTCGTACCAGGAGTAGCATCAGGAGCAGCAGCAGCTGCCGAACGAGGAGCAGCAGCAGCAGCATAACCAGGAGTAGCAGCAGAACCAGGAGTAGCAGCAGCAGTAGGAGCAGGAGCAGCAGCAGAACCAGGAGCAGGAGCAGCAGTAGGAGCAGGAGCAGCAGAACCAGGAGCAGGAGCAGCAGAACCAGGAGCAGGAGCAGCAGCAGAACCAGGGCTCTCCCGCGGCCTCGGGGCGGCACTCGCGCTCCGCCGCCGGGCGCTCCCGAGATTTGCGTCTTTGTTGTTCCCACCCTGCAGGGCCATTTCCCATCAGAAACTAATCCTGTTTTCAAATCTGCATGTTTCTTAGAACTATCCCTGGAAAACTAAAGGAAAATAAAAGAGCTGCGCAGTACCCATGCAGTAACTCTTACCCTTGGCTCTGGTCGAGATGGAAGCACCAAGAAAACAGCTTCCCATAGTAACTCAGAATTTCTAATTCTGCATAAGAACACTAAAATAAACATACATGCAAACACACATATAACTGTTATGATTTTGTTCGGAGATAAATCTGAAGGGTCAGTCTCCTTTTTATTAAAAATGCTCTTATTCTAATACATAGGGGTGGGGATGGGTGGAAAATTAGCATATGATTACGCATATTAGTTTCTTGGAAAAATTCCTTAGACAAGATTTCCTGGAATTTTTTACATTTTATATTTATATATGTATGTTAGTTTGTGTGTATGCATATATTCTATATATTCTATATTCTATTCATGCAAAAACCACAAATCTGGTAGGATTTCTTTGAGAATTTTTCTCGATTTAATGGATCTGACTCTTCCTTCTGCATCAGAGTGGTTTTGTAAATGAGACACTGATTTTTTACTAAAAGCTATGACAGCAAAATCACTCTATTTAAGATGTAGACAATTTTTCTTCAATCAAATAACACTTGATTTGCCAGGTAATGTTTAATATGAGGGAAGTAGAAATTGTGCTTTATTTTGTGCATAAACTGAATCTGAATTCACAAAAATTCTGAAGTCCAAACCACCTCTGGCACATGTAACTGCTGTCTTTACCATATTTTTATAATGTGATGAACAAGGAAAAAAGTGTTCTTTCCTCATTATTGCTTGCACAGGAAGGGCTTTTTCTGATCTGAATTTAGGCAGAATGAAGTACTTCAGACTCTTTATTAATATATAGATTTTCATTTAGAATATCAAACAATCTTGCTGCCTCCCGAGGATGTCTTTTACCCACAAATTTTCATTTGATTACTCTCAAAGGTAGCAGTGGTCAACTTTGATCTACTGCTTTATTTTCAAAAAGTGTTTATTTTGATCTTGTTCCTTTGAGAAAATCTTTTGAAGATTTTTGTGATGTGAGTTCTTAGTGAAAATTAATCTGTTAAACTTCTAATGCAAAACTGTTAAGCTGTTACCAAGAAGTCATACCTGAACATAGCAGCTGTTAGATAATAATGTTCTATTATACCCTTCTGAACATCGACAGGCTGTTTAGAGATTACAGATGGGATGAAGATGAAGACTCCTTTTGACTAAGCCTGAAAGACTAGCAGTAATCTTCCTCCAGAGTGCTGAGAGTCCTGATGTCTTCCTGTGGAAAATAACAGCAAATCAGTGTAGTGGAGCTGGAGGGCAGCTGATCCAGAAAAGTGTATGATGATGTATTTAGAAAAGCAGGTCTGGTAACTGAAAATTAACTGGACGGGACTATTTCTAATAGTGTGGCATCTCAAGAGCAACTCAGAGCTAGCATTAGAGCCCAAAGGCTTCAACCACAGACCAGAATCTTGAGGCAACCTTGATGATATTCCAGGATAAGAAAGTTTGGTAAGCTATGTCCCTCAGCAAGCACCCATAAGTGCATGAATCACAGTGTGCAGAACAGAGTTAATCATTGTATCTTCATTAATGTGTAGCTGATAGCATTATTAAAATTTAATACATTTCTAATTAAGAGCCTTGTATGATAGATGAATGTAGCAGTATTTTTTAATAAGACTTGAGACTAAGGAATAAGAAATCCCAGGCAACCAAAAAAACTGTGAGGATTTTTATTACTACCTGAGCAAAAATGGCTGTGAGTAAGGAACATACTGTATGGGAATCTGCTTGTTCAAATAGAAAAATAATAGTAAAATATTGATCTTTTCAAACAAATCTTTCAGAAACTTCTATTGCATTAATAAAAAACTGGCATATTACTCTTGAAACAAAAGAGTAACAATTAAACAAATGCTAAAAATTAAAATCAGGAGAAGAGAGGCATGATCAGACAAAGGGGTATTCAGGAAATCCTAGGAGATGATGCGCTCAAAATAGTCCCTATCTCCATCTCTTGAAGGCAGTAAGAAAGAATGTTGTGAAAAAGACTGTTATTAAAAAGGAATCATTTCCACACTTCTTTAAGGCAATATTTGGCATTTGTAACAGAAGGGGCTCCAGCACAGCTCTTTGCTGCTGCTCTGTCTGCGTCATGCCCCCCTCCAGTAAAATGCTCCACAGAAGTCCCTAAACAGTCCATGGCCTTCTGCAGGGATGGAGATGAAGCCTGTGTTCCCTTTTCAGTTTTCTTTGAGGACTTGCCAGGCCTTCTCTGGGTAAGAGCTCTCTTCGTCATATGGGCTGTAGTTCTGTAGTTTCTAAGGGAAATGATGATAACAAGCTGAAGAACATGCTGGGCATAGTTTTCATGTTAACAAGGACGAAAATGTCTCTGCTCAGAGTTTTGGAATGTTATTGCCCTCCTTCTCCTCTGGGGTGGCTTTTTTTCACAATTGTCTTATCCAGAAAGGTCTGGACAGACTAGAAAGAAATGAAGTGCTGCTATTCTCTTGGCAACACTTGTTACAGGCATGGAGGGCAAACAACACTCAGTCAAGCCCTCTGAGTGCTGCATTGGCTTCCAGTTTACATAACAAAGCAAAACATATTTTTTTATTTCTTTTCAGTTTTATGATACAGAGAAATCTGCATAAAGTTTAATGCAAATTTTACCATTCACATTGCAGAACTCCGTTCAACAAATCACTCCATACTTCCTCAAAACTTTATACAATTTGAGCCATCTCTGGCTTGATTTAAATATTTACCTCTTGAAGGTTCAGCTTTATTTAATATTACATTTATTAATGCATCTTTGAGCTAATACATCTTTCCTATTGTTTTAGTTAAAGTCTTGGTATCTTCCTCTATTATAAACATTTTTGTTGTGCAATGTCTGAATATTTCCACTTATTTTGTGCAGAGAGCCTAAATTAAAAGACAGCAGGGATAGGAGAATTTTATGAGCAGATAGCAAGTCAGGGAAAATGCCGGAGAGCAAACACCATGAGCCATGACTGAGGATTTCATGCAGAAACTGAAGATTTTGAAAATGTTAAATTCTTCGCATTTGAGAGTTGCTTGAACATGTAGCATTAATCTTAAGGAAAGATCACAGCTTTTCTAAGTATTGCAGCAGACAGTTGATATCCAGAAGAGCACAATTTTGTGTCTCATGTGCAAAAGTGAAGAGAATAGAGCATTTTCAGGGCAGCTGAACTCCTCCTGCACAGCATTCACAGAAACAATGCCCAAACTGCAGTCTGCTCAAACGGGTCTGGTTGCTTTGGTAAGTCTTGACTTTCCCAGATCTCCAGATCTCATGGATGAGAGAGTTCGAGATTCAGTTATGAAAAGTATACTATCTGCAACACCTTAATGGCCACCGACGTCCTCTTCACAGACATGGACGGATGCACTTTCATTTATTGTTGTCTGGGCAGACAGCAGCATGGTCAGAGCTTTTGGCTTTTTCTCGTGAAGGTATTTCTGCCATTAAGCCTTTAATTTGTTTTTGCCTTGGGGACAAACTCCTTTCTCTTTTTAAATTCATGACAAAAATGTGTTATGTAGATATGGCATTCTCTGACAATTCTCCAGCTAGAGCTGAACATGTGTCTCTCCCTCGAAGGCTCAGGATCTCCAGATGTTTCTCAAAAGAAGTAACAGAAAGCAGGAGAATGACTGCACCACTAGTTGTGTGGTCTTATTATTTCTCAACATCAAGAAGAGAAATTCCTCTCATCACTTTTTTTTAATCAAAAGAATCTCATCTAGTCAAAGTGATCTACACACTAGTACATGTAAGCAAGACGAGTGCTAGAGAACAGTGCTTGGGACACAGACAGATGAATCTTTAGGCACCTGGTTTTTTTGCAAAATCTGACCCACAGATCTGAGGAAGAAAGCCAAACATGAAAATCTTGACGGGAAAACCACTTTTCCTCATTCATTTCCCTCTACTGACACACCTCTCTCTAACTGCTTTCCGACACAGACTGACAGATAGAACTCCAGCTCTGTGCGAACAGGTTTCCTTGCAGAACACTCTGGACTCAACACTCACCCAAGTGACTGATTCTTGAGAAGAGGATTAACACTGCAATACCACACAGCTGTGACAAGTTACAGTAGTTCCTACTTGCTGAGCCAGCAAACCTGCAGCATCAACTCATGTTCAAGCACCGTCTCGTGGACTGAGGGAGCCATGGTTTGTACTGGCTCTGCTAAGGCGTGTGCTTCAAGGACAACATGTTCAGCCAAGGCCCCTTAAAAACACAGGCTTATAGTTAAAGGGATTTGAATTGAATCTTACCAAAGAGACAGAAGAGTATCATCAGAGATCCTGTAACATGGGGGCATTTAAAAACTCCAATTTTTGTGAAATGAACCATCTGTTTCTTTTCTAGGTTGCCATCACTCTCTGCAAAAAAATATTACTAGCTACCAGTTGACACAATTTTTGAGACAGCGAAATGGAAACACCAAATGAGTTCTTCATTAAAAGCATTTTCATAATTTTCTTTTTAAATGCTGTTTTTTCATTTCTAATCAAAGATTGATTAAAAGATTGAAACTTATTGGTTTCTGCAGCACTCTTGCCAAATGCACCATTTTAGATGATAAACTACCTGGAAATATTTGCACACAAGCTCAGATAAAATTTCAAGGAAGCAAAGAACCAAAATAAATGTTAAGCTGCCAACAAAACCAACACAGTTAATTTCCTTTTCTGCCTCCTTATAAAGATAGCTTTATGGTTTTTTTCAGATTGGGAAAAAAAAATTGTTGTCTTGTCTAAAGTCCTAATCTGTTTCAGGACCTTTTTATTACTTCTCTAATCTGAATGTTCTCAGCAGTTCCCTCATCTTGGCACTATTTCTCATGTCAAGCATCAGAGGGTATGGACAATTTCTAAATTAAAACTGCAGCTGTGCTCATTTGAAGTATGACTAAAACAGTCTGCCACTCTTCTCTATAGCATCACATGTTATTTCAACATGCCATTTTTCTACTGCTACAAACTTTTTGATATATATTTCTGTTTCTTTGATCCTAAGTAAGAGACAATGTACATCAGTATCAATCCTGAAAGCTCTCCCAGGCTGGCACAACTCCACAAGCCAGAGGTTTGTGAATCACTTTTCATCTGATGAGTGCTAATTTTTCTTTGTAGGCTGCCTTCAGCATTTCCCACAAGAACTCAACAAAATTGAAAAATAGTTTTTGGGAATATTGCAAAACAAATACATTCAGAAAAAAATAATTTTGCATGCAAAATTGGGACCTCAGCACTGTCAACTCTACCAGTCTATTTCAACCTGCATGGTTGTGGGCAAAGCAGTACAGATTTGGGGACTTTTGCTGGAGTGCCAATGAACACAAATCTCTGCTTATGAAGTCTGGTGTTGAGAGAAAGAACACATACACACACAAAAATAATCCTTCACAAAAACCCTTACTCCACTCTGTTCACAGTCTCTATTTTCCTTCCTTCTGCTGTGGATTATACTAAATCCATCAAGATCCATCCAGTGAGATGATAAGCCACAGTCCCTCAGGCATGTCCCTGTCCCAGCATCGGCTGCCTACAGCTATTGTCCGTCACAGGTGCCTGCACCAGTCTGAGTTGCTCACAGGATCTGCAGTGTCCATACCCCCTTCAGCATGGAATATCTCCTGCTCCAAGAGTGCACCTCTGGAGTTGCAGCTGTCCTTCTTTAATATTTTTGAATTGAAGAAACTGAGGGCTTCTGGGTTAAACTGAAGTTTTGATCAGTGATGGGTTTTACCACTGTTGACAACACTTCTTTCAGAGTCGGCTGGAAGAAGCTGTGAACATCACAGTGTCCTTCATGGCCTCCTCACATTGGTCACTACATCCCTCTGAGACTTAAAACCTGCAACTTATGCCCACTAACATGCCAACAATAAATTCAGATTAAATTACTATGTGCTGAAAAATAAAATGGGAACTTTTGACAAGATATTGGGGAAACAGCACTGAATTGTTACCAGCTCTGATATTTATGTCATACTCTTATGCTTCACACTGCCAAATATTTCTCATCAAAAGAATCCTTTTAACTTGTTATTTATATAAACTAGACATTTAAGTTTGGGGGGTTTATTTAAAAAGTACTTTTGCCAATTAACAGATATCAATCTTACCTCAATTCTGGTTAGCAATTTGCAATCATGTATCTTTGAATCATTAACTGAAATAAAGAACTCAGGGTAGAAATAGTATTTTCTTCCTTTTTTTTTCCAAACAAAAAAAGCGCAGAAATTAAAAACCTGGCATTTTCTTTAAAAAAGCTAAGTAACAATTATGAAGTGCTCAGCCTTCTAAGCAGCAATTTGCATAACCGGCATTGAAATGGCTTTGAATATATAAGGCATTGAATCCAAGCGAATGGATTCCAATGCTCTTGAGAAGATCATGTTTGCACACATGCTTTCTATCTCTCCCATGATCCTGAGATCCAGGATTGGTTAAAATAATACTCTTGGAAAAAATGTGGGAATTTTCAGAAAGTCAAAGGCTTATTAAGCTTACACTAGTTTTTGAGTTGTTTTTGTCACCCACTAATGAAAAACTGCCCTTACAATTATTCTTTTTCATGAAGTCGAGAAAAAGGACTTATTCCCCAAGAAGGCAATAGGTTTACCTACACACACCCAATGGGAAGAAGTAAAGGAGAGCTCATCTACAAGGCTAGCTTTTAAAAATAAAATGGTATCTTTGTGTTCCCATTTACAAAGAAAATACTGCTCAGATTCATCCACGTGTCTAATCTTCAACTACTTACCTAAACGTGTCATATGATTCCCTGTATGGCACATAACTTCAAACAACTCTACAGATAGAGCTGGGCATAGCCTGTGAAATCTCCTCCTTTCCTCTTAAGATCTGTGTCCCGTGCAACTGCCAATTTTTAGTTCAGTGCATACATCGTATCATGTCTTACTGCTGCTGTTAAACAGTTGTTAAAGATATAAGTAAAACACACATTTTAGATGTGCTTTGCTCTGAGGGTCTAAAGTTCAATGGTATCTACCCATGGGAAGATTTCACTGACTAACAGTGCTTGTGAGCCTGTGCTTCTGATTACACCTGGTAACTTCCAAGAGGTTTAAGGGTAGGATTCCTGCTACCTTAAGATCATACTATTCTTCAGCTTGGGATGAAAATTTTGGAATGTGTCTGGTTTTGTCTTTATCTGCATCTGACTTAGTACCAATATGAATTTTCTTGAGAAAATGGGATACAGCCAAGTCTGTATTTTTACAGATTTGTGCCTGCTCAAACTCATGGTGATTCACTGAAGTCTCTATGTGCCTTTTGGGAGCTCACAAACAAGACGAACACTGTGGCGTCTGATAGCTTCACCTCAGCAAGATCTACAAAGTTAGCTGCAAGATCTAATAATACACCTGCACTTAGATGTCAGTCTCAGTTCCACTCTGAAGATTAATGCAACATAGCAGCACATGGTATGCATTTGTTTCTGAGGTGCTGTCATTTATAAACTGCCAAACACAGATGCATTTCCGTCTATTTCAATTTCAGTGAATATGCATGGATCTAAACGAGCATAGCTGAGGACAAAGGCTGGTGACAATGGCTGAGGAGCACGTTCTGTGCCGGTAGCTCAGTGTGCAGTCAGTGCCAGCTGCAGGGTGAGCTCTGCGTGGTGACAGACCCAGGCAAGAAGCCATGAACTGCTGACCCTTTATACAACAAATGTCATGGGAACGGTGGCCTGGCCAGGGGACCGGACACTCAGTGACTCAGCAGGAGCCGATGACCCCCAGACTTCTGTGGGCTTGGACAGCGAGGGTATAAAAGCCCAGGGGTTCCTTTGTTCAAGATCCCTTCTTGGAGGCACCAGCTCAAGCTGTTATTTTGTTATTTAATTGTTGCACCACAATTAAATTATATGAAGGATCCTGAGGTCTGAGGCTCTGCTCTGGGGAACCCAGGGTCCAACTGGTGAGGAAACCTCTTCTGACTGTGTGTAGCCATGAAGGGGCCTTGGTCCCAGCTCAGGTGGTGTGACAGTAACTGCCATAGTGGGTCCTGGATGGCTGGACAGGGAAATTTTCTTAATAGTGATGATCCCTTGAATCTGTGGGTGGGAACTCCAAAGTGTCTGGCTACCACAGTAAAGTCAAAGAAAGCTTGTGACTCAGTCCTCAGCCATACTATCTCAACAGTAAAGACACATTTATACAAGAATTAAAAATTAGTGGCTGTGCACTGCCCTTCTTTCTGGCCATATGCACATCTAGTCCTTCAGGATGTTACTGAACAAGTTATACTTCTTCAAAAAGGCATCTATGCAGCAGTGGGGGAAGATGTTGGAAAATTCTTTTAACCTTAACACAATAGTGTTTGATCCCTAGCCATGACTAATGCTTAGTTTTGTACCATATAGTGCACAGTAAATGATATAACTTTCCTAATAATTTTCTATAATTTTCTAATTAATTGTTTCGATGAATTTTCTTATTAATTGCTTTAAATAATCATAAGCAGTGCAATTAGCCACTCTGTCACATGCCACTGTAGCCAGCATTTAGCAAGGTTTGTGATAAGCTGCTATTGTGGGAACAGAGTTCGGGAAAATTAATGAAACTCTAAGTTTTACTAAAGCAGTTGTAATCAACCTTGATATGCTTCAACAATCTCAGAGCTAGAAGGGGGTTAACAAAGCCTGGGAGAGAGATATTGCTGGAACTGGGCACAAGAAATGCAGAATTTATGGACTACAAAGACATTTTTTAGAACCCTGAGATAGAGAAAATAACTAGGACAATTCAGCAATTGTACTGAAATCCTATCTGGGTGGACTAATTAGCATGAGAAGTGAGAAATCAATAACCAACAGAAGACACAATACTAATTAATGAAGTAAATTATGTAATTTATAGCTAATGAACATTAATTTGTTTGCTCAGATGTAGAAACAGTGCAAAGTTTTGAAAGTGTGTGTGTATGTCAGGTGGAGCTATACCTATGCACCAAGCATGCTGAATAAATTAATGTTGGCTTTCTAACCTATCAAACTGGTTGGAGAGTTAATTTCTAAAGATCTAGATGATCTTTAAGGTTCCTTCCAACCCAATATGATTCCATGATATTGCACTGAAGAAATCAAAATTGGCCTGCTGTGTTTCAAGCCCTATTCCAAATCTTAAGAAATTTGTCCTAAGATTCAAGACTGGTCTTGAATAATGCCTTGGTGGTACAGTAGTCCAGGCTGAAATGCACACATTTTCTTCATTGTTAGCAAAGAGTCCATGAGCCTTAAATGATCTTTATTTGCTCAAGAAGTCTTCGTCTTCTGTATTTTTTTCTATTCTTCTATTTTTTTCTGTATCTTTTCCTTCTATATTTCTTTCTGTTATTTGCCATTTTAATAAGGCAAAGATAATTTTATGATAAGGTTAATTGTGGCACAAAGTTGTGTTGAAGAGCTGAGTTCTCCATCTTCCCTGTCTACAAGAATAGTAAAACTACAGCAATATTGTTCAATTCCTGTATGGTCAAAAATCTAAGAAGAGGATTTGGAGGCTTCCCAGAAAATACATCTGTTTTTCCTTCTTGCATCACACCTCAAAGAATGAAGCTGACCAGGGAAATAATAAGAATTAATATACTTATCTAGAATGCATGTGCTACCTACTTTCTCTCTCAGAATAACATCTGGACTGTCTTCAGAGTGCCTGGCTGTGTAACTTGGAAATACATGCCAAAACATCTGCAAGTCGGCTGCATATTGCAAAGCATTTGCAGCTTAGGGCTTGTGGGAATCCCTTGAATTATGGCAGACAGAGCACCAGGGAGCAGGAGAGGAGGGGAAGAAAGAGTAGGCAAAATCTCCAAATCCTTGTGTTGCACTGTTAGCATGAAAGAAAAATAAAACTAAAATGAGAGTAAAAATGAAGAAATATTGCCTCATTCAATTTATCAGCATTGCAGAACTCCAGTCACTTACATACAGAAGAAACACAACTTTGTTCATCTCATTACAAATCTTTAAAATGCTATCATTCAGCATTCATACATATTCATCGTAACTGCATACAAAAATAAGGCTGAAAAACATTTCTTCCACATCTTTCTTACTGTTGCCAAGTTTCTACAGGCTATCACCTTGTCATAAACTGTCATGGTTTTAGTTCAAAGTCAAATACACCTTTAGGTGATAAAGACCTTTTACCTTCCCTGCTAAGATTAGTAACTGCCTTTATAAACTGTCTCAAGAGAACTGATCGAAGACCTTGATTTTAAACAATTCCATTGAACTGGGATTGAACTGATTTGAATTTATAAATTCATTATGAACAAAAAAAAAAAAGGCAGAAAACCCGTCATCTAAAATATCTTAGTAGAGCAACAAACACTACATACTTTTCCATAAAAGCCTAAAAGAGAAGCTCTAACAAGTCAAACCAACAGTTTAATATTCTGTCTCGAACAGTGGCAATGGGCAATACTGTGTAATAGCTGAGCTATTATTTGCTGTCCATTCATCTCATACTCCCTCAGCATCTGCAATCACTGGATCAGGGATGGTCATTATATTTACCTATACATTTACCGATTCCTGTATTAGATCATGGAGAGGATCTTGCCTATTCCCCTCATCATCTGTTTATAGACCTTTAGTCCTTGAATTTCTCTTGAACTCTCTCCAGAGAGAAAATATTTGACCACAAAATAAATTACTAGGATCAGCCTTAAGAGTTAGAAATCACATGCCCTTGTCAAGAGAATACGCAGACTAGAAGACATTTACGGTAGAAAAGCTGTTCACTGCTCCTGCTGAAGCCAGGGTACAGCGTAACAAGGAACATGAGGCCAAAAGGAGAGCACCAAACCGTGACAGAGAAATCCTGTGGCTGCTCTCCACGTCCTTGAGACTTTTCATGTACCTACCACCAGACAATTAAATTAAAGACTGAAGCAATTCTGGAGCAAAATATCAGGAGCCCCCTTGCAGTTGTGCCCCTTAGCTTCTGTAGATGGCAACCAAGTCCACTCAGAAACAGAAAGCAAACATAAAAGTCTCACTGCAATTTCTGATTAAAAAAAGAGGACTTCAGGGGAAAAAAAATCAAACAATCGCAAATAAACCCCCAAAACTTTTATCTTTCTCATAAAGCCCCCTTTAAGACTGAAGGGAAGCTAAGAAATAGTTGCAAACCAAGACATATCTTCTAACTGCTACTCTTTGCTTTCTTGAGCTGAATTTCTATTTTGAAAAATGACAGGGGTAGAAGAAACCAGTCTGATTTTCAGTGTTTATTCATTTGTGGTCCATGAAATGTTAGTTAGTTTCATCAGTATTGCCCAATTAAAATCAACACTGTTACATGAGTGCCACTAAAGACACAATTTGAAAACAAGGAGGCTGGGAAGCATTTTTGCAGCTGGCATGACCATAGATATATTACTGGCCCTTTAAGTAAATGTACAGCTTCACTGGGGTTGAAAACATACATTCATTACACATAAACAGAACTACTTTGCATTAAAAAAAAATCACTTGAAGTTTATCAGAGTTTGGCAATGGGCTAAAGGCTGGGCTCACTTCGGATCCTCTCTCTTGTCAGACTTTTCTTACAGCTTTTCACTTCTGAGAGGAATTGCACTTCAAATACTGGGCTGCTCTTCTCCCAGATGTCCTGCAGATCAGGCTGCTCTAATACTTCCTAAAGTTAATGTCCTTTCCTCAGTCCTGGACAGAGGCTTCTCATGAAAGAAATGATGCCAGGTTCAGCACAGAGCTTTCGGTAAAGAGCTAAACAAAAAGCCGACAGTGGTTTCTGGGTTACACTTTCAGAAGGGTACATTTTGTTCTTCTTGGTGTCAGTCCAAAATAACTTCAGTCTAGAGCTTACTGGAATTCATGCTGGCTTACACCATTGGACGTGAAAGTGAACTGGTGTCAAAAGGCAAATACATTTTGTTGGTGAAGAGAGAGAGTTTGAATTCAAAAAGCTCTTATATCCTCTGGTAAGTGGTAGCATCAGCCTTCAGTAACATCACCCACTGGAAAAAACATGGCACTTGTGCTGGAAATACCCAGTTATTTTTATTCTATATTCTATTTCATCAGCATAACAAAGTTGAAGCACTAAATTTGATCTTAATCTGTTTGGAAAATATCTGTCTTCTCATTTTATAATGTTTTAATCAGGATTTTAGCCATATTTTTGTTTTCATTTAAAAAAGTTAACATGTGACTTAATTGATTTTTAGTTTGTTTTTAGCTAAGTCAGATGAAAATCTACTTTATTTTTTTCTGCTCTGCAGTTTTCTGTAACTCATACTGATAAATGGAGACACATCATGTAAGCTTTATAAGTATTCACTGTTCTCTGCAGACATCTTTATATTAAGCATACAGGTCTAAGAGAACAATTTCCTTATACTGACCTTTGATGTGGAATGCAACATTGTGTTTTCACCCAGGAATAAACAAAGAGACAAATAACAATTTCTCACTAGCAAGAGCAGCTGAGATGCAATAAAGACCAGTCAGCCACAAAATAATTGCTTTAAAGATGCACCTGGGGTTGTTGTTTTTTTTTTCTTTTTTGTTTTGTTTTGTTTTTTGATTTAGAGACAGATATTAGGAGGCCAGGATAAGAGAAGGCAAACTAAGAACAGAGAGATCCTAAATACACAGTACAGTATGCAATTGTCTCTTCTGGGACATGTGAATAAGATATAAAATAGTGTATGCTTTTGAAAAAGCACTTTCTACTCATCATAGCAATGTAACAGCTTATTAAAACCAATGACTACAGCATTTAAAGTTCTTTATCCTCCTATTTTGAATCTTTTGTAGTTTAAAATAAATTTCCAACAGCGAATCATTAAACTAGGGCATAAAAGCCTTGTGAACACAAAAGTTGCACTGCTCTGAAGCCTTCTGCTGTTTGAGAGAAACAGATTCAAAAAGCAGTAAAAGCCCTGAAAGGGGCAAAAAGGTGGCATCTGTACCTGGTCAGTTGCTTAGAAAAGAACTAAGATCTTTACAAGCCCATTTCTGATCAAATTTAAAGGAAATAAGAGGCACAGTGGGCACAGGCTGTTTTTATGTTATCCAGCTTTGAAAACCTGATCTTCACTTTAGCAAGAAACAGTATCTGTTTGAAGATAACTTCAAGGTAGCCCTGTTTCAAGCAAATATTTGGACTAGCTGATCTCTCAAGGTCATAGATTCATCAAATCATAGAATATCTCAAGATGGAAAAGACCCATAAGGATCACTGAGTCCAATCCCTGCTCCTCACAGGAGTACCTAAAACTAAACCATATTACTAAGAGCATTGTCCAGACACTCCTTGAACTCTGACAGGCTTGGTGCCATGACCACTCCCCTGAGGAGCCTGCGACCAAATGCCCTTCCATTGCAAAGCCTACTCCTAATGTCCAAGGAACTGTCCTTTCCAACCTCCAAAGTATGATCCTACAGAAACCCCAGTGCTAGGAACACATTGGTAGGGTCCACCATGCAAATGCAGGATGTCTAGGACAAAGAAGGAACTACACAGGGCATCTGCTACTCAGGGATGCATTTTTTCATTCTACACTCGCAAGAAAATTCTAAATGTGAAGGTGACTGGGACAAGAGAAATCAATGTACATCTGATGCTCAGGGTCTTTTCAAACAAAACAGCTGTATGGAAAACCCTCACATTTTTTACTCAGCGGAAAAAAATCTGCATCTCCCCACCTTCTCCAATTCTTCTGTATGTATGCAATTCCAAAGGAATATGCTATCTGAATTAAAGAGGACCAAAAATATTTTACTCAGAAGCTTGTGACACCATTTTATTGTATTTTGTAGCATTCTTTCCACTACATGCCTAATACAATATTTGTAACCACTACTGAAAGGCTTGTATGAGAGCATTAACTGCACTTACAGCCAAATTTGATAACCAATAAGCAAACAGACAGCTACAGTTTTTTGGTTTTCTTTTTTTGAAGGGAGCATTTTATGTCCAAAATAGCATCCCAAGATTAGAACAATTTTACTGTCAGTAACATTATTATCTTCTAGGTAAATATGAACATAAAGTGAAAAGCTCACGGTTGAGTAGAAGTCCACAAGCAGTTTGATGGAACATTCATACGTGTCTAACTACTGCACATTTCAGTAGTAACACTTGTCATAGCTAAATACAGGTATATTTGTGCTTACAGATGCTTTATTTCCCTAGTTTATTCGAAGAGCATACAACCCATAAAACTAAAACTGGTATTTGTGGGATTTTTCTAAAGTATATGTCAAAAAAGAGGTTTGTGGAGGTCTGGGTTCTGTTTTGCTGTTTCATTTTTTTGTGTAGGTCATACGCAAGTTTTAGTTCTAAAACTGAAATAATTTCTCTTGAGTGACAGCTTAAACAACATTAGCATTTTAGTGTAGGCTTTCCCTGTCAGGTATCCAAAAGTCACCTTGAATGCTAGCCTAATAATTCCAGATTATCAAATTACACATCCTGAGCCATTTCAATGTCCTACACAGAAAACTGTCTCAACCTTTACCCCCCCCCCCAAAAATATACCAAAACAAACAACAGTTGCAGAAGAAATTTGTTAAACTTCTACAAATAATCGGCTATACTGGGACATTGGTGTTTTCTATACTTTTGAATGGCTCACGTGACTTTTATTTTGTTTCTCCCTTATTCAGGTATTTGTTTTCTTATCTGACTGCATCAGGACTAACTGAAATAAAACACTGTGCATTACATTGGGAAAAATGAAAACAAAACAACAAACTACACACACAGTCTTAGATACCAAGAACTTTACAAATAATTTCTCTCCTGACACTCAAAACTTCTATTGTCATCGTGCCTCATGTTAAAAAACATTAAACTTCTTTTTCTGAGACAAAATATATGGGGGCTGAGACAGAAGTACAGACTAGCAGAAAGAATTTGTGGATTACTAGTCTGGCAAGTATACTTCAGAGCTGACACTCCATTGTGAGGGTCAGCGCAAGGTAGTTTTGCAAGTGAGCGTGCTTTGCAAATGAGGAAAAAAAAATCCAGTTTGTAACTATTGAAGAACACAAGAAGAAACTTAAAATATAGCAAAAAGTAAACATTTACTGGATTATTTAAAAGCATATTGCTAGAACCAACAGGACATACCTTTAAACATGTATAAAGTATTATACATAAAAATGCATAGATGTACAGTAAATATGTTCATTTATACGTAGACAGAGTAATATGTACACACAGAGTCTGTTGTGCTTTGGTGAGTGTAAGCAGTGAATCCTGCATTGTCTTAAAGCAGTTTTATTACACAGCTGTGTTGACGTAGCAGGTGTGAGAACAACGTACATTAACACTAAGTAGGTAACTCATATCCATTTACTCTTGAAATGTACAAATATCGGAAACAAAGGCCATAAATGCAATAGTACGTACACCTCCAAGACTTCCTTTTTTTCTTATTTATTTAAATATGCACAAGTCCACCTACTGGTGCTCCGTAGGTTTCTTTCCTTGTCAACATGTTGACCAGGCACTCAGAACACTATCTCTGATGCACTTCAGGACCACTTCCACTGATCCAACTCAGTGCACTCCTGACCTTGAAGTCTTCAGGTCAAAAATGAGAGGAAAAAATAAAATAAAACTATATAAATAAAACAAACAAGCTTGTGGGCTTTATTTTCACAAGTTATTTACCACCAATACTGTCAAAGCAGCTGAACTGTAGTGCATCCATGGGCAGGAGCATATAGCAGCTTTTGTGCACTTTGCAAAAATACGTTAAGGAAAATCAAGTCTTTACTGGCTTGTTTTATCTGTTGCTAAAAAGATGCTGTGCTGCTTCTGAGCCCTTTCCATCAAATTCTTTTTCTTCTTTTTTTTGTCCTTTGTTTTTGCTGGCCTTCTCCCTAAAAAAAAAAAAAGGAAAAACAAATAATAGCAATGAATCAAGTAAAGAATCCAGAAGTGATAAAAAAACCCAACAAAAACAACTCACTGGTACAGAAATTATCAATAGGGATGGCAATGGTAATGCTGGCTAAAGAGCTTCAACCATCAGTGAAAACAGAAGTTTTCAGTGTGATACGAAAGGAAGCAAGATCCCCGACTGTCATCACTTGTCCAGAGGCACAATTTTTCTGGTATGAGTAACCATGTTGATGCAGGTTTCATTTTTGGCAGGGTAAGCTACACAAGCAATGTTATGCAAGTGCACAAGGCCCCAAGCCAAAGGAGTATGCAGACTCCTACCTCAGTGGAAGCTGGATATACGCCTTAGACCCTTGTGTAAATTTGCTTGAGTGAGTAATCCTATTTAAGTCATGTCCAATATATCTGTGATTTTAATGAGAAATTAGGCATTACAGCCCAAGTACTTGGTTGGATGCCAACCTACACGCTTTGGCAGAGACAGTACCACCTCTGCGAAGAACTGTTGTTATTAATTATTAGCATATTGTGCCTAATTCTCACAGCATATAACTGTGCAAAAACAAACATTTCATCACATGCTTCTACTATTGGAAGTTCACTGAAAAATAAACAAAATTGGGAAATCAGGATCAATTCAGAAAAAAAAGTTTACAAGCTTTTTGAATGAGAGAGTTTTTCCTGTTTAGCTCTAATAATAAATCAGTGTCCTTTGGTTATCTCAGCAAAGATAGTATGGACAGAAAAAATGTCAGATACAAAGGCCCTCATGGAGCAATGCATTACCTTTTAAGTATATGCTTAAATCCTATCAAGTCTAGTAGGATTTAAGGAGACGACCAAATGTTGTCAGATGTGAGAATGGTCTGGATTTTCTTGGCAGTATCATATACTAAAATATGTGATCAATGGTAAAAAAATAAGGTTATTAAATTCTAGAAGCACCAACTTTGTAAACTTTCAGGAGCACTAAATGAACTTAAGAAGACAGTAAAAAGAAATTCAATTAGCAGATTACATAAAAAATGTGAAAATGCATTTTTCATCTACATTGTCAGTACATTATTAATTGGGACAAATGTTTGCCAGTCTGGTTTTGTCTTACTCCCATATTGTTTCTTAATTAAAAAGGCCCCAACCAGTGCAAACAGTTTTTCTCTATTTCATAATAGTACTGAATAAATCTGATCATAAAATTATAAAAATTTATGATTCATTAAAAATATAGGGTTATATACTTCAGGTTACACATATGTAATACACTTTCTAGGCTACTATTCTCTAGGAATTATTGGAGTACTTGTATATAAAATAGGACAGGACATTAAGGTAATAAGCACATGAGTTTAGTCCATATTAAAAATCATAAGGGTCCTTGGAGTTTACTTCTGCTTCTCATTAAAGTCTGGTATTTAAGTTACTATGGCGTTTTGCCATTTTTAAATCTAGTTAATCCTACACAATAAATCCTCAGTCCAACCAAGCATTAATCAAAGCAGCTTTTAAGTTAAAACTCTTTAGTAACAGTGTATCTAATGACTAGACGGCTAATGAGGTCAGAGGGAAGAAACACTTGACACAAAGTGGCATTGCAATAGGGTGGTGTGAATTATAGAAATTCCCATATAGTTCTTTTAAATGGAATTCTACTAGTTGATATATTGTAAGGCATCAGAACTTGCATGAATGTATTGTTCAACACTGTATTCTAACTTGCACTTTCAATATTTTAATTATTTGACCCAAATCTTTGAAATGCTTGTTAAGGAGGAGTAGATGAGGGGAAATAATATGAGAAGAGTGACCAGTTCTGCTGGTTAATTGATTCTCAGAAGACCAGCAGAATCAATAGAAGCTTTATTGGAAATTTGCTACCCAGTTTGCTCAGTGATCTTACCTTCTGAGGTTTTTTACTAAATAGACCAATCAGTAAAAGAAATATAAACTTCAGCCAGTGTCTCATCTAGTTTCTCTATGACCTCCTCCAGAGAACTACATTAATTGCTTACTATAAGTTTAAGGTAGTGAAAGATCCTATTACTTCTCCTCTAAAAACTTTGAGTTGCACTGATAAAATGACACGCAACACAGTTGGTATCTCTGTCTAAGCCTTAGAAAGTAGCTCCTGCAACACAAACATCAAATCAAATTGCCAGCACACTCCCCATATTACATCATTAAAATAGAAACGAACTGGACTAGAGTTCAATGATTTGACATGTCAGTGTGCAACAAGCACATGATAATGCTTCTGCTGCTCTGCTCTGTACCTGCTTTTTTATTCCAAGGGAAACCAAAGGCAAATTCCTTCTTTTACATGTGCTGTGGGACTAGCAAACCATGCAGTGGCACCATCCCTGAGCCACTGAGAACTGATAGTTTGTTCTTCTGTTAGGAGCTCTTTGGCTGCTCACTATACCTCAAATTACCCTGTTGTACAGATTAAGTTTCATTATTTTCAGGACTGTATTAAACCACACGGAGAAAATCCAGATGATTCGATGATGCTAAGAGTCCAAAATTCCAAACATCATTTTAACCAGAAAACTGAATATAAAAGGTATTTCTTGGCTAACCAGCAGTTCCCATACTGTTAGTAGAACACAACAGAGACTAGACATTAGCAAGAAAAAACTGATTCTAAAGACTAGAGTTCAAACAAAGTATGCTGCTGAAGTCCCCATGCATGAGAACTTTTATTAAATGCAGATTTCAATCACAGTGCTTATTTTATCAGCCGAAGCACAGTGAGAACAGAAGTATCTTCTGAATAGCTTGCTACAGATGTCTTTTGAAGAACACGGTGCTTATGATATGCTAAGTAGGGCCTCTGAAAGGATCTGTCAGCCAAGCTATCCCAGTTCCCCACCTGGAGGACAGTGGGATGGGGACGGCCCATGGAGGAGTCCCCTGGGGCTAGGATGGCAGCAGCCACCTCTGCTCTGTGTCATGGGTCAGGTGTGGAAACCTCCTCATGTGCAGGTTGTGTGCACATCTTTCCCCGCACCTTGCCATGCTCACTTCTTGCTCGGTTGAGGAAGAGCCCTGACCCCAAGTTCTCCTCCTTTGAGGAAGAGCCCTGACCCCAAGTTTGTCTCTCCATTGGAAACAGCAGGGCTCTGCCATGCTTGGCTCTCTTGTGCAGTTGAAAAGGAATGGATTTTTTTAGCATCACTGTATTACAGTTCAGAACCTGCTGCGGCATATAGAAGGTTATTCCTCACTGGAGCAAATGAGGAGGGTGAGAAAAAGGACTCTGTCTCTTTAGAGGGGTTTTATCACTATCAAAAACAGGCTGTACAGAATAATAATAATTATAATTATATTATATAATTATAATATATAATATATAATTATATAATAATATATAATATATAATTATATTCTATATTATAATTATTATTATTGTACAGAACAGAAAGTGACAATACAAGAGAACTGGAGAGAGATTTCTCACAAGGAAGGGCATGTAGTGACAGGGCAGGAAGAAACCGCTTTAAACTGAAAGAGGTTTAGATTAGATATCAGGAAGAAATTCTTTACTGTGAGCATGGTGAGGCACTGGAACAGGTTGCCCAGAGAAGCTGTGCCTGCCCCATCCCTGGAAATGTTCAAGGCCAGGATGGATGAGGCTTTGAGCAACCCAGTCTAGTGGAATGTGTCCCTGTCCAAAGCAGGGGGTTTGGAAGTAGAGGATCTTTAAGGTCCCTTTTAATGGACCCAAACCATTCTCTGGTTATATGAGTATCTGAGATATTAAGTCTGATCCATCTACATTATAAAGCCCTTCTGATCAGAAGCAGTATCCAAGCAAGCAAACAATCCATTGCAACTTCCTAGGATCCACAGTCAGCACTAATCTTTTAAGTGACATTACATCCTTCCTAGTGGAAGGATGGTCATCTGCTTGTCATCTGGCAGATAGCAATGCACCTTGTTTCTGCTTTCCAGGTTATAGGTCTGCAGATCAGGCCTCATCTTAAATCTTTGCTTTAGGACTGCCATGTATTTTTTTTTAAGACTTTGCAAGGGGAGCAAATACAAATAATTCATGCAAAGAGCAGGATATTTGAGCACTGTTCTGTGCTTCTGTAGTCTTATATTTATTTTGTTACTGTATTCTTATATTTATTTTGACTGTGGTTTCCCTTGCATACTAACTAGCTAACTAGCTTCTCCTTGGAAAGCACTTTTTATCTCTGACTGTCTAAAAACAGGCTCCTCAATTTCTGTTATCAAAGTCAGCTCTAAACATGATTTACAGAATTTGTTTAAATCTCTGTAAAGTCATTGTATACACTGAAATGTAAAGGGCCCAAAAAAGATGTGATATGTAGCTGAACTCAGTGTTCAACTACCTACCAAAAAAAAGCCTTGAAAGCCGTATCTATCATTCTGTATCTCACATTTCTGCACAGGTTATTTTTGCAGAAATATTGGTAGCCACTAATTTCAACTCTTTATTCCAATTTTTAAAAATTTGTTTTTGCAATTTGCTTTATAAATTACCAATGAGTAAGTCTTTATTTTCTAAGTAACTTATCCCAATGGGGGCTGTCTTTACAGTGTTATTCATTAAACTTTTGTTTGGACTACTTAGTTCTGGTAGGTAGCTGGGCAATATGCTATGCAATGAAATATTACCATTAGCTAACCTTGTACCACATCTTCTAATGGCAACATATAAGTAATGGTACAATAACAAATAGGTAATAATTCAATTATAACATGAATACCTGAAAAAAACATTATTTATGCTAATATACACAGCAATTGTCTGCATACCAAAGAGTAACAGCTACAGAACTGCCCCCCCCCCCAAAAAAAAACCAACCTTAAGTTGGATCTTGCTGGGTTCTTTTTCTTTTTTTAATGTTGCTTTTGTACCATTTTATCAGTGTTCCTCCTACAACACATGCATTTGTGTTCAGTTGTCTGGTTTGTCTCATGCTGAGCTGAAAGATGCTTGGAAATACTGCATATTCCTTCTGGATGGACCCACCTGGTCAACTGGGGATGCACATTACCTGATTCAGGAGGAGCCTTTATCACCTTCTGACAGCTGCAAAGGCAGCTTTCTCCAGACAAAATTCGGGCAGCAGGCTCCTAACACTCAGGACAGTCCTGGTCCTCCAGATTTAAAAAGCAGCAAATGCATTCACAGGGACTCCCAGCCACATTTCTTGAGATCCTTGACTCAGCCAGACAGCACCAGTCAGTGTCTGAACTGTCCTTCACCTGCTGTATAAACACTGCTGCACATACTGCTGTCCGAATAAATTGTGTCCACTGGGAGTTTCAGCAGAGAAAGTACAGTATACAGCCACATGAGGGCAGCAAATTTAAAACATTTAATAAACGGGGAAAACGAAACAACCATATGCAGCTTTATTTCACAGCATAATTCTCCGCAAATTTTCAGCAGTCTCACATACAAATCATCATATTAGAGCTATCATAATGCTTAATACTCCCTTCCTCATTTACAACATTTTTGTCTTCTATTGATGATTACTGAATGAAGTGATTTACAGGTGTGTGTCTGCTTCCCTTCCACGGATTTTCATATACAGAACTTTCACTGCTAGCAGCAAAGGCACAGTGGAGTCCTGAGATAACAGCAGATCCTGCTAAATACACCTTTTAATCTTTTCTTCCCTTTCACTTGTCCTTTTAGGACCTAAATGTTGCATGTTTGTACATCATGCTCTTACAGCCGCAGTTCTATCACAGACCTCATGTGTGGCAGCATTTCACCCATGTGGGAAGCTAGAAAAGTTATTATCAAGTCATATCATTGAAGGATAGCAACATCAGGGAACTAATGACAGCAGTGGAAAGATGATCGAGATACTTAGTGATTAACCAGTCAATGAGATCAACTCAAGAGAAAGATGGCAGATCATAGAATCATAGAATCGTTAAGGTTGGAAAAGTCCTCTAAGATCATCAAGTCCAACCGCCAATCTAGCACCACCACCATGTTTGCCACTAAACTACGTCACAATCATACAGTCACAGAACCATTTAGGTTGGAAAAGACCTCTAAGCCTGAGTCCAATTAATCACCACCTCGTCAAGGAGACCGTGGCACTAAGTGCCACATCCAGTCTTTTCTTGAACACTTCCAGGGATGGTGACTCCACCACCTCCCTGGTTGAACCACCCTTTCTGTGAACATACTCTTTCTGATGTCCAACCTGAACCTCCCCTGGCACAGCTTGAGGCATTGTCTTCTCATTCTGTCGCTTGTTGCCCAGGAGAAGAGCCTGACCCCTACCTGGCTACATCCTCCTTTCATGTAGCTGCAGAGAGTGGTAAGGTCACCCCTGATCCTCCCTTCCTCCAGAGGAAACACCCCCAGCTCCCTCAGCCATTCCTCACGGCAGCTTCTGAAGGAGCCCCCTCTGGCAGGATGCTGGTCATGCACAGACCCACAAATGCCTCATCGCTTACTTTCCATTTGCACCACACATCAAACTACACATGAACACTGACAGCAAAAATCCAAAGACCAAGCAAACACAGAATTCAGTCCAGAAATTATTCCCCAGAAATAATTTATTTCCCAGGGCTTTCAGTTAGAAATTCTGCATACTGAAACTGCCAGAGAAATGCACAAATTGTTAAGAAATCTTATAAACACAGACTCAATGGAAAAAAAAATTCCTTACTGCTACAGAGTCATCCTCTTCCTAAAGCATGATTTACAAACCAACATTGACAAGTGGCCCACAGGAAGGGGACATAATGAGCTCTAATAACTTTGCAAACCACTCACCATGGGCATCTCTACCAATGTCACCTGCTACCAAATTCATGACAGTTTTCCTAAACTAGTTTGCAGTTGTGGATTTTTTTAATACCATATCATTTAGGCTGAAATTGGGTGCGCTCAATATGTGCTTTAGGAGGAATACGATTTGGAGGAAATCAGTCAAAGTAAAATATCTTTTTGGACAAGGAGTGAAAGACATTTGGTCTTGGATGGTGACACTGGAAAAGAAATAAGGTTGAGGAGATGGAGCAAAAAGGGTCAAGTGTCAGAAACGTCATTTTCCTGGGTGAATTTCTGATGTGATTTGAAAAAGTCTTGTGAACACATATTTGCCTCTGAAGACAACAGAAGGGATGGAATGATCACACAGAGTACATCAGCTGTTCACGATACCGTTTCAAATCCCCATGTATAAAGGTGGGTTAATTAATATTTGCAAAGCACTGAAACATGGTAACAATGGACATCACAGAAAGTAAGGAATTATTTAATCATTCTTTATTCATTTGCAAGGGTTAAATAATGTTGAGCAAATGAAGTCTTAGAACAATTACTGAATAAAAATAGCAAAAAACCCATATAATAATTATAGCCGTCATCACAACAGATAAAAATAAGAAGCAAACGAAGGCAGTTCTTCAGCTTTGAAATGCCTGACTTTGCAGGCTTACTGGTCTTCTTCTATGCTTTTTGGTGCAATACTGATAGCTAATGGTATAAATATCTACTCCCAGCCTGCTGAAATTAATAATAGAGTAAGAAGAGGATTTCTCTTATGCAAACACAGTTTGATGGTTTGCGTACATTCTCGTCTGTTTGATGTCAGCTTTCCTGATGAAATCAGAAAAAACTTCTGTCTTGAGTAAACCTTGTAATTTCTACACAAATCATTACAAAAGAACTCAGTCAAAGCTGATCTGAGCGATATCTTACTCAGTTCCTGACATCCAGAATCCTGATAGCTTATTTTCAATTTCACAGCTTGGATAAATTCTAATATCTATCCCAACCAACACTTAGTATTGCATAATACCTGGTGTTTGTGAACACCAGACATCAGCTACTGAGATGAAAGCTAATTTAAAAGATTCAAAAACTAATTCTTCAACTAAAAAAAATACCGAAATATCTCAAGTTCCTGTATCTAAATCCTGCTAGGTTTTTGTTTTGACATAGCCATTAAGAAATTAAAAGTATTAATATTTAGGACAAGAATAAGAGAAGTGAGGTATTCTTTTTCTCCCAAAGTACACATCTATTTTTCATCTGGCCTGAATACAAACTAACTAAGCCATATCTGATGTTCTTTCCTTCTGGACAACATAGAGTGTCATCAGATATTGTCACCTGTTTAAGAAATACTGATTCCTACACAAAGAATGGAATTTACATGTCACAGCCTAGCTAGAGTTCAGTAGATTTTTTCCTCAACTTTAGGGCAAATTAACTGGGAAAAGAGTCATCTTACACAACTGAAATGCAATGCATTTCCCACAGAGCAGTTTTCCAGTGTATACAGTAGATGGCAGTGAGATATGAACTGAAAACTGGCTTCCACTTCCAACATTTCCAGGAATATTATTTTTTGTTTCTAGAAGTACATATTCATGAAAGAATATAGAAAGTCAAAGACTAAAATTCACACACATACTCAGAGAATAAAGCAAAAGAAAGCACTCCGGGGAAGAGAAAAACTAGTAAACTGAAGGGGACATAAAAACTCTATAAAACTGTCACAGGAGATCCATGTTTAGCTGAATAGTAGAGATGCTCAAATTTTGGGTCCCACTGTCCTCTCAGTCACAGTTGCATGAAAACAGGTGAGTCTCCACTGCAGCCAAAATGTTTGTCTAATGTAAATTTAGCTCAGAATTCAAACAATATGAATATCAGTTGCATGCAGGGTACTCTCTATTCTTATCTTAATAAGCACCATGTCAGAACAGATACTTTGCAAGTAGAGCCGAGCAAAATATTTACAGTGAAAGGTTTGGGCTTGTTTATTTTCCCTCCTTTTACAGATCAATATAAAGAAAATTTCAAAACAATAAAAAAAAAATTTTACACTGTCAAGAGTATGCATATACATGTAAATATATTCTAACTCTACAGGCAACAATTATAGCTAAGCACTAATTGGCTTGAACTTCTCTAGGTTTGACTGGATACTAATCTGACTTTAAATTCCCTCTGCTCAGCATTTCAAAATGGATTCTTTATTTTTCTTCATTTTCCAAGTGAATTTGATTAATTTTATTTTTATCTCATCATATTGGGAGTAAAAAAATGAATTCTATTGAAACAATATTTATTTGTGGCACCTCCAAGGTTTAATTTCGTACTGGAAATTGCATTTTATTCAATTAAGGATTTCTTACAGAGAGGAAGATTATACTGAGAAGCTAATTTTTTTAGAGATATATTTTCTTCTGCAGAACACTATTTATTCATGAAGGGTTAGTGCTTTTACAATTCCCTTCAAGGATTCAGGTCAAGAACTGAGGAATAAATTTCTTCTGGGATCTTTTTCTTTTATTTCATTTTCTTCTTTTTTGATAACTGAAACAGCTCAAAAATTATTTTTATTATCCCTCCTGCCTCTCCTCAAACATTGCACAGTAAATCCTAGAGATGTTCAGGAAGAAAAGAGGCTAAATTAAACACCTGACAACAAACTAAAGTACAATCCAGGAGGAAGATTCCTTCTGAATAACAACTGAAAGTGAATATGAATGTATTAGTTTTAATAGGATGTAAAATTATTACCTCATTCCTCTCATGTACTGAGGAGTGTACCAGGTGAACTGCTGCACCTGCACTGCTCACTGACACTCACTGGATTTATATTTGCCAAGGTGCTCGGGATATTCACAACGCCTGCCTGAATTTGGTAAGGTTAGTATCCGTTTATCCGTAACTCCACCGGTGTATACAGTGCACATCTTTCCCTTCTCCTCAGACATTCGATCAGACCAATGATCTGAATTTAGCTTTGAGGAGTTCCCTTTACCTGCGCATCTCCACACTATGGCCACAGACTTCTCTATGGTAGTGCTAGACCTGCGTTACTAAATTCAACAGTGTTAGAGAACATCTCCAGACACTGTACCTCAATTGTCTGTCATGCTTTGACCTGGGGCAGCCTTGTCCTTCCCAGAGAGGTAGCACAGGCCAGGGCTGCTCCTGCAGGCATGACCCTGGTTTGGGAGCTCCGAGCCGAGCAATACAGATGTGGACTAACCTATGCCACTCAAGGCAGTGCCAGGTAACACCCCAGCAACTTTAGTGAGCTACTATAGAGATAGTCACAATCTTTGAATTGTGGCCAGTCAGGAGTTAAAGGATGTCCTGTGTTACATGGCTTTATCCCTAAATGTGTTACAGTGGCTTTCTTATTTTCCCAAGACTGCCTATGAGGCCCTAATAATTCATACTTTTTCAAAGAAGTATCTTTTCAAAGTCTGTAGATTAAATAATAAATACATAGCTAGGAAAATTAGATACTGTATGTCTCTTTCAAAATGCCTACATTTCATAATAATATAATTGAAAACATGTTTTATTGCTTAAAACTTAAGATGATACAGCGACTGCAAATGAGAATTGAGGTCAAGGGAACGTTTAGTGAGATCTCTTACATAACATGAGAAATCAAACATCAGTTTCATATGCTGTTGAGGCTACAAACTTGTTGAAGAAATTTGTCTAATTTAAATCTGAAGACAAGAGGAGTTGGAGGATGCAATACTCCGGTAATTGTTCCAGCAATTAACTGTTTCACTGCCACAGTTTCTGTCCAATTCCTAATTTAAATTTTATTATCCAGGTATTATTTCTCATTATTGCTCTCTGTCCTAGATCAGACTGTAGATAAATATTTGTTCATCATCTTTCTGAGAAGTTAAACATATGGCAGATTTTGTGCACCTTTCTTTAAAGCTTATTGTGTAGTCCTTGTATATTTTTTTTTACTTGTACCTGCACTGTTCCCAACTGAACCATTTCTTTAGTTTTCCAGTATCTTCTATAAAATACAGGTCTCAGCCTGGATGTCAGAATTCTGAAATAGATTTATTTTGCTTCCTCCTTATTACCAAAGTTATAGTGAAAAGAATTGCATTTGAGATTTTTCTCTCTATATTGTAGTGGACTCACATGATTTCGAGAAACACTGCTTTTTAGACACCATTCCTCATCCTGCAGGTATGTATTCCTAGTTCTATAACTCTTTGGTTCTCCAGGATAACTTTACATTGAACTAGATGAAAAGTAATTGTGTTTGCTTTACAAAGCAACCTACATTTTTCTTTGGGTCTAATCTACAGTATATCATAGGGTCTGCTCTATAGTATAGTTTACCATTACACTCAGATTATTTCTTTTTCTAAAACATGCTTATATAACTGACTAAAACAAATAGTACTGTTTACAGAAACATCTTAAGGCCATCACCACTTTTTCCTAGACATCCAGCCAGCAAATGCTTTAATTTTATGTTGTGGTAAAGATAAAGAAAATTCAATAGGTCTATAAATGTCTCAAGTCTGAAGACATTCAAGTATGATAGGTAGATATCAGCATGACTCCTGTGATGCTTCTGTTAGCTTCATTTCTACAGCTGCAAATACTAATCCAAAAGGAACACACTTTGCAGAAGCTTTCCATGTATGAATGTACAGGCTTAGTCTCACAAAAAGAAATTCTGCTTTTAAAGTAATTATATTTGGTCAAACACTTCTGATGGCATGACAAAACCAAACAAAGAAAAACAAAACAATCTGGGCTGGACTTAACCATATGCCTGTAACACCTTTTACATCAGAAGCTGCAATAAGCAAAATGTGATCTCTCAGGGCGGTGCCACAGAGCCCAAGTCTGTTATTTACCTTCACCATAGAAATGTGTGTCTAGGAAAAGCCATTAGAAACATAACTACAGCGTATTTTCAGAATGAAACTAGCATTACTACAATTACAGGGACTGCCCCTTTTTTGAATCCAGCTGGAGCCGCTGGGGACATTTTTGTCTCAGCTGTTCCTCAGTGCGCACCAACCCAGCAACTACGAGTCACAGCTTTGCAGGCAGAAGAGGCCGTACTAAAATTGTCAACCCACGGAAGCACAGTGTCATGCCTGCAAGAAGGCTCAGCTCTTCCTATGCTGCTGGAGGTCGCCCAGACAGTTGTGCACTCCCGTGTCCCTTCCTCTGGACAGCTGTGCATGCACATGTCCCTTCCTCTGGACAGCTGTGCACTCGTGTGCCTCTTCCTCCAGACAGCTGTGCATGGGTGTGTCCCTTCCTCCGGACAGCTGTGCATGGGTGTGTCCCTTCCTTCGGACAGCTGTGCCCTCGCGTGTAAGAGTAAGGAACACTTACACAAGGGCAGTGCTGGTTTCACGTACAGCAACCACCCAGAACTGAACAAAGGCTTACCTGAAAATTGTTCCACTAAACTGAAATAAGCCCATGACAATAAATTTATCCACAGGAGCTATTCACATGCTTAAATATGCTAATAACAAGTATGTATTTCAACCCTAAGTGCATCAGTATTTAAACACATTGTATTTAAAAGCATGTATTTTTTACATTCAGCACTGACCTGAAGAACACAACAAAGAAAAAGCCATTTTTCCCCCTACAGAAGTAAGAGACTGATTTGCTAGGGGAATCAATGAATGGTCTGCAGCATCTGTTACAGCAGCCTAGCACTGTAGATGCTCTCAGCACCACAGCAGGCTGTCTTTCCCCTCAGACCCCCCTCATACACACAGCAGCTGGATACACACTTGGCACCACATGATGTAAGAAGCAATATAACATGGTGTCCAACAATACATGTGGAGCGGACAAATTAGGTTCTCTTCTTATCCTGAGATACGTCTGCAAGAAAGACAGTACTATAACCTCTACCATCACTTTAAACAACATGTCAAAACTAAATTGAAAAACTGAAGTTTTTCTTGCATGAAACATTTTAAAGTAGACATTTACCAAAAATTCAACTGAAAGTTAAGGAAAATGTGTGGATACTTTCTTAAGAAGAAAAGGAAAAAAGAATATGTGAAATAAACACAGCATGTAGCTTAAAGACTACTTGCCATAAAAGGCTTTTCCTGACTGGAAGTTACAGTACAGATGTGCTTAAAAAACAGATGTACATCAAAGACTGCTGATTAGAAGCACAGAGAGAAGTAATTATCAGTTTCAGTTTTTTTTTAAAAAAGAAATTCTTTATTCTAATACCAATAAAACCCTAGTATGTACAGAATGATTCTGTGGGTTTAATTATCCATATGAAAAATATAAATGCACGTGCTATTCCTGCTCCACATCATCAGATTCTTATGGCTACTTTGGGTGAGCTTCTAATATATGCGCTATCTTGCCTTCATTATTTTGTAACAGTATCAGCTTAAACACTGAAACTGTTCAAGGTCTATTTATTTTTTGCTTAGAAATGCCTGATGCTAATAATTCTTTGTTGCACCAGAGGTACTTCCACCAGTAGATATTGAGGCTGGTAGTCAGAGAGAGCCTTGCTAAACTGGTGGCCAGCTGCAAGTGCTACATCTTTGGAATAAAACAGCACCCTGGTGTGGTGGGTGGCATCCTTGGCCATGGCAGGAGGGTTCGAACTAGAGGGTCATTAAGGTTCATCCCAATCCAAACCATTCTATGTTTATATGAAAATAAACAGGTTTGAACACTGTCCTAAAACACTAGCAGGTTTCCTGGCATGTTTCTTGTGCCAACTGTCTTCCAAGAATGCTACTTTCCTGTTTGTATGTTCTTTGCAAAAGATCAAGAGATGATGAGACATTTACCTGAACCCTTTAGACTTCACTAACTTCAAATTTACAGCTGTTTTTCAAGTTGAACAATTTTTACAGTTCTGATTTAGATGCATGGGTGATAAACGCCTGGACTGGAATACATGGTTCTAAAAACCAGACATGCAAGTTGTGGCTTAACCCAACAGGCAGCTAAACACTGCACAGCATTCGCTCACTCCTCTTCAATGGGAAGGGGAGAGAACTGAAAAAGAGGTAGCATTCATGGGTTGTGATAAACACATTTTCATAGGACAGAAAAGGAAGGGGAAATAACAATAACAACAACGATGTTGATGACGACAATGATGATGAGAGAATACAGAAAACAAATGATGCACAGTGCAAGTGCCCAGCCAGTTTCTGAGACACAGCTGCCAACCCCGAGCCAATTCCTCCTGGTTTTGTTGTTCAGCGTGATGCCATATGGTCTGGAGTATCCCGTTGTTCAGATGGGGTCAGCTGTCCTGGCTGGCAGGGCAGCACGAGAAGCTGAGAAGTGCTTGGCTTAGTGTAAGCACTGTTCAGCAACAACCAACATGTGTGTTATCAACATTATTTTCATCCTAAATCCGAGCACTGTGCCAGCTACCAGGAAGAAAATTAACACATGTATGACTTTGGCTACATACTAGGACTGGCTGATACCATTTTAAGCGCTGGAAGGAACTATTAATTTAGACCAAGCTCAGCTAAGTGATTATCAGCTTCTCACATTGAGGTATGGCTGATCTCTACCAAATGCTAATTAGTTCATCATGTTAGCAAATACACATTTCTTGGCCAGCACATTCATCACAATCTATTCCATATGTTGATTTAAACTGTCCTGTAAGATTAATAGTGGATGACAACTGGATCATTTAGGGTGTGACATACTTATCTAATTAGTTACAAGTATCCTCTCAATTGTTTATTTTCTCTACTGAGACAATTAAGCCACTATTACAGCCAGTTTCCTTCTCTGTAACTCAGACTGGAAGCATTTTCTTCTCATTTACCAACTTCACAAGATTCCTTTCAAAATCCTGTCTGAATTTATTCTCCCTCCAGTTATGCTTAATATCTTTCAGTTTCCTTCTGTGTATCCAAATAATTATTTAATCCCCAGCACTATCGAGTTATTCTTCTTTAAAATTCTTTCCACGTATACAGGCTTTGAACATGTGATTTCTGTTGTTGCTCATTTCTGTGTAAATAAACTTTAGGTAATAGCTCTTTCCTCAAACCTGATTTCAACAGGAAATGTAAAGCACTAACACACAGATGAAAAGAAATATTTGTACTATAGAATAAGCATTGCTCACTGGTTTGTCTGTCAGTTGCAGGCAATTTAAATCTGCACAATCATATGGATTATTAGTTAGAAATTGCCAGTGTTAAAGCTTGTCTCTATCAGAACTATGGAAACATTCCAGGTAAGAGTAACAAAGCAGATTGACTCTCCCATCTCCATGATGAACATTCACAACTTGCATTAATCATTATTCACATGTAATTAACTGAATGGAAAAATCCTGCCACCAGTAATATAAGCATGACATCTAGAAAAAATAAGTTTTAAAATGCATGTCAGGATTTAATATCAACATCATACCACAAGTTACAGAGTTATTTATATATTTAAATTTTCATTGATACACAGTCAGCTTTTCAAAGGAAAATATCTTAGACATTTGAATATTTCTAGGGTACTGAAAAAATGTGACCATTTTAAACTATGAATCTGCCCAACAGACAAACACATAGAACTATTTAAGAGTGATTAGTAAGGTAAGAGCAACAAATCAATTATTAATTGCCGGGAAGTGTGTCTATTTAGATTAAGTGATCATAATATTATTTGTTTCCAACAAATACAATACAATTCTCTGATCTTTAAACAATACACTATTTTGAAATATCTCTGATTTTATAAATTAGATGATTGATTTATTTTTGAATATCTGGAGAAACATACAAGTGAAATCTTTGTGAATCAAGACTTCCCATGCCAAGTCTCAACTGTGAGGGTTTTTTTATGATTAAGTATGAATTCCTGGAAAACATGGTTTATCACAGAAAAATTGGCAAAACTTTCACAGTATTTGCTCTAACAGGCGCCACTGTAATGGGCTGCAGATCTATGAATAGGCCAAGAACAGAAGCTAAAACTAACACTGAACAATACAATTTGTTACTAAGTGGGAAGATAGGGTTTTCTTTTTTTAAATTATAATAGATGAGATTGATTTCATCCATAATTTACATAATGAACAACTTAAGTAGCCTGATCTCATCATTTCTCAAAAACATTGTTTTGATAAACGATTCTCTTCTGAAATTTCATCTGGCAATGAAATTTTGGTCATCTTTGAAGAACTGATTTATTCTCTTCTTATGCACAAGAATTACTACTTGGAAACATAATAAGCTTTCAAACAACAGACCAGATATAAGTTACCATCACTAGCAGAATTCTGCTCATTCCACACTGGCCGTAAGTCTTGAACAATCACTGAAACTCAAATTTCACAAATCCTTAAAAGCCTATGTGCATAATGTTATGGGCTGCAAGAGTCAGCTGGTGGCATCAAAATACAAAAACACGAATGTGGCTGCTCTGGGTCAACCAAGGATCCACCAAAACCACTACTGCAGCAGTAGCCCAAAACTAACATGCCAGTAACAGTATAAAAGTAGGACAAAGAGATGTACTCCCTTTCACAAGAAGCTTCCCTACCACACATGAGGCCTGGCATGTCCATGGCCATATGGAGGCACTTACTGTAGAAGGGCTTGGAAACAGGTTTCTGCTGGAGAACATTTGTCCTGATAGAACACTTGTAAGTGAAAGCCTCAGCCTGACCTTCCACCACTCAGGAACTTCTTTGCCACTTCATTATGCTAATCCTGCAAATCTGGTTAGGACCATGCAACTGTGACAGTCTGGCTCATAATTTTTCAGCTGATAATAGATAAGGACAAACTCTTTTTCACAAAAGGGACAGCTGACTTCGCACGAAACTGAAAATGTATCAAATCTAGGCTTATCAAAAAAGCATGAGACATGCATCGAACAAGTCTCACATGTACTGCCTGAGACACGAGAGACCAGAAACAGTAACGGAAAGTATGAACTGCTGTATGAGATTAGACTAATAGAAAGTAAAAGAAAGAGCGGAGGTACAGCTCACCATAACAGTGTTTTCATACTAAAATCAGGATATTTATTATCTTATGCCCTTAAAGCCAGGTCCATTCCTGACATGACAGGCCATGAATCTGCTTCTTTTACAATGCCAGCCTACAGCATCATGTAGCCATCAAGATGATGCCACTTAAAACTTGCAGCTCCATAGTGTCTCATACAAAAATGTGTGCATCACTCCAGCTCTAAGTCAAACGCCTTACAAATCAGGCACATAGTGCCTGCATTTCAGTTATCTAAGGTTTACTACTATAAAAAATAATTGCATATTTTTGCATATGGCTTTCAAGTACCACAGTTTGGAAAGACTGGCCCAGGATGGTAGTTACAAAACAAGAAAGCATGCAGAGACATTAATTTCTGATAAAATGACTGGTTAAGACTCCTGTTGTAAGCTGACTACATCAGACAACACACTGAAGTAAGACTTCTATCACCTTTGGTAAAGAAAAAAGAAAATTATTTTCGCTGTGATTAAATGGGATCAGAATAGAGAAAAGCATCTGTTAATACTCTGTGCTGAGGCAAGCTTATTCAGCCAACTATTGTGCTAATGCAAATGGTAACAGTTTGTTGCAGATGTGCAGTGGAATATAATGCAGCCAAATCCTCTGGGCTTTTTGAAGTAAGAAACTACACAGAGAAGATGTTGGTGGGTTTAATAACCACTATAAAAGAGATTTTTAAGCACAGTGCTCCTTGCATCAACCACCAAAACTGCAAATGTTCAGTTGTAAATGTTATTCTGAGAAGATTAAGATGTAGGTTGACTCAGAAATCAAAGTCCAACTGGCTAAGGGATTTCAAGCTTCTAGATTGACATTTCAAGGCACACAGAATCTTTTCAGGTTCTAGTCACTTACTATATTGATTTTAGTTATTATTGTAGCAGAGAGACAGAGAGTAACTATAAAATAGGGGAATTATTTTAGGATAGTAAAAAAGAGACACAAGTGGTGCTAATGTCTCAGCTGTAAGAAAAGAGCATCCACAGTATAGTAAAGAACTACATTCTACTTTCAGCTACATCAAGTAAACTGCAGATATTTTTCTGGCATTACATGTCTTATGCAAGTTGTCACTAATTTTTTTTCCCATAGTGCTCCACAAGTTTCAGAAATTTTCTCTACAATCACTCTCAATGTTCCAGTGAGGTGTACAGCTTCCCATGAGTCATCTAGTCATATAAATTGCCCTTTCCTGGTAAAGCAGTGTCCACACCTGGACAAAAATGTCAGGTGCTCTAAATTACATAGCACCAAAGCACATGTTACATCACTTTGGTTTTTTTTATTAATAATGGAGAACCACATAATTAATAAAAAAGTCATGACTTTTTTATTAATAATGGAGAACCACATAATAAAAAAGTCATGACTTTTTTACCTCTGGCAACCTGCTTGCTTTTTAAGATAGCTAGTATAACAATTTTAATTAATCTACCACTACTTCAAATTTGAAATGAAACTGCATATCAGAGAGTGGTTGAAGTTGGAAAGGACTTCGAGCTTAAAAAGAGAGCTCATCTGGTCCAACATCTCCTGCTCAAGCAGGACCTTGCAGAGCCATTAGCCCCAGACTATGTTCAGGTGGCTTTGGAACATCCCCAAGGTGGAAGACTCCACAAGTGCTTTGAGCAACCTGTGCCAGCACTTTGTCACCTCACAGCAAAAAAGTGTTTCCTGATATTCAGAAGGAACCTCCTGTGTTTCAGTCATGCCTATTGCCTTGTTTACACTCTCTCTTCAGGTATTTAAACATATCAGTAAGATCCCCCTGAGCCTTCTCTCCAGGCTGAACAGCTTTGCCTCTCTCTCAGCTTTTCCTCACAGCAGAGACGCTCGAGTCCCTTCAATGATCTTCACTGAACACTTCACGGAACTCTCTCCAGTACATCCATGTCTCTCTTGTACTGGGGAGCCCAGAGGTGGACACAGTACTCCAGCTGTGGCCTCACCAGTGCCAAGGAGAGGGGAAGGATCTCCCTCAACCCATTGGCAATACTTCTCTAATGCAGCATAGGACACCATTAACCTTCTAGGCTGTAATGGCACATTGCTGGCTCAAATACATAAATATATTGAGATTTCTTATTTAAAGATTAGATAAATATATCCCATTCACTTAGATTACCTATTAAATGAAAATGGTATCATCACCAAACATCAAAATTATCAGACAAACTGATAAAAATTATCAGTTTAGATTAATTATATCAATTAACTTATTTTACACAGACTGAGAGTTTGCAAAATTGAAATAGTGAATTATAGCATTAATGAGTAAATAGAAAAGACATACAGAGTGGAAATCTCTGTTTGTTGAAGAAAAATAAAGTACAAGCATAGGAAGCAGAAGTAAACCAGAGAGGTGGGGAGGAAGATAGCTAAACAGGGAGAAATGAGTCAAAAACTGAAGGAAGAAGAAAGCATGCAGGGGAACCAGAGGTGTCTAGAAATAGTTTTGAAAAGTGTTAGAAGCCTGGTAGTTATTAGACACAACCAAAGCCATGACAGAAGGAATGACATGTTAACATTTTGGTGAATTTATGTTAAGTGATGCTTTTTGTAATCACCTACCAAATGAAGTAATTAATAATTTAATATAATGCTTTTAAAATTAAATACTGTAATTATTTTATGAAGGGCAGAAAACTCACATCGTTATGCATGTCTGCTAAGCTCAGCAACTTCAAAAATTGAGGTTTTGGTGAAGCTACAACAATTTCATGAATACTTGAAATTGTGATTTTCAACATGCACTGTGCCAGCACCTGTGTAAGAATGGATATGTCTTTGTACCAGCATCCTGAGTGGAGAGTCACTCCATCAAACAAGAATATCAAATCTTGTCTCAGTACAGGCCTGAAAAATTATGCATGATTTGAATGGAACATTATGAAATATGATGAATTTTCTTTTTCCTCAAGAGACTTAAGAAAACATATCAAATTTTTCTGTGGTTATGTTAGAGAGCGAAATAAAAAAAAAAAACAACCCAGAAGTAGAAATTTCCCAACAAAAATGCACACTGCGAGCTACAGCTATGTCTCCTCTCCAAACTGCATTATTCCATTGAAAATCATTTATTGTAGTAACCAAGAAATGGAGTTCTAGGGTTATTTAGTAGCCACATCTTGACATTTAGAAAAATAGCTGTATATCAAGTATCACAATTATACACAGTACAATAGCAATATAAGAATACAAAACAAAACACAATCCATTAACCACAATTTGAATATTTTCATAGGCTTCTGCAATTCCTACTTCTAGCCAGTACTGGAAGCTCCAAAATCCTGGAAGAAAGTTTGTTCTTATGGCATGATTTTGAGAGATTTTACATCCCTTTTTAATGATAAGACAAATTAAACCATGGTCAAGAATTTTTGCAATGATATAGAAAGCTAAATATGCTTGAGGTCATGGTTAGGATTCTAGGGCTGTGGGTTAATATCCAGACTGTATTCAAAGACATACTGTGCTACCGTTTTTCCAAACTAATATGTAATTCACAGGAAGCTACAACACAAAAATCTCTATCCTTCTATTCCATCGCTTGATTTTAGCCTTGCAAAAGTAGAGAATTAAATATTTGAAAATAAATTATGTATATTTCCACCAATAGCAGGCAATTCCAAGAGTAGTGCAAAAACATTTTTATTGCCAAACTGTTTCAAACTCCCATTTCTAAACCAGTCAGGGAGGGCTCCTTGTGGAGTGTTCAGCACATCTGATCACTAAGTTATTTGTCTCGTTTGGGCTGGTATGTGTAACTGCAACATAGTCAGAAGTATTTCATAAATTAGGACGCTGCTTCTGAGAAAAACAAGAGAATATTATTTTATGGGACTATTTGTAATCTAGCATTTTATAATCTTCAATTTTAGTGTGGAGAAGTATAAGACTACAAAAATCTCCCAGCATGCTCTGCAATACCATTACTTTGGGCAGGAAAGACTGACTTTACGACGAACATTTTCACAAGCCCCTGAGGGATTTAGAACAGCAAGTCCAACTAGAAGTCAGTAAGGCATTTTTGTAAATGCTGAAGGAAACTTTGAACACACTCATTCCTCTGAAAGAATACTCTTCAGTAGCAAATGTTCAAAAGTGCTCAGCACTCCGTAGGGCATGATAATACAAAACTGTTATGGAACAAATTTTTGAAAGCCTGAACAGCAGCTGTGTATTAAGAGAAGCACCAATAACGAAAGATTGAAATTAATCTAGCTGCAAGAATCTTCTGGAGTTAGGAAATACCAGCAAGCCTGGAAGCACACAAACAGTTTTAGTTCTGTGCATGTACACATACATTTTAGTATTAATATTATATCTAAACCGATAACTATTGTCCCAATCTCTCTAATGTGCGGGTGTTAGCTTTTGGGGATAACACAGGAAGCTTTAGGTATAAATGAAAAACATGATATATATCAAACTTAGTCAGACAAAATCTAAGCACATGAAAAATCTAAGTTCCCATATCTTAGCTAAATTTGTTGAGGGGTAGAAAAATCAAAACAGAATAATAATGTTGGCTCTTGAGGCACAGTAACTCAGACAAAAATGTTTCTACATTTTAACATTATATACACAATTAGATACTCAATTTCTTGGTATTTTTCTGTCAAAATAAAGCTAGACTGTAAAAAACACTGTATGAAGCCTAAAGCAAGGAAGATCTAGATCTGATTTTCATTATCATTATGTTTATAAATTCGGCAGAAAAACACTCCAAAACTTCCAAACTAGACAAAGTACCTCTTGCATTTATCTTCAGAAGTGTAAGATCACCATAAGTACATCTTAGCTCCTTTTTAATGGGAAAATATTTTTGCTAGCAAAGATGAGATTATGGAGCTTGTTTAGTATTAACTTCTGCCAAGCATAAACAATGCTTCTCTGACTTACTACTGACTCATATGGCTAATGGCAGTAACTATTATCACTTCATTTTCTGTAAAATGGCTTAGGCTTGAAACCTCCCACACTTGACCCTTGTGATAACTCATGACTGTTAAACAATCAGCAAGTGCTTGCTTTCCAAATCTCATATCTGAGGTAGTATGCTGACATCACTACCCTTCAACAGCCCTTTAAAATGAGCTTTTTTGATTTTAACTTTGGCTTAGCTGAACATCATATTCACGTGAACACTACTGTAATAGGACAACTTCAATCAACTCAGCTTTGAAGACTACAAGTAGCATATTTAAAAGAAAGCTACTTTTTACTAGCAGAATGTAAACATAACTAAAGACTGAAGTATTTTTATCTGAAGCAGGAAATTTCTGTGCTTAATACAGGATTTGGAAAGTGTGACTATATCACAGCTGGGTTTAGTGCAATCTCTTTTTGGACACACAATTATACCTATTCAAGACAAATTAAACTGCTGACAGGAACCAAGGAAGTAAATTACCAGCTATTATTTTGTTCAGTCACAATGCATTGCATTAGCTCATTTTTTAGAGCTTAATAGAGAACCTGAATTTCTAATCTTCTCAAATTAGCATGCCAGATATTGCACTGAAGTGCTCATTCACTAATAACACTTGAGTTTTTGCTGCTGACTACATTTTATGTAAATACCATGAAAACCAAATGTTTTCATACAGAAATACATCAGAGTTTTCACATGAATACCTAAATGAGACACAGTGTTTTAACAAACATTGAAAACTCTAAACCAGCACCTTTAAATATGTTCCCTTTGAGGTTGGATGTCAGGTAAAAGTTTGACAACCACATTGAGTCAAAAATCATGAGCCAGTTGCAAGTAAAATTTAAAACAACTGGATTTTAATGGAATAATTCATTCCCAGTGCTTTTCATTTTGATTTCTGATGTTGAAACATTCAAAGTGTCCATTTTCTCCAACTTTTGCCTGCAGCTATAAAGACTGGAAAAACAGCTAAAACATTAAAAGTGTTATTATGCAGTGGATCCAGCAGCTGAGCTTTAAGAAATAAGGAAACTGGGTGACAAAAATTACACAAGAAAGCAATACAGGGAACTACCATTAATGTCCTCATTACTACTTTATTCTCTAAATTGTTTTAGGAAGTAATAAGGTAAAGCCTTTTTATATCAATTCCTGCAAGTGATACACAGTAAATTTCACAGTTAAAAGAGTTCTGCTGAAGGAAGTACCTGAGCTTCCTCAAAGTGTCCACAAGGGATAAATACTCTTACAGATTTCAGGGCATTTGTACCTTTCCTTTGGCAGCTGAAGCATTGCCATGCTGATAGCATTAGAGTTTCGCTCCCTAAAAAAGTGTCTTTCCGAAATCAGTCATTTTTGATTGAGGGAGAAGACAAAAGTTTGCATATTAACTCTTCTCAGTAAGAAGGCTTTCCCTACTCTTTTGTCTGTTACTGTCTTAGAAGAAGACGACTGGAAAAATTACTGTAAGTGGTACAAAAGGTGAACATACCAGCTCAATTGCTATTGAGCTGACATGAAGCCTCTACCACTTCTAGAGAATTTACACAGTTAATTGTCCAACTAGATGAAATTTCGGTTCACATAGAAAAATAAAACTGCTATCAAAAGATCCACACCCTTCTTTAATAGCCCTGAACGATGATACAGAGATGCTGACTTGAACAACTGTCTAAAAAAGAATAATAAATTTTAAGTAGTTGTTTTGAAACATGTTGCTCCCAGCTTTGAAGTGCACGCACTGATGCAGACAGTTATAACTCCAAGTCCAGCAGCACTATTTAAACTCTTATTTTATACTCAGTTGGGGAAAGTATATTTCTTTTTTTTTTTTTTTTAAATAATTTCTTCTAGAACAACGTTTGCTGAATTAGAGAGATGGTTCTAAAATTGCTCAATGAAGCGAGAAGGACTTTAGTTATATTCTGGCTCCTATTTTACATTCACTTTTAAATTCTGAGATCCCATTACTTCCTGGAACAAGTAATAATTAAAAAACAGATAGATTTGCTTCTCATTTAAACCAGCCAAGCAATTAAACTTTGCTGGCTTTGATGGGACTTCTGACTTTTGGCAATAACCATCAAGAAGTTCACACTCATCAATGCTATGAGAGATTAATAGCAACTCATCTATAAAACACCACCAACCTATTTCAGGTAAGTATCTCACCCAAACAAAGTATGTCACTAGAGATCTCACTAAGTATCTCACTAGGAGGTGAATGCTTTATAAGCTTGAGACACAGTTTGAGATACTGTAAACCTATGACACTATTATAAAAGGGGAAGAATGTTCCCCTCCAAAGAAATGGAATTCCTTTTATCTCTCTGAAAAAAATAATTCAGATATTTGGAAGAAAACTAAGAAAAGTAAAATATTATTATTTCACAACATACTCCACCCAAAAAACATTATTCTGGAAAAGACGTATGAATCAACTTTTTTTTAGAGCTTGAAATTTTAAGAACAATTACTTATTTAATTTAAAAACTCCAGTTGAAAGAACTATTCAGCATGTTATAAAACTTCTCTCAAAACACTTTGCTGTTTTTTGGGTCATCTCCTTTCTGAGTTCTGCAGAAATAATAAATCCTCTTCTCTTTTTCCTTGCCACAGCTGCAAGAAAAAAATGAACTTTATCTCCCAGGATTTTTCCATTTATATGTCTAGGGCTCATGATCCACTGGCTTCCCCTGTTCTCAAAACAGGAATTATTGCAGCCTACACTCAAGATGGCCCTGGATTGCAGACACGATTAACAAAGTCTGGTGGCAGAATAATCACGTGCTGAGTGCTGGGTATTAAAGCTGATAGCATCTATTCATTCCACAGAGAACATATATAGAATCACCTTCAGTTGATTAGGAAAAACTGGTTCTGACCTTGCATCTGAATGTCAGTAATTCGTATTATCACACTGACACAGTCTGTAATGATCTTGAAACAACTTCCTTTTGCTTCAGGACTTACATCCCTTTATTCTGCCACAGTACTTTCTTTTAGCTAGAAACCTCCCACCAGTTATTCCAGTTGCCTAAGCAGAGCAGTAACCCGAAGCCTGACACAGGACTTGCTCAGTAGATATTTTTCATCTGTCAAGTTTCTATGGCCCAGAAATTTCTTCAGCCATCAGTTATCAAATACAATGTCTTTTTTCCTGTTGTAAACACACTCAAATAGTCCTACTCATATATCACTCTTAGTGCTATATGGCAGAGTTGCAAACTGCTTTTGAAGTGTATCTTTCCTGCACAGTGTTTTGCAATGCTTAAAATTATCCTCTGTATTTGACCAAATTGTGGTTTTTCTTTGCAAACCCTGACAGAAGTTTTTTCTTCTTGTTTAGATGTTACAAGGAACAGATGGTAAATGAGGAGGTAACAAAATAATCTGGTCCATAAATCCAGAACAAAAATAAAGAGCTGGAATTTAACCATCTTTTTGGTAGTTTATAACGAGCTTTGTTTTAGAAACTCTTTAAACATTTGTCACATCAGGTACTAGATAAATGTAGCAACTTTGTCATTATTGGAGATACTATAGTCTTAAAGATAGATGCCATCTAGCTACAGGGCAGCTGTGCTAGATCTGATCAAAGCTGCTTGGCACTTGCCTCTAGTCAACAGCTAAGGTTTCATTGTGCAACATTAAAAGCAATTAAGCAAAAAAGTTTGACAGTTTTTATAGTACTCTTTCTACTGTGCTGAACTTTTTGTATAAGTACAGTTGGCAACCCATTCAAAATCTTCACAGTTGTATCTGACAGAGAAGCAGAATAATTTAAGAGCTGGCTGCCATTTTCATCTGTAGTTCACTCTAAAGAGTGCCATGGTGTTAACATGGGATATTGATGTCACTGGAAATCCCTGTGAGCTTTATGCTCCATGATAGTTCAAGCAGCTATGTTGGAGTTGCAAGTCATGCCCCTTGTTTGAACTTCTTAAAGTTTTTTATAAATCTGACATGCTGTAAAGCACCTGCTTTGGTGTCCTACTGCTGCTGCTCTTTGCAACTAGACACCTCTGACTTGGTACCAGGTTTGCAGAAGTCATCACACTTATGTGTATGATCAGCTAAGAACGCCAAGGAATGCTCACAGGAAACCAATAAAAAGCTTAAAATGGACAAATATATGAACAGCCAAGCTAATCAAGTTCTGTAAGAATAGCCTTAAAACATGATCTAAAAGTTTACTATTGTGTCTGCAATATTTTTACACAGTAAATAGATGTGCACAGCATACGACTGAAGTGCCAAACTTGAAGGCGCTGTGTAAGGCTGTATAAACTCAGCCCCGTTTGAACTCCAGTAGCCTTCTACCCAATTCACACCGTATAAAGAAACACAAACTGATAAACTCTCAGATTAAATGGCAATGATAATGTAAGATACTAACTCAGTGGAGGACACTTTAAAACAGACTTTTGGGGCCCCTTCAAAATCTAAACAGTGCTAGTTTAGACACACAAAATAAATATGTTTAAGGTAGAGGACTTATTGCACAAAGGCGCCCTGCATTGTGTCCATCCTAATTAATACTGCTTCTGTGTTTGACCATTTGGTGCCAAATGTCATACTGACATAGGGAAAGTACTGAGATATCTCCATGGTATTGTATTGCTCTTCACATTACTACTCATTTTAGGCTAATTTATTCTTAAGACTGTGCTCAAAAAATTATTTAAACCTACTCATTTTTAATGGGTACAATACCATGTAAAATCAATCCAGAGTGGGGATTCCCTGTTCATCATGAGCAACTCTTGCTTTCTATCTCTCTTTTCCTATGGTCCGGTTCTCACTTCTTTACCAAACACTAGAGTAATTTTTGTAGTTCTTCAGAATGAACCAGGAATTCAAAGAGTTCAAGAGGAAGTTCTTTGCATTCACCTCTGAGGTGTAAAGCAAAATGTACTACAGGAATCAGTGGTGCCCAAACTTTTGAATCTGAAATAAAATTATCTCAAATTATCTCAGAAAGCTCTAAAAAGACAACAACAACAACAACAACAAAGGCAAAACCAAGCAACAATTAAAAAAGAAAGAAAGAGTAGCAGATTTTTTCTTCCATTCCCCTTTTCCCCTTTTTCCATCGCCCTTCTTCTGCTGCTCATGAGAGGTAAAGATGCATTCATATCTAGAAGCTTTCTGTGAAAGACTTTCACAGCACAGCCTTAAAAATCAGTGCAGTTGACTCCAGCCTAGTTCTAACACTGGTGGTCACATGGTCACACAAGTGAGAGCAGCTGGGGAGATTGTTCCTTCATATATTCCGTGTTGGCACTCCCCCTTCACTTCTCTAGCCGTCCGGTGCAAGTTAATTAAATTAAATCTGGCCTGCAGCAGAGTACTGGAAGCTGCCGCATTTATGCATCGAGCAGTGTGCCCTTCCAGAGTTATTGTGAGCCTCTCTGTAATAATAAGACAGGAATAAATCCCACATGAGAATGCGTCCCCCAAGTTAGCATTCTTGATCTATGCACCCATAGAGCAAATCACAGTTCTTCATCCCAAACATAGTACCTCATGACCTGAAAACATTAGATCTGCACAGCTCCCTGCCAGATCTAATAAATCGTGTGTCTCAGCAGGGACCGTTAACTCCTGCACAGCATTATGCTGACACTTTTAAACTCTCCATTTCTTGAGCTACTTCATGCAGCAGCAGCTTAGGAGTCTCTGAACTACACATCACTGTAGAATTGCACACTGTTTGTCTGATTTTAAAAGGCATTGGAAACCATTCAGTGAATCAGCATGTGTGAATAGGCTTTACCTTCTCCCGTTGGCTAACAAAGCCATTAATTAGGATCCATATGTCTGTAACTTCATGGGTTTTTTCTGCCTAAAGAACCAAAGAACAGGAAGAAACTACCACTCTGTTTCTCAGATTCTTTCCTCTCTCCTCCTCTTTCCTGGATTCTTTACCCTCCACATTTGCCTTCTCTAGCTGTAGGATAAGAAGTAAACAATTTCTGCTGAATTTAGCCTGAACCTGTAAGGTTCCTGTCTTAGGCTACCTTAGGTTGCAACTAGCTATCAAGCAAACAGGCCACAGAGCATTCAAAATGATTCTCCAGAATAACAAAGCTATTATGAAGGGTAGAGACGGACATCACAATCACAATTACAGCATTGTAATGAGTTTCTATCTTAACAGTCAAGCAGCTGCAATTAGCTTGTACACTGCTGGCCTACTGCAAGTGGGAGGGTGATATATACTTAGATAATTTGCATTGGTTCTGGAGAAGGAGCATGCACATGGTTACTGGACCTGATGGTCACCAACACAAATGATCGAGTAGAACAGTGACACCAAGATTGGAGGAAACCTGGGCTGCTGTGATCACGCACTGGTGGAGTTTGTAGTCCTGAGGGATATAGGTCAGGCAAACAGAAAATTTGGGACCCTGAATTTTAGGAAAGCAAAATTCCAGCTGGTCAAGGAATTAGTCAATAGGATCCCTCGGTGCTATTTCGATCAGTCAATAGAAACCCCTGGTTTCTTCCCAGGAAACTGCCCTCAGGGACAAGGGAGTAGAACAGAACTGGTAGAACTTTAAGGATGCTTTCCACAGAGCACAAGAGCTCATGATACCCAGGTGTAAGGAATCACCAAAGGAAGGCAAGAGAGCAGCATGGCTGAGTCAAGACCTGCTGGTCAAACTAGAGAGCAAGAAGGAAATGCACAGTCAATGGAAGCAGGGCCAGGTATTCTGGGAAGAATATAGGCACTCTGCCTGGTTGCGTGGAGATGGAGTCAGGATGGCCAAGGTGCAGCTGGAGTTAAACTTGGCAAGAGACACAAAGAGTAACAGGAAGGACTTCTACAGGTGTGTCAGCCAGAAAAGGAAGGTCAAAGAAAATGTACCCCCTGATGAGCAAAACTGACAAAACTGGTAACAACAGATGAGGAGAACACTGAGGTACTCAACAACTTTTTGCCTCAGTCTTCACCAACAACCTCTCTTCCCACACCACTTGAGTGAACGGACTGGAAGATGGGGGGAGCAAAATCCATCCTACCGTAAGAGAAGATCAGGTTCATGACTACCCAAAGAACCTGAATGTACATAAGCCTACGGAGCCTGATGAGATGCATCCCAGAGTCCTGAGGGAATTGGCTGATGGAGTTGCCAAGTCCCTCTCCATGATCTTTGAAAAATCATGGAAATCAGGTGAAGCACCAGGTGACTAAAAAAACGGAAACACTGTACCCATTTTTAAAAAGTGCAGGAGGGAGAACCCTGGGAAATACAGACCTGTCAGCTTTACCTCTGTGCCTGAGGATATCATGGAACAGTCAGGAAGTGGCCCTTGTATCAATGCTGTGAATACAAATACTATCCGTATGGTCTAATAGGTATATTACTTAAGAAGAGACTTCTGTGCAAGGAAAGCCTTATCGAACCTTTTAAAACTGAGGATTGCTCTCTAGTCATGCCACACCTGAGGCAGATGGCTCTCCAGACCTGCCATACCCAGGCTTGTGGTTTGGCAGAGGATATGCATAGAACAGTGCCTAACTGATTGATCCTAAGGGAGGACCATATAATCTCAGGCAAGTGAGCGTTTGCTGGTTTCTCTGCTGTTACTGAAATGGGTGACGCTATAATGTACAAAAATAGCTCTTTGGTCAAGAATCAGGAATGAGCATGTATATGGCTTTTCCTCCTACAAGTGGATTGTAGTTTCAGAATGAGCAAGAGACAAAAACCAACAGGAGTTACTTCACAAGAGTATGCACAATAAAATCCATCAAGTACCTTTTATGGACAAATTCAATCTGTGCACTTGGATCAGCCACAGCTCTTTTCAGTATTTGTATTTCCATGTGGATTAGCAGCTGGCTCTCCTTCAGTATTTTTAAACAACCCTGAATTGTATAATTGCCATGGGACCATTCTAACTCATACTCTGGTCATTTACAAGGATTTACACTCTGGTACACTCAGTTATTCATTAAAAACAGATAACTCCCATAGGAGACACTGCATCACTCAATACTCATGCTACTTCTGAAATATGGTATACTTAAAGAAACACACATGTTAAAAGTACTTCTCTGGTCTATAATAATAGCAATAAATAAATTGTGCATATTACCTTTTAATGATTGGGAAAACTATGTTAATGTCTTCCCAAGACAATAGTTCCTATTACTCTAATTAAAAAGGAGGATTGAAGGATAATTTATACTCAGAAGAAAGGGGAAAATGCTCTTGAGTTGGCTTTTCTGCACTGCCAGTAATTCCCCTGAAAGCCTTTAAAAATAAGTTGAAAATGTATCCTGCCAATATGACAAAACAATACATAAATTTCCACAGGCTGAATCATCCTGATAAAGTATGTAGAGTTAAAACCTTCTGCTTAGTATATATAGTCCATTACAAGATATGCTTTGGGCAGTGGTACTAAAGAGGAAAACTAAAACAGAAATCAAATTACAACAATGCTTTCCCACAAAAGTGTTTTGCTAGTGTCATGAAAGGTACCCTCTACAGGTCACTTTAGACAGATTTCATTTCTAGTTTATGCATTTTTAAATTCTGCTTCACTCAAAGAGACTGAAGTCTCTTAAAAGCTTTAAAACGTAACCCATCATTTTAAAAAGCAAACCAAAACCACACTTCACTACAACAGCACTCGAAGGAAATTTAGGCTAGTTATATCTTACAGTATAAGCAATGCATTATTTCACCACATTCACACAAACCCACAAATTTTAATAATTGTAATCATAACCCATAGTAATATTTATCCAGACAAAAACACCAAAAATGTTTTGTAGGAGCACAGTGACATAGTAACAAGCTGCCTCGACTCCCACATAAGAACCACCATCTCATTTTCAAGGAAAACACAAATTCAAACACTGAACAGTTACCTAAATTACCTAAATCTCAGAAAGGTTATTTTTAATAAGTGTTGATATTTTTTCAGAGCACTTACTTGTTTAACTGCTTACTTTAACTGATCTGATTTCAAGCACATAGAAAAAGGAGGAGGATCAGTCAACATCTATATCTTGTTTATGGAGCTTTAAGAGCCACCACCTCAACCATCAAGCAATGTGATGCAATCTAGTAGCAGCAAAGAGGAGGCATTCCTGCACAATCTGCATGTTGGTCTTTGATGGATGGTACTCGGTTTCAAAATTGAACATAACTGCTACTCAAACTGACGTTCCAGTTTATGTGGCTTATAAAAATTATTACTAACTACCTTTCAAATGTGAGTCTAATTGGACTGCATTTTCCCTTTGGAAAATAACTAAGGAATGGATTGGTCCCAACAATGTAAAAGAAAAATAACAGGAATTGTTTAAAAGTCACAGTGAGTTTATACTTGAATTCACTTTAATGAATATGAATCAAACACATGCGTAATATAGTTATTTGCTCTCTTAGCTCAAAAAAATAAAAGTACAATAAATATCCATGTAAGTTTTTGTTTCTAAGAAGAAGGATTATAGAAAATATGATACTTTGATGCAGAAAAGAAAAATCAGAGTTTCTTGCTTTATTTGAGTTACTTTATAGTATGCTGTCAGGTACACTGCCTAACTTTTACCTGCAAATCTAAGAGGCATCAGGTATAGAAGTGCTCCAAGACAGACACATGCATGTACGTACATCTAACTGTCAAGGAAATGTCATGAAAATATGACTATAAATTTGCTATACATTTCTATATTTTCCACTTTAAAACAAAAACAACATCATTTTTCCTATAATTGGTAAATCATCATCTCTGAAATAAGCATATGAAGAGGAACAGAACTAAGACCAAATAAGGGAGAATACTTAATGCCTGAGGATTGTGAGAGTAATGGCTAATCCTGATTTTCTCATAATTGACCTGATTTGAGCAGGAGGCTGGACTAGATTATGTTCTGTGGTCCTTTCCAACCTGAAACTACTTATGATTCGATTTTCACTTCTTTTATTGTTACCAAACAGAGATGAAAACATTTCTGCTCTTCTTAGAAGCTGGTACAAGCTTAATTGACTATTGATAATATAACTATAGCTCCTGTCTATGTACCTTAATTAAAATACATAGTCTAGTTGCAGGCACTCTCACTGAAATAAGCAGTATTATGTGTTTCATTTTCTTCAGGGTCTAGATTTCCTTTATAATTAGTTTTCACTAGCTGCAGTCCCTTCTGAATGTGATCAGCTAAAGGGCAGAAAAATACCTACTTTTAATACTCACAGCACAACATTTTCTGTACAAAGCAGATGCTGACAATCCAGACAAGCAGAATCTGCAGCTGACAAAGGCCTGTTTCCTGGACAAATGTACTAACAAGCATGCCAGGCTCTGAGGGTTAAGCCACACTGTAAAACGGTTCTTGTTTCCTGGAAAGCCTCCAAGATACATTGGACTACTATTTTGTCCCTTCCTGCTCCCATTTATTAGGTCCTTCACAAAATGTGCAGAATGGCCATCAACTAAAATACTCACAAAAATATTTTCTCATTACTATTGCTTTCTCACCGTGCACTATGCAAATAAGTATTTTTGGTGGAGTTTACTTCTTGTAAACTGATGCTAAAGCGAGTTTTCCTTCTCTCCTTCAAAAGCTTTGAGTCATGCTTTGTAAATGATAATTATGGGTTATATTTTCAGGCAAGCTAAGGCCAAGTCTTCTGGCCAGACTGGCACGCACAAAATACATCAAGGAGGAAAGCCTACTTGGTGATATCAGGATTCTAGCAGAGCCAGTACTCAGTGGAGCTACACTTAATGCAGTCTACCTGTCTGGTGACTGCAAACAAGGCCAAATTTGGTCCAATGTAACTGCAAAATTAACACACAGCTGCAGTGGGCAATGACAGTATATCTGTTGTATATTCTATTGTGTTGGTTTAACAAAACCTGGTTTGTGGGGCAGGAAAAAAAAAAAGCTGTTCAAAACTTATATGTCCGGCACAGAGCCAGTCGCTGAAGGCTCTGACGACGGGCAGGTTACTAGCCCAATTAGACAAGTTGGTAAGGCCTCTGTGATGGCATATTTAAGGAAAGAAAAACTGCAGGAAGCTCTCTTTCTTGCTCCCCTCTGATGGGTGGCGAGGAGGCCCCTGGGCCCCTTCCCGGAGAGGGCCGCTGGGGTGGGAACCGCCGGGGCCCATCCAGGCACGGGCTGCCGGGGCCCCGGAACCCTCCCGAGGCCAGGAGCGCACGGACAGGCCCCTCCTGAGGCCAGAGCCGCCCGTGTGGTGCCAGCAGGGACCACATGGCCAGCAGCGAAAGACACGGTGAGCAATTCCCCAATGCGGAGTCCAGACAAGATCAACCTCTCAACTGCAACTTACAGACACCAACTTTCTTCCAAGTCAGAGGAAAAGGAAAAGTGAGGACACATGAGGAAAACCAACACGGCAGCACATGTGAGAGAAAAGGAGAGGGAGGAGGTGCTCCAAGAACCGGAGTTGAGATTCTCCTGCAAGCTGTGGTGAGGACTATAATACAACAAACTGTTTCCCTGTAATTCCTGAGGTGCATGGCAGGGTGCAGAGATCCATGCGCAGCCCGTGAAGAAGAGTACTCATGCTGGAGCATGTGGATGCTGAAAAGCTGTAATCTAGTAAGGAACTTGTACAAAGAGAGATGACCCTTGCTTTTAGAGATCGAGGAAGAGAGCCTTCGCTTCCGAACTAGAACAGTTCATTCTTAAAAGACTAAACCTCATGAACCAAAATGACCCACGGTAGGCAGTTGTGGGAAGACTGCTTGACCCATGGGAGGGATTTCACATTGCAGCAGGTTCGGGCAGGCTGTGGCTTGTGAAAGTTAAAACCACGCTAGAAAAGTTCACAGAGAACTATCTCCCATGGGAAGGATCCCACGGCACAGCAGAAGAAACTCTTTTCCTTAAACATACTGAAGAAGGACTTTTAAGAACTGAAAGACTGACCAAAACTCCATGTTTTGTTTCCTTGCACGGTCAGTAGAAAGAGAGAGGGACTGGGAAAGAAAGGTGTTCTGAAAGTTTGCTTTGGTTCTCATTACCCTTTTTACTTTTAATTCTGTCAATACTAAATCTTCTTTACACTGTTTAAGTTTTGAACATGTTTTGCCTTAAAGTTTTTTTTCAATAATCCTTATCTCAGCTCACGAAGTTTTCAATTTCCCCTCCTCTGCTTAGCTATAGCAGAGGAAAATGAGTGAATAGTTTTTCGTGGGTGCCTGGCGCATAGCCAGCGTCAAACCGCAACATCTATATACTACAATCTTGTTTAAAATACTGATAAGTCTTGTAAATCCTACTTTTAGTCTTACAGTGATAAATAATACTCCAATGTCTTAAAGATCCATGAACTACTAGCAAAGTAGTACGATCTGTTTGTAAATCTTGTCATCTTTCCCTAAGCCACAATGCTTTCTGTTTGCTACCATCCCTGTTCACATCATGCCTCAACCTCTAAGATAATCTTTTCTAAGCAGGATCATTTTCTTTTATGTCTAACTTGACACATACATTTATGTCATGTTTTAACTAACAATGGAATGAAATCCTCAATTTACTAAAAATGTCAAAAAATCAGACTTTTCTCTAAGATGTGAAGAGTCACCGCAACTCCAAAATACAGTCCTATAGCTGCATTTCTATAGTTCTGCTGGTCTTTCAATGTTTTCTTAGACGGCCATAGTGCATTAACTTAAAATAGAGGTACATTGTGCTATGAATCTTTTAGATCCTATGCATGATTTTGAATTTAGAAGTGTGCAGCATTCAGCCAAAGACAGTGAACAGGTCAAATAATAACAAATAAATTAAGAAATCAGCACTTTGAACTAAACTTCTGTCCTGTTTAAGGCTAAACTTGGAAATGCATGAAACAACAGTCAGCATTATATTCAAAACATTACACATACTTGGCATATAATTTCAACAAGAATAAAATAGGCCAAATGAAGCTATTTCAGCACTGTAGCAACCACAGTAAAGATTTGTTTTGCTCCTATTCCCTAAAACCAGTCATTCCTGCTTTTCCCTGATTCAGAATAGAAGATATCAGAAATTCTGCAAAGCCCAAACAGGAAGAACAGTGTTCTTGCAGCATATACCCACCGCATGTTCTGCCATTTGGACAGAATCATTCAGACTGTTCCTCAGTCCAAACATCTGTTGTCAGTAGGATCGAGACCATTCAGACCAGATTATTTAAGGGTGTGTCAAGTCAGGTCTTAGAAACTTCCAAGGATGGTGCCTACACAGTCTACTGGACCAACCCAGCCAAATGCTTGACAGTCCTCATGGAGGAGGCAAGAATTCTTGCTGTTCCTGGACCAGACTTTGCCACTTAAGCTATCTGTTCTTGTGGCAACAGAGCATGACCAGTATAAGACGGACAATATGGTGGTTATGTTTACTGAGCCTCACCTAGAGAATGCCCTAGCCTTCACTCAAAGGCAGAAAGTGTTTGTAGCACTGAGACAGACTACAAGTGCAATGTAAAAATTAAGTTCTCTAAAGAGTCCTAGCTTACAAACTTTCCAACATTAGGTACCACAATGTATCAAAAAGCTGAAAGAATGTGATCAACTGCCTGATCACAAAGATCATCCACTGAGTTCTGGTGTTATATTCATTTTGACTGTTTTTTATTTCACACTTAAGAGGAAAAGATCCATTGTAGCTGAAATGAACCTCATGAAACTCAGCAAAGTGCAAAGTCCTGCATCTGGGAAGGAAGTACTCGGAAAATTATTGGCTGGATATGGACTGGCTGGGGAACAGCTCTCCTGGGAAGATCCTGATGAAACTTAAGCTAAATGTGAGCCAGCTTTGTGCTGTAGCCCCAGCGTTCATTTCCTTCAATCTGCTGACCTGTTAATACAGCCTGAGAGCATATTAAGGAAAGTGATCATCTCCCTTTATTTGACATTCATCAGACCACATCTAGAACACCATAAGCAGCTTTGGGTCCCCCAGTGCAAGAAAAGAAAGATATTGGCAGAGTTTGGCACAGCATCACCAACATGGTCAGGAGCTGCAGCATTTAACCTGTGAAGAGAGACTGAAGGAAGTGGGTTCGTTGAGCCTGGAAAACAGAGGGCTTTGTTGAGCTAGAAGGACTTGGGGGTGCTGGTGGATGAGAGGCTGGACATGGACCAGCAATGTGCACTTGCAAAAGTTTTAGTTTAGCATAGAGTAATATTCAAGTATCAGATAGCTTGAAGAATTGCAGTCTGATGAACACTAAAATAGCGGAGAGCTGCTTTGCTTGCTTATGTAACACTTAATATGAAAAATTAAATCAACCTGCAGGTTCCTAGAGTGCACAAACAGAAGAGGAGCAATTACTGAGGTGAACATGACGAACATAAAAATAAGAGGTACAAATAAAATATTTATAGTAAACACATGGGAAAACATGAAGAGAGCAAGATTTATCAGTCTATTGTACATTTCTGACTGCTGATTCCCCCATTGGTTGTAAGATGATCACTGTTTTTCAAAAATTCTCATGTTCTCTCTTTTTGAACTAGAGGAGAAAACTCCTAACCGGGAAGAGACCGGCACAGGTAGAAGGTGGCCTGAACAATCCCAGTCTCCTTTGTCTAAATCTAACCTCTCAAAGTCGGATTCATGTTACAGTCAGGCCACAGGGTAACTTACATAACATTAACAGATATACAGATGTGATATTTCCATATGGTAATAACAGTTAAATCAATTACTACTGACATGATGAAAATATCACTAACAAATATGAAATCAGTGTTATTTGTATTTTGCTGGCTTCAGTAGGAAAGAAGTGAAATCATCTTTCACTTGTATTCCAGTTTGTATCTCTACAACTCTGCAAATAAGTGACAAATAATTCGTCAAAAACCAGAGTTGTACCACAGCCATATGGCAAGCTGGGTAGCATCTTAAAAATATGAAACTTAAGTAGTTGGTAGGAAAACAAAATTTAACTCTCCTTCTACTGCAAATGTGTAAAAATCTGTTTTGGAAGTTTCCCTGTAGTGTGGACCATAAATAGTAATTGTAAAATGTACAGAAATAAAAGGCATATGACAAAAGCACTTTATTTGACCCTATTCTACCAAAAATATCCTTACTTCCTGTGCTCAATTTAATCCATCACAATCTACAATCATTTTAGCTATATAATCCAATACTTACTCTCCACATTTGTGTGAGTTTATGTACTGAGAACATTAGGATGAAAGGATTTATTAAGTCTCTCAACTGACATTTACAGGGATTATAGCTCTTCAGTCCCCCAGAAGTGCTAACCTTACAATCTTTTCTCTTGTTTCCTCAGTTTAAAAGTTCAGTTACAAAATTCCTAACATTAGGAAAACACCATACTTTCAAAGACACTGAATCTCTTCCTTAGCAGCCAGAACCTGTAACCTGTGTCTGTGCCTCCCACTATGTCACAGTGATCAAATAAGCAGTAAAACATTCTGAGTGTCTAATACGGCAACCTGCTAACTAAAATATGATAAAGGAACAGGGTCTTAGACCAGCCCTGTATATAACAGAAATTAAAACATACTACAAAGCAGGAGTTGTATACAGGGCAGCCTCTGTGGCTTCCTCACCTGCAGAGATAACTAGGTCTGGGGAAGACTTACCCTAGGCACTTAAAACACCACTAACACTCTCCCAGGAGTTTCTTAGGAGAGAGAAAGGAGTTCATACTCTGGGAGGTGTTTTATATGTTGGCACAGAAGCAGTATTAAACACTGGTATTCAGTGTAGAGAGTTCAAACCTGCAGTTTTGCACATATTTATTATTTTATCTCTGAAAACAGATGCAGGGAATTCCACACCATGGGACCAGACGACTGTAATCTTTAGGATTTACTGGAGCCCATGAAAGAGTAGTACAAGTACGACACTGAATTTGTATTTGCAGCAACAATTTTCCTGATATGTAGTGAAAAAAAAAGGCAAAGATTTGATCAGAGATCTTAATAGAGAGACAATATGGACACTAGGCAATAGATATCCTCACTCTTAGGAAAGCCACTGTGCCTTTGAAAAGATAAATTTGAGATGTAAATCTTTAAGCAGTGACCTGAATTGCTGGACAACAAAATTTGAAACAACCTAAGAGAATATGCCACAAAAAGGTATGAATGTTTGATAGCTCCAAATTAACACAGTTACATGAGCGTGCTACAGCATTCTTGAATATTATGGTCCACTTAAACACACTTCCCAAACTATTTACAGCAATTTGAATAATTTATATCCTAACTAAATTATCAAGACTTAACCCACATTTCTACTTGTTAGCAGTTTTTATAGTAGCTGGACACTGCATCCATAAAATACCTCCCTTTATACACACTGGGTACATAAATGACTAAATCTGTACCACATGATGTTGAATTGAAAAAATTCTGCAATTTTTTCAAATTTTCCACTACAAGCTCAACTGCATGCATTTGAAGGCAAACGAAAAGAGGGAAAGAAAACACTGATTGGAGATTTAGTACAACTTGACATGGACCATTTTTATTTCCTTTCATTTCAGCAGTAAAACCTTTCCTCAGTTGATCTGATTAGTAACTCCATTCGGGGGCTTCGGAGTCTGTTAGAAGTAACTGGAACACTCAGCAGGCTGCAAGCACTAGTAAGTGTAGCTACCTTGATGTAGGGGCAGCTGACTAACATTCAAAGATACCATGACACTCATGGCAGCCCAAATTAGCCTTTATTTTTACCTTTTCTTCTTTCCTATAGAGATGTTCATTTTGTAGGTTCCATCCTTCAGTGCCTTTGAGAATTTTATTTAGATTGCAGATTAACTGTGCTGTACAATGCACCCCTGTACCACTGTGACTATACCCTGTGTGTGCATCCATGTGTGTATGAATACAGGGAGTGGGAAAGGGAAGCAAAGTACATCATAGACTGTCAACTTGATAACAGAGAATCAACTTTATATACCCTTCCAGACTGTCTCGTGGTCCTAGAGACAAAAATGAAGCTTACACAGATTTAATCCATAAAATAAAACTCTATGTATGACATACATACACACTGGTAGGCAGAGTGTTCAAGTCAAGACAAACACCTTCAACAATCCAAGAATACAAAGCAACTTATTTAAGTACGTTTTCTAAGACTGTTTCAGGTTTATCTAATTCATCATATTATGGCTTTCCTGAGGATTCTTCAACCCTTTATTTCTCTTTTTATTTGTCTGATTTCACAGTTGACCCAGCTAGCAGTAGGAGGCTGGACTAGAGATCTCTTGAAGTCCATTCTTTATATAACCCTGTGATTGCAAAAGGAATGGCATCTTTATCATCTGCTGATCACCCACCTCTCCTACAAATTTTGAAACCTGTTTAAGTGGTCAGGATATACAACTGAGAGGTCAAACTTTTCAACTTAAAAGATAAAAAAACTCTCTACCAGTGATGTGTCTTCAGTTTGGAGTCTAAAAAACAAGCCTAAATTTGAAACTCAATTTCCTTTTTCACATCAGCATCACTACTAAAGTCTTGCAACACCATGGTAAGAAGTTTGAGTATTTCTTTTATTTACTTAAGGCAATCTCCATAGGCTGGTCTCATGCTCAACATCTTGCTATATATCACTGTTCTGCTTATATCACATCTATCATAGTTCGGCCTCGATCTACAATTTTCAAAATAAATGACATGTTCTAGCTAATAGTTCCAGCTAACAATGCCATGTGTAACTAACTTATTTTAATTTAAATACCCATCACACCAACACTGTGTGTGCCACCTGCAGAGAGGTTTAGAATCATAATCTTTCCTGCCACGTGCAGAAAAAGCAGTTCTTCCACCATCAGCATAATTTCCATGCTGAAGCTCAAACTGCAACCTGTTATAGTTCTTCCATGAGGCACCTCTTTGAAAAACCCTCAGTACCACACCAGGAAAAACAGTTTCACAGTGTCCTGAAGGACTGATTACTCCCATGCTGAGTGGTCCTCTGGAGTCTTGCTATACAGACTAGGACTGATGTAGTATTGCTGCTTTTCAGCCTTGCCTGACATGACAGAGACAGAATTTGGCCTTCAGCTCATACAGATTTTTCTGGCATGGATTACACTTACCTCCTGGACAATGCCTCATGGCCATTTTACACCGTCTGGATTCTGCAATGGTTGGACATGGTATTGTGTCTTTCGCTGGCTTCTTCACAATTTGTCTTGTTCTTGTTTCCAGGCCCCACTTAAATCCACACGTTTTGTTATTTCTGCTGCAAGTTCCCCACTCGCTCCATTGACCCACTTCACAGCCTTCTGATAAAGCAAAAGAAAACACAAGTGAGCAATTCTTCTGGTTTGTTTGGTTTTTTCTTTTTTCTTTTTTTTTTTTAGAATACACTGTACACTGTTTGAAAGCAACACTTGACATTTTTACTATTAGCAGGTAAAAGCTTGAAACAAATTAAAATCTCTTACAGAACCTGAAAGAATCTTTTTAGCCAGCATCAACCCGACAAAAAAAAAAAATCAGAATATCAATCTGTATGTTTGATATGTTACGACAGTCCCAAATATTCAAAAACCCTCCTAAAATAATGAGATTGACTTTTTTTTCCTCTGTCTAATATATAGATCCTATTTGGTAGTCACCTTGATTTGAAAAGCTCAAAAGTTCACATTTCCAAGTCCTATATATCAGGAAATGCAAGCAATACTCTTAAAACAAAGAGTTTGTTCCGACACAATTCCTGAAATCTTACAAATTCTGAATTGTTAATCTTCATACATGGTGATTTTACAGTTAAGAGGACAGAACTTTCTGATGCACAACAGAGTGGCATTCCAAATAAAGAGGTATTTTAAAGTTTGGAAAAATTTAGTACTATTATCAGTAAAGAAATCAAGATATAATTCATTACTGAATATTTCCTGATAAGAAATACTAAGCATCATCATAAAGTAGTGATATATTTAAATATGGCCACCTGGCAAAAGAGCTACTTCAGCAGCACTGCTTTGCTAGAAGACTCACCCACACATTCCATAAGCTCTTCCAAGGCTGCAAATCCAGCGGGACATCCTCGAAAGCAGCGGCCTCTGTGCGAGTAAAAGCCAGTTTTGCATTTGGTACAAAAGTCTCTGCTAAAGCAGGAGTCGCAGTTTTCTATTCTGCATCCTAAATCAAAAGGATCATAAGGAACAATGAGACAGCAAAGTTAGGGTAAGACTAAAAATGAAGGGACTTTTAAAGTAATAAAATAGCAAAGCCAGAAGTGCTATAATATTGTCATCCTGAAATCCATCTGCTCTATAGAAGAAATTAGAGGTAACTGTGTTTACCATATTTTCCCCTATGTCCTTCTAATCCTACTTTTTTAATCAAACTGTAGGTAAAACGTCAACGTTAAGTTATATTTGAGTTAATGATATCTTTTTGGAGGAAAAATGTTCAATGTAAATTATTTTTCATGTGTAAATAATTTCAATGAAACTGAGATGCAACAAATTATTTTGGGAAGTATGCATGTATTGTTTTCAGTTTATAATTTATCTTTGAAAGCAGGATACATTTTTTTATATGAGTTGACTCTATAAATAGCTGAGTGGATGCTTTCATGTAGTATATCTGATGTCCGAGTCTACACATATGCATGTGCAAAAAACCTCAATTTTTCTGGATTTAACTCCTCTCTATTATTAAGACACTTAATCCACAAAAAATAACCATTCTTAAATGACTAGGAGACATAAAGCAATAACCAATAGCTAAAAAAAAAAAAAACAAACCCAAACCAAACCAAACCAAACAACTACTGCCTTTATGAAATACTGCATTTCTCTGGAAATTGAAGAGGAATATGACCGGCAATAGATGACAGGCTCAGGAGCAGGCTGTTCAGAAATATCCTATTCCATACTAAAATATGTCAACTTGGAAATGAACTAGTTATCAATGATCATATGTATACCATACATACCTAGAAAAAAGTGCTAGGGAAAAATATACCAAAGATTAAAAAGTATAAGCCATTATATTTGGAACAGTAATGATCACTTTACAATTAATTTTAAAAAAATCTAATCCTTCAGCTAACATAATTAAATAAACTACATTAACTGTATCCTCTCTTCAGCTACCTGAAGCCAAGCAAGAAACATTTTTTATTCATGTCACGCAACAATATTCTAATCATTTTGGTAATTTCTGTTACTCATTTATTCTTCATTCTTTTATAAAGGAAAAAAAAAGCACAAACCACAAGGGCACTCTTCTGAAATAGTGGTTAGTAAATATCTCAAATCAACACTTCAAATTTAGCCAATCTTTATGAAGCAGATTTCAATATTTATTCTTGAACTTCATCAGGCCACAACAGGGCATCCCACAATACTTAAACAGTGTGTGTGTGAGTGTGAGTGAGTAAAATTATTCTTTGTTAACAATTAGGGAAATATAAGGCTTTTTAGGTCGGATTTCTTGTGACATTGGACAGCAAATTAGGCAAATAGAATGAAAAGAAAAATGCGTATTTCAAGTGGTGGTAACTTTTGCTTGGTTAAAAGGATTGTGAGCATCAGTTTGAAGCCTTGCCCTGATGAAGACAACCTCTGCTGGCTCTATTTAGACACAAACACACATAACGTCAGTGCTACCAACCCCTCTGTCCAGCATCTTTCAAACAGGCTTTTAAAACTTGAGTTCATATAAGCAGCACAAGTTGGGCTTCTTGTCCACACTTTAGTATATTAGAAATTCCTAAGAATAATCTTTTCTTTTTCACAAGGGTTGAACCATTCCCTAAAGAACAGGATCCTGATCAGTGTCTACACAGTATCACTTCCCCAGATCAATGCATTACAAGGCAAAACCAACTAGGTGAGCTGCTCTGGAGATGTACTACAATACTTAATTGCTAATCTGGTTTGTTACACTCAAGCTGTATTGCAAGTATTTTATTAAATGCAAAGCTTGAGTCAAACATCCTGTGTGTTTAAATATTCAGAAAAAATATTTGCCTCTTGCCCACCGACCTGAGACATCGGAAAAGACATCAAGGTTTTTACAGATCATGTAGTCCCAATGATAAGATGCAGAACTGAACATTAAAAGAAAAAACAGCATCTTGCGACCCTCCCTCACATCCAAGTGACATAACATTTTTTAAACAACATTTTTACCATTGCTTTCAAAAAACATGTTGGGAGTAACATGCTAAAAGCTTTTTTCTGCGTGTGGAAGAGGGACTAAAGGAAAAGCTTTCAACAGAAATTACCCTTTGATATGATACAGACATGCTTGGTGGGTGGAAGCCAGCCTCACTTTACACTGGGGATTCCCTCCATAAAAATATCACTATTTAACATAAGTACGTATGTGAATAACCCACATTTAAACATTAAATGAATAAATCCTCTTTCAGTTTTGATCATACTTCAAAATTCTCATCTTGTTTGTATTTTCTGCTTTACCTTCAATGCCAGTTTCCTTTTGTGTCACAGCAGAGTCCTTGTGTAACTATATTTTAGAAGCTTTAGCAGGTGAAGGTTGGGTGGAGCGAAGGTTGGATGAAGGTCGGAGATTTCCACCAAGGCAGTTTATTTTCATTTTTTTCCTATGAAAATAAACTACTCCAAACATGAAAGGCCTATTATTTAATCTATATCAGATGCAATTTAGGTGAAAATACTGAAAGAGTATTAGGAATACTGTAAGAATTCTGAAATTAAAATATTAGTTGATCAGAGTGATATTCACCATAATGCTTAGGGTTACTGAGTGCTAATCATAATGATAATTTAACTGTAGCTGAAGGTAAACTAGGAGTGACAACAACTCCTTTCTGACATCCTCCACACATTCAGTTCAAATAATGAAGTGCAGCTGCATCTAAGCCTTGTACAGACTTTTTATAAAATTTGAAGACCCTAACAAGCTAAGGAAGAGCAATAATCCAGAAGCTAACAACGTAGAAGTCTACTTGCAATCACAAATTGTCACAATAGTGGTTAAGAAATATGGAAATTGTTTAGAGTATATTATTCTTGGTGCCTAGTTTCCTCTTATTAAAAAGCTTAAAACCTTTTGGGTTTTTTTAATAAAAGTGCTAATAGTAAATTATTTTAACTGTAACTGAGGTTAGTACACTAGAATGAAACCATTATTTAGATTATTTTGCTTTTAAAGTTAAATATACCAACATGAAGAGATAAAGAAAGCATGCACATTTTTAGTTGGATGCCTAAAAAAAGACAATACTCCACACTAAGCATATTAAGATCGCTTTCTTTGAAAATAAATATAAACATTGAATTTTGTATTTCTTTTTTTTAATCAACATAATTATCTACGTAAACTTCATAAAATATAGAAATTAATGGAAGCATATTGCAGATTAATAAAATTCTTTGCATTCTATTATTAAAATAATAAATTGGACAATGAATAATCTACTATAAAATATACAGAACTGTTTGACATAATATGCAATAATTAAGAAAACCTGCATTTTGAAAATTTTTTTATACTTTACAATAAATAATCTAACAAAACCCAAGGAAATACTGTTTAATGACCTGAACTGTTTTCTTCTGACTGCTACAGTTTTCAATGCTTTTAACTTTCTGATCTCAGCATCTTATGCCTACCTCTGGAGAAGGAAATTAAACTATTAAAAATCCTACTATTAAAAATCCCTATCTAAATCCTTTTAAATTCCCTTCAAATTAACTATCTAGCTGATATAATTATAGTCAACTGGAACAAGACAAAACTTATTTTTTCATCTGGACCAGACTCTTGTCAAAATCAATTTTTTTACTTCAATTTCTCATGAGTCCAGCAGTTTCATTTTCTGTATAATATCAGTAGCTTGATGATGCAGTTTGTGTATTCTTTTTATTCTGCTTAAAAGATTGCCTAGAAATTCACAACACCAAAAAAAAATCTTAAAGGAAACAAGACCTAAAAATCAAGGTAAATATATCTAAGATTTTAGACCCTAGAAACTCCTAATAGGAAAGAAATAGATGATGCATAACTAACAGTATACTTCAGAAATGCTTTTTACTTTTTTTTTCCCCTTTAAAAATAAACAGAAAATGGTGCCCACTAGAGGTTTCCAAATAGGCAAGAGCAACAGCCTGGGAGATTTTAGAAGCAGGAAGGAGGAGAGGCCTGGAAGTGGAAGCTGGGGGTGGGGAGAGAGAAAGAACTGGTGTAGAGTGGGAAAAGAGGTGAAAAATTCAGTCCTCCAGAAGAAACCCCCAGAGCAATCGCACACCTTTGACAGGCCTACCACACTTGCAAGACAACGATGGCAGGGCTGAAAAGCTAATGACTAGCACCTGAGAGTGAAGTGAAGGGTGCCCCACTGCTGCTGTTCCCATCTAGCAAAGCAACAAAAGGTCTGTAGGTCAGGGGCAGACACTTGAGCCCTGCCTCTTCTTTCCCTTGTATTCAATCCGCAGTGTCTCAGCAAGGATCTGCTCCCTACCAGACCTCAAATCCCTTCTATTCCTGCCCAGCATCATGACTCCGTATATCCCACTGGCACTCCTGCCCTCTATTCACAGCCAGGACCTCTCAGACATTGAAACACTCACACAGTAACTCACAAATACAACCTCAAATTTTCTTTCCAGAGATTCGATCTTACTTTAAAACAAGCATTAAAGAATTGAAAGACTTATATTTCAGAGGAGGAATCAAAAGCTCAGGAGCTCATAATACAAATTTAGATACAAAATGAAATTTAAACTCAGGTGCATATACCTCTTACTGTAACAACAGCAAAAAAAAGGAGTATGTGCTCCTGTAAGCAGCTTCCTTTTGTACTATTAGTACAGAGAGTGCAACATTCTCAAAACAAATGCTATCCTTCAGCAGTTTATAAGGTGATGCAAAACAAGCTGAATTTTAGGGAAATATAATGCCTCTGAAACTCAAAATAAAGAAAAAAAATGCTTCATATTGAGATGCATGTACTTCGTATTTTAACATACCTTAAGAATAGCATTCACTAGATTAGTTTCTCATACTAAGTGCAGTATGATGAATTTTAAGGTCAAAAGATATGTATCACAAAAAGAAAAAGTAGTTGCTCATTTGTAAAGTATTTTTTTGCTGATAATAATCATGAAATATCCATATTCTGTAGCATTTCTATTGCTACATTGGCCCTTTCTAAACATAATAAATGTGATTTACTATCGATCCATAACTCCCTTCACAACAAAGATATTCTGTAGTACGCAAAGTGGAAAAGACAGCTAGTCAATTCCTAGTAATCTTAGTAACAACGATTCACAAGTTCTGCTCCACATGAAATGCAGAAAGTGAAGACCAGTTACACATGGGAAAGTGAATTGAGAACATGTGGGGAGATCTGCGTGAGTGGAAATCAGCAACCACCAGCCTAAGAAAGAGAACTGTCCTCAACTGTTTCCAACCACCAGTCTAAGAAAGAGAACTGTCTTGAACTGTACTCAATGCCTGCACTACTGAGAGAAAAATTATCATATTTTGCAAAGAAAAGCTAGGAAAGGAAACATGGCATTCCTAAATTGAAAGGTTTGGCAGTTTGGCAACGGAATTGAGTTCTTGCTTGAGGGCCATTGTGTTTAAGAAGTCAGAGCAATAGATGATGATTCACTACAGCTTGCATTTTCTTTTTGAAGGTCAAATTCATTCTTTCCATTGAGGCATCATTCCAGAGAAGTCTCTGGCCCATAACTTGTGAGGTTGGTTATCCTGGAGAGTGACAACTGTTGCTTGGTCCAAAGCCCTTAACCCTTTGGTTTTTCACACTGAGCTCTGGCTTATAGCACCCTGCTCTTCTTGCATCAGATCTCTCTGACTCTTCTATAATTTCACCAACCCCCAGACTGCTCCTATGACCATGACACTCACTCCTTCCAACTCCTGCTCCCATCCCTCTTCTGCTCACTAGAACAGCATTGGTACTACGGATCTAACTTCATGCTGCCATCCTGACGTGTCCACTGGCACTCTGCACCAATCTATCATTGACCAGCAACACCTTCTGTGCTAATTCTCTCCAGAATTTTTTGGTAGTTGAACCCCCTGACTGCTACAATTGCACTGACTACAACCGCCTCAAAAGGTCATATGCTCTACGATACAATATAATTATAGTTCAAGCAACAACATATTAACGAAGTCCTGCTATTTTGTAACAATGTTTAAAATTCATTACCTTTCTCAATGCATTGAATTAACTACACATATTTAATGTATTCTCAATTTGTTTAAAAGCTTCTCTTTATCTTGTTTTTACTGAAGGTGAATGGAAGTGGAAATTACAATGTTGGGCCCTCCTAGGAGAAAGAGGGCGAACCTAAACAAGTGAAGTAGCCAACCAAAGCTGAAGTGAGCTGTAATTTCTAATCTCTGAGTGTTTTCTCCTCCTTAAATTATAAAGGTTACTATGGCCACAGGCTAAATTGAAAGGTTCAAGATAGGCTTGATCCCTTAATCACGTCCAACCACCAAAGGAAGTGACAGGTTTCATCTTACTCTTTAAATTCAGTTCTTTTTTCTTCTCATGAGATTATCTCTTGTTGGAGCAGTTCAGTTCAAAGTCATTAATTATTAAAAAATTATTGGAAAATTAACAAAGCATAGCTCATCTCTTGGGCATTCTTCTACAGAAGAGATTCAACGTTTTCCAATTTCATGTCCAAAAGGACTGCATTCTCATACTGCAGTGTTCAAGGTGGAAATCATATCCAGCAGGAAACTCTACATTGATTTCTAGAGACAAGCAGTCTCAAATTTCCTAATTCACTGTTACTAGAAAAACAGTCTAGAACCACTTAGCAAATTCTAGGCACACATACTGCTTAACTGCAGGAAAGAAAATTTGTCTTCAAATCCAAAATTTCCATCATTTTAGAGCCACTGCACTTGGCTGTGGTATTTATTGTGTTACATTTGGCACTAACCATGTTTGGCTTTTATAATCAAGACAACATTTTTCATAAAAATACGTTCTATAGCTTCTCTAACAAAAATGGGAAAGTGTTCCAGTAATAAAATGTTAAACAGCTTTCATGTCTATAAAGACAATAATAGGGCAGAAATTATTTCAGTTTATGTAATGCAAGCCCTTTAACTCCCATAAGGATTTTAACATAGCCAAAAATTGTATTATTTTTAGCTGAGATAATACCATCTGAGCAATGGAGTCTGTTAGCATACATAAGAATATCTAAGATCAAGTAGGAAGAAACCTATTCTGTTTTTAAGAATGTTTATTTCAACTCAGCTTCAATCCACAAAATGTCTCTGTGTCCACAATGTGCAAACGAAGATCACCAAACCAAGAAAAAAAGGGAAGTGATTTATAAATACACCAGTTAGCAGTTAAACTAACATAAAAATATACAATACGAAAACCGTAAGAGGGGAACCAGGACTGGTCCATAAATGCAACTGCATCATTATTCTCACAGGTGGAGACTGTCAAAGGCATGAGAGAGAGATAAATATCAAGTGCTCAACACATGCCAGTAGGAGTTAGACAAAACTTGGATTTACGCTTTTCAAAATCAATCCTGTAATACAGGGAAAAAGGCCACTTTCCATAAGGGGTAAAAGCAAAAAAAATATTACATTGAATTCGCCCTCCACCTTCTACAATCAGCTTTTCTTTTTTTTTTCCTTTTCAAGAAAGTAAAGAATACTACCAATACAGACTAGTTTGCCTTTCTCACAAGCACAGTACAGGCTAATACAGATAAATTAATCTATCTCCTAAACCTACAAATATATTCAGAAACATTTTTACATGGGGAAGCATTTACAGCCCGGTTTGGAAAGTTTTCAAGCAGAGAAGTTGTTGAATTCACAAATGTGTTATGAAAATTACAGCCAAGATTCTAAATTACTTTACAGAATGGATGTACTGTCACATTTAATTTTTTCATCAAAACTTAACCACCTGGTACAGATTAGGCAGCACTCTGCAATATTAACACAGCAGTTGGGAAGAATACTATATCCACGCAGCCCACGCAGGGAATGGAGAGAAAGGGGTGGGATAGTTTGGGACAGGTCCAAGCTTGGCATAAGTGCTCCTCATCCAGCCCAGACTGCCACTGAGTGACCTCATGTGAGTCTTGAGATTTTGTGTGATGTGAAAACCAGCACACGCTTTCTCACAGCTCAGTGTTCCCAATGACATGGCACAGCATTGGGGGAAAGGTGCCACATATTTAACAGACACTTGATTATTGCAGGAAACAAAGAAAAGCTATTTCCCACTTCAGGTTCTTATGTCAGGTGACCTGATTCTGGTTAGACTATGACAAAAACATTCTCTCTCTAAACAGGAATTAGAGGTAACAGCAATGATTAATAATCCATACGGGTAATATTCCACATACAAGCATATGGAAAAACCGATAGGATTTGGCACAACAGCCAGACAGAGGTGGAATAATGTGAGATACCAGAGCACTCAGGGATTTTAACAGCTGTGCTTCTAGGTACAAACATGCAAACAGGGAATCTTGTTGCACATTAGCAGGTTGTAAATTTCCAAATAAAATGCTTCACTGAAAGTGAAAGGTTGTTTGTTTGTTTCTAATAGTACATCTGTTTTATTAAATTAGCAACACTTACATATTAAAGCATGTCTGGTGTGAGGTGTCTGGTCACCTGAAATTTGTGTGGGAACAGAAAGCATGACAAGAAGCCCACCCATATGTTACTGTTTATACTGACTGGTACCTAAGTGTTAAATTCATTTTTAATCCTTTTTATTTTCATATAGTGGAAATTTGTTTCTTAAAACTGGGAATATCTGCTTGAATCATTTATTTTTTCCTAAATTCCCCTTCTAATTAAATCAATAATAATAAAAAAAATAAAAAATAGGTCAATTCATCAATTATTTAATCTGCTGAATGTTCCATATCTCAGAATGAGCTGGGACCTTCTATAGGAAAGAGGTTTTATGATGATCTTGAGACATCTGTGAAAATACAACTCTGTTCCACAACATATCACCTTAAAAACTGAGCATGAATTACAGACTTCCTAGAAAAGTGAGTGTAAGGGTTCAAAAAGTAACTCACTTGAACATCTGTTCATATCTGGCGTTCGAAGTCCATAGTACCCCGATGGGCAGGAATGCAAGCATTCACCGTACTGCCTCATCCCTTCTCTTCGCAGGAAGAAGAATAACTTGTGTTGGCATCTGATGCACCCATTATCCTTTGAACAAGATAAGCAACCTTTGCAAATTGGATTTGGTCCATAGTTAGCTGCAAAATAAGAAGATAAATTACACCTTAAGATCATTTGAAAAGTATTTTGTCTGGAGGTCCTCTATCCTCTAAAGGGTTACTCATCTTTTGCATGACTACAAAAAGTTTCAAAAGGAGGGTTCTGAAAGTGCACTCACTTTCAGACATCTACACTGGCACTGAATAAAAAGAAATGCAAGCTCTACATTTTAATTACATGTAGGGCAATTTAATGATTTTACACACATTTAGAACACAGGCAAAGGTAAGCAGAGACCAAGCTTTATAAAGTTCACAGTATAAAGTTAAATAAAAATGCAATGCTGGATTCTAGTTTGAAGCTGGGGACAAAAGCACATAACAGCAACAAACTATAAGAATTTCAGCACCCTGACATATGCACGTGGAATGATATGCCCGTGGAAATCAAGTAACACCACTAACACAATTTCTGATTTGTGAAGCGAGCAATGTTCAGAGTACAGCACTAGTAATGCTGTCCCCTAGCTCTCAGGGTCCTAGAACAGCTATCTTCTTGCAGACTCTTCTTCATCTGACTATCACGACAAATTTTTCCAAAGAAGAGTAGCAGTTTTAAGTTCTAAGAGCCTTCTTCTACAAAGTTTTATCCCAAATGGGCTGAAAACCATATGCACAGACATTACCAAAGGAGCGCATTTAGTGCAGATTACCATTCTGGGTCACCAACTGCTATGCATTCAAGTCTATGCTCTGATTTTGTTGGATTATTTTCTTTTTTTCTTTTAAATTACTTGGCTGATAACTGCAACACAAACTTCAGCCACATCACTCTTTGTTCTTATGAGCTTTTATTTTCCTGCCTTTCTGCAGAGTTGCAGAACACTCCTTTGTCCCCATGGGCTGTCAAGTCCTTCTCAGATGCTGGGTCAGCACAGCAGGTTAGCAGAGGGAGGATGGCTCAAGATATTCCTGAAATCAGCATAACTTAGGAGGTCTGTTTAAAATATTAAATTGGCTACAGGACTTCACAGAAATTTGCCAGTTCAAACCTGGTTTACTGAAAACAAAAGAAAAATATTATGCAACAAAGGAAAGTGTATTTGGGGTCTCAAGAGGTTTTTAATAGAGGCCACCCAGAGAGCAGCTCCCCAGAAGGGCCTATGTTTAATTGTTATATTTTTAAATATTTAAAAGTATTCACACCCTAATGTAGTGATCTGGTACTTTTACCTTGTATGGCTGGATAATTGAGGTTGTTCAACTGATGACTTCACCACCAAAGTCAGGAAAAAAACAAGGAAAAGCCCACCACCCTCTGGAACCAGTAGCTGACAAGCTTTACTCTCACCTTCACACATCTGCACAGCACATTCCAATTCCCTCTCTGCTCCCATCCCCCACACAGGACTCACTAAGTTCAGCATGACAGCATTCAACTCTGATCTTGTACAAATAATCCTAGTGGGTGGCGGGCAGGACAAGAAGCAAAGCAATCTGGTGTGAAACAGCTCAGTCAGTGGGACACTTTCTGATTGTTGGAGTCCTCTGCTACCAATCTCACTAGGTGAGATCCTTGTTGATGGGAAAAGCATCCTTACCCTTTGTGGTACATGTATGATTCTTCAGCACTCTGTTAACCCTTTTGTAATGAGACACCCTAACAGACCAACTGTCTTACACTCCTAAAACAGTTCCCATCTCCTGTTGCCCAAAAGACTTGAGATACAACTTTTCCTGCAGTTCATCTTGTAACTATTTTCATTCACAACCCACTTCTTCAAAGACATACAAGAAGAGAAACACACAAATGATGAGCTAGGCATGGATGCATCCCTCATCTCACTGTCGGCAGGGATTGCCTTACTGTAACCACATCAAATAATACGTGACCATGTACTCCAAAGCAATTGTCGCTTAACACATGGTGGGCAATCCTGTAGACTTCTGACTTCTCTTTTAATCTCCTTGGGTCTCACTTTCAGGAAATCTTTTCCTCCAGCTTATTCAAGGTTCCTCAGAGAAGCCTTTAACAAAAGAGTTTAAAGGAACAAAGCAAAACCAAGGATGCAAGATGCCTGAACTTACTCACCACTCAGAGTGGTTTTGGAGTTCAAAACAGCTGAAATCATGTATATGTTTTTGACTTAGGGCCAAGCCAATTGCTGAACAGCATGAATACAGCAAAGGGCTACGAGATATAGATATATATATATATATATACACACACACACACACACATATATATGGATATATATATGGATACAGATAAAGGCTATACATATGGATATAGCGAAAGGGAACAAAACAGCAGGCCTGCTGGCAATAGACAGGGTAAACCTGTCTCAAAGGGAGAAAAAGATCTTTGCACAGGAGTTAGCAGGGCTCACTGAAAGAGCTTTGAAGAGATTTGAAGGGAGAAAAGGATAAAACAAGGCTCACTAAAGTCTGGGAGCAGTACGCCAGTGTTTGAGGGACAGAGTACTAGCAAGGTCTGTCAGTCTGCCATCTCAGTGGAGGTAGGGGTGTTTTGGTTCTCTAGAGCTTAGTGATGGTGAGGATAGGGTTGAGTGTGAGTAAGAATCAAGGGGAAGGCCAACAAGACAGGTATCACGGTGGGAGTCTGCGACAGACCTCCCAGCCAGGATAAAGAGGCAGATGAAATATTCTATAAGTAGGTGGGAGACATCTAACAATCATTCACCCCCAAGACCAGTCTTTTTCTGGTACCCAGCCCCCTGAACTGGAAGAGAGGGACAGAGAGCAGAATGAAGACTTCACAGTCCAAGGGGAAATGGTCAGCAACCCCACTTAGACCCATCCAGTTTTATGTGGATTAAATCCACACAAGGATACTGAGGGAGCTGGTGGAAGATCATTTACTGATCAACCAGGGAGGTCCCAGCTGACTGAAGGTTGGCCAATGTAACACCCATCTAACAAGATGAGTCAGAAAGAGGACAAGGGAACTACAGGCCCATCAGTCTGACCTCAGTGCTGGGGAAGGTCACGAAGCAAATCATCTTAAGTGCCATCATGTAGCACATACAGGACAACCATCTTATCAGGCCCAGCCAGCATGGTATGAAAGGCAGGTTCTGCCTGACTGACCTCATCTTCCTCTATGACAAGGTGATCCACATAATAGATGAAGGAAAGGCTGTGGATATTGTCTACATGAACTTCAGCAAAGCCTTAGACACCATTTCCCACAGCATTGTCCTGGAGAAACAGGCTGCTCATGGCTTGGATGGGTGTACTCTTCATTCAATAAAAAACCAGGCTGGCTGACCAGGCTTAGACAGTGGTGGTGAACAAAGCTGGCAGCTGGTCACTAGTGGTGCTCTCCAAGGCTGAGTCCTGGGGCCAGTCCTGTTTAGTGTCTTTATCAATGATCTGGACGAGGAGATTGAGGGTACCCTCAGTCAGTTTGCAGATGACATAAGCTGGGCAGGAGTGTTGATCTGCTGAAGAGTAGGAAAGCTCTGCAGAGGAATCTGGACAGGCTGGATCTTCGGACCAAGGCTGACCAAGGTTCAGTAAGGTCAAGTGCTGGGTCCTGCACTTGGGTCACAACAACCCCATGCAATACTAAGGGCTGGGGACAGAGTGGCTGGAAAGCTGCCCAGTGGCTGAACATGAGCCAGCGTGTGCCCAGGTGGCCAAGACGGCTAATACCCTCCTGGCCAATGTCATAAACAGTATGGCCAACAGGACCAGGGCAGTGATTGTCCCTCTGTACTGAGCACTGGTGAGGCCACACCTCAAAACCCGCTGCTTGGGTTTTAGGCCCCTTATTACAAGAAAGACATTGAGGTGCTGGAGAAAGTCCAGAGAAGGGCTATGTTGCTGGGGAGGGGTCTGGAGCACAAGTCCTATGACGAGCTGCTGAGGGAGCTGGGGTTATTTAGCCTGGAGAAAAGGAGGCTCAGGGGGCACATCATTCTCTGCAACTACCTGAAAGTTCTTGCAAGGTGGAGTTCAGTCTTTTCTCGCAAGTAACAAGCAAGAGGATGAGAGAAAACGGCCTCAAGTTGTGCCAGGAGAGATTTAGATTGGATATTAGGAAAAAATTTTCCCATGGAAAGGGTTGTCAAGGCTTGGAAAGGGCTCCCCAGGGAAGTGGTTGAATCACCATCCCTGGAGTTATTCAAAAGCTGTGTAGATGTGGTGATTAGGGACACAGTTTAGTGGTAGATTTGGCAGTGCTGAGTTAATGGCTGTACTCAATGATCTCAAAGGTCTTTTCCAACTTAAACAATTCTATGATCTTGCCGAACAAGAACTAGGCACGGGAGCAGATACATATCAGGTGTCCATGTAAGTTTCTTGGCCATCTTCTCTCATGGATCTCCACGAAAATTCTGACTTCTTGGTCACAAAATATGTCTGAGTTTGACCTACTGTCCAACTTTCCTTTATTACTGCCGCATGTTACTCTTCCCAAGCACCTTTTCTGTCTGTTTCTGGTAAGATGCCTTTATTGACAACCTTTTCTTTCTGCAGGCAAATTTAATTATGCTGACTCCTCTGGGCTTCAGCTCCATAGAAAAGGAGCTAAAAGCATTAAATGATCTTCGCTTACCCTTTGCTATTATTTGTTCAGGAAATGGATGGCGCATCTTTCACAGTTTAAGGTCAACTCAAGATATAGGAAAGAGTTCGGTAATATAGTAATTCTGTAAATTGTATAGGTTTCCCAAACCATGACACCTGGACCCTTCTTCTTCTTCTTCATCTCCTGAGCAACCTTAATAAATTATTTTTTTTATTTTTATGTGTGTATTTTTTTATCCTCTAATAGAAATGCTATTCAAAACTCAAAGATTCAAAACTTGTAAACTGCTCTGAAATCCTCAGATATAAGGTATATTGTATTTATTGTTACTTAAATGAACAATTATTTAACTCACACATTGAATTTGGACAGCAGTGTTCAAAATCATCACTTAATTAATGGCCACATATTGATGAATTTCCCTGTTGGTCTCCTAGCTCTTTTCTTCCTTTAGCACATTAAGAAATTAAAAATCACTCAAGAATTACAATGCAAGATGTAACCAAAAGTATGTATTCTATCACCATCTTCATAAGCTTTTAAAAACAGGTGGGGCAGTGTTCTTTGTCTCTTCCATGACACATCCCTGATAACTCCCTCTGGGGAATATCTTCTGCTAATGGGCCATCTAGCCTCACTGCATGACCCATATAATTACATCATCCCAGTGTGAGATGCTTTTGCTCAGGGGGAGGAACCAAGCATTCCTACCTGGATATAATCTGAGGTTTGGAACACCAGAGGCAGCCCTTACCTACTGGATTCCTAGAGGGCAAGAGCTACATAAACACCACTGGACCTTCAGCGGAAGACAAGACCCTTCTACAGGATCACGGCTTCAACAGAACCATATCCATCACTTCAGGAGGACTGCAGCCATCATTTAATCGGACTGCTACCACCACCCTGCCTGACAGGGTGTCAGAACTGACTCTGTCAGTTCAAGCCAGTGTTTCTGTATTATTGTCTTTATCTTAATTTTCCTATTAAATTGTAATTCCGACTTGGAATCTCCCACTGGTTTGCTTTCAAACTAGTACAAATGGTAAGGGGAATATAATATGATTTGTATGTTGCATTACAGAGAGCAAACTTTGTGAAAGAATCTGAAAACTTCCCACTGTGCTGCTTAGGCATCAAACTGAATAATTTCTGGGTAATTTGCATGCAGTAAGTTATTGTAAAGTGTATATCACTGAATTGGTGTTCTTCCACATTGTTGTTGCTTATTTTATTTTCAGAGCTTCATGGGAAGCTCTGAATTCTGCAACCTTTCCATTACTTCAATTTGTCCCAGAGCCAGGGAAAATCGTGATATGATCTACTAACAAATTACTTGGACAACAAACATATATGTTAACAAATCAAATACCATACCACCGGTTTTGGTGTCACATAAGGATGCCATCTTGACAATACCTACTTAACTGTGCCTCTTTTGCCCCTATATACATAGGCCATAATTAAATCCCACAAAATCCTCCCTGCCTCAAAGTCTTCCCTTCCCATCTCAGTTTCTTAACATAGCAAATTGAATGTATTGTTATCACATAGAGCTTCTTCAGTTCGCATATAATTGCTCTTTGAAGAGGAAGGGAATGCTTCCACCTTCAACAGAAAACATCTATACACTTCCTTTTAAATTTCTTCATAACTTCTTTTTTTTTCCCTCTATATTAGACTGCAAGAAAAAATAACAAGCTTATAAAACATGGTCTATCACATTCCAGATTACTGACTGCATCACGTGCAATGTAAAACATCATGCTACTCATCCTTATTTCAACCCTGCCTGGAACACCCTTCTCATTGTGAGCCATGCAGGCAAGTCTCCTCCAGCCAAATCCCTCATGGAGACCTGCTCCTTCCACAAGGCTCACAAATGTTAACCAGTGCCAGAGTGCTGCTGTCGTCACATCATAAAACTGAAAATGCAGACATGCTCTAAATTAGCACCATCCTCTGGCTCCCAAAGCACATGATGGCCCTGGTTATCTATTAAGACTGTAAGGTCCTTGCAGCAGGAGAAACATTTTGTACAGCCACATAAGTGGGTACACAGGTGTGAACACTGCATATAAACACAAGCACATACCTTAATACAAGTAATGCATTTTCTATTCCTTCTGCTTCTACAACTATAGTCCAGAGCATCTCTATAGTTAAAGAAAAAGCATTTACAGACTTGATTCCCCAAGTAGAGCTTTTATTTTAAATCTGGTATTAACTTTGCCAAGTTTGAAAAGGTTACTTGAAAACACAGACTAGTACCCAAACACTGAATGAAACACTTCTGAACCCTAAGGGTGTTCAAAGTTTCATAGTTTGGATCCATAGCAAGTAAAATCAAATGTCAGCTAATTACTTTAACTCTTGTCTAGAAGAAATGTATTTAAGCCACATTGCTGAAGCAGTTTTAAGTGAGTTGTTTTGACTATTTGAAATCACAAGAGAATCAACAGTACAAAATGAGTCTAGCCTGTTCCCCACGAGAATACAAGTTGTTCTGTAAGCAAGAGAACTTAGAGCATCTGATTTTCTGTGATCTTACTGTCCTGCAGCCCATACCACAACTGCTTCTACTTTGTGTCTTTCTTGTATATGCATTTTTTGGGTGTCACAAAGCTCTTTTGAACCTGGTGCTTCAACTCACCAAAAGAGCCTGGTATTTTTATGCTTCTGTAAAAACGAGGCTGAAATAGACAAATGAATCCAAAACTAGTTGGCGAAAGAGGAGATCCTGGCAGAGAAACAAGCAGTAGAAAAGTCATTCCCTAAACAACGTTTCTTTAGAGAGCCAGGCTAACGTGCTCACTATGTCCCTAACATCACTTGCTATCTGGTTGCTGTGTCACTCTTCAGCAGTCTTTGGTCTTTTGAGCTCTCTGAAGTCAGAAACTGGGCTTGCAGATACAATGGCCAGCTTAATGACAATCTCACCCTAACTGGGATTGCAGCCACAGCAATGCTAGAAACTGGATTTTAGTATAGATCTAGCAGAAATGTCTCCAAGACACTTAGCGACTGTAAACAGGAGATGTGCAGATGGAACTCAGAGGAGATGACGAACTAAAAGACCACTACAAGCTGCACTTATTGCAAAATAGTAGATTTTATAATCCTGAATTCAATTAATGCTATGAAGATATCCCATATCTATCTCAATAAAATACACTTGTGCTTGGCCTATGTCTTCAGGGCACCAAGGAATGGAACAAAAAATACAGCCTTAGAGATAAACCAGTACTACATAGTACACCAAGGTACTAGGACTCTAACACTGCAAGTTCACTACCGTGGAAAAACATCTGACTGGCTATGAACAGAAGCTGGCCAAGAAAAACACCTATTTTTCATTAGAACTTTGTAAAAGCAAAAGTAAGTTTTAGGCAGAAAACTTAAATTTAAAAAAAAAAAAAAAAAAGACTAGTTTGTTTCTAGTAATTGTCCTTAAGAGAATTTAAAAATTCAAGGTCAAAGGGGATTTTAATGAACAATTAGGCCACTGCCCTGTACAAAGAAGCCACAGAACTTCTGCTTTACTGAAACATATCATTTAAGAAACCATTCAATCTTAATTTTTAAATTGCCAATGGTAAGGAAACCACCACAACCTTTGTTAAGATACCATAGGGGCTAATCACTCACACTGTTGAAAATGTGCAGTGGAATTTTGAACTTCAAGGACCAACCACTGGACCTTTTTATATCTTTGCCTGCCAGTTTGTTAACAGTTTTTCAACTTTTTTTTCCCAATGCAGACCCTCTGATCAGGTCAAGTCCTAGCCTTCTCATGGGTAAGATAAACAGAGCAAGATTCCAGAATGTCTCACCGCAAGGCAAAATATCCAGTCCTTTGATCAATCCCTTACAATTTTATCAACAGGCTTACAGATACTAAAAAAAAGCTCAGCATTGGAAAAGCAATGGTATCAATGCCAAATAAAGAAGTGATATAACTTCTCCACTTTTCCTAGATTTTACTCTCCTGTAACATTCCTGTGTTATGTAAATTTCTTTGATCACAAAGATACCATTTCCCAAGTACCATGTTGCTCTGGGTAGGAAGCAGCCATTTTTTTGTTACACAGGAGATCCTTCTCAGGGCAGCAGGCCTTCACCACTCAAGACCATTTTCTCTGAAGCTGTCCACAACTGAGAAAACCCACATTCCCTATGCTTCCTCTGAAGACAGATTAACTGTAGGGGGGCATTTCACTTCAATTAGTTTGGTATAAATCTCATCAAATTTTGCTTGTAAGTGAGCAATTTTGCCTGGTTATTATTCCTTCACTTCCTTTGGAGGTCTTCATTATATTTTCAATATCACAATTTTATGCTTTAAACTACTCTCACTTATTAGCTCATTTCATTATCGCATTATTGATATAATGTCTTTCTGGTTATTCTAGTGTAGGCTTCCAAAAGGCTGGTCTTCATTCCATCTATATTCAAAAGACAGGAGCCTTTTGTTCCACTTCCAAATCAAAACATTTCACTGTTGCTACACAGCTATCCAGCTGAATACTTTCAGAATTTCCTGTATGGTTTTCCCCACCATCATGACATGGAGAATCACCATGAGGATCAGTTTGATATTATTCTCCTTCAGCACCCTGGCAAGTCTCAAGAAATCACCTACACGTTGAGATATTTTGCAATATTTAGTGACTCTAGGCATCAGCACCACTGCATACTGACTACCAAGTTCAGAAGTCTACCAATAAAATGACACGTATGTTGGTTTCAGGATGCTTAATTACTTAGACGTTTTGAGAACACTACTGATTTTCTTTCCAGCTGGGATGAACTGCTACTAACAGGGTATCTCAGCCATCTTTCTTCATTTCACCATCTGGATGTTTTAAAGGTATCTCTCATAGTTCACTTTCTGGATACCTACTGTCATCTGGAAACATTTAACTCCTCTTGTCCTCTTCTGTCCACTGTTCACAGTCTACCAATCCTCACTTGCCTTAACTCTATTGAATGCTGCTTCCTTCTTCTACTTGTGATGTGAATTCTCCTCCACAATTTCTCTCTTGTTTAGTTCCAAAGATATTTCCTCTTCCCCTGAAAATGGAGCAGGTCTGGTTGCTCAGACCTGTTACATTTCCCCAGTGTTCCCCACTGATGGTACTTGTCTTTCCAGTACGGAAATCCAGAGCTGTCACCAATTTACATTTTATCCGTGGGAAGTTCATTCTGTCTACAGGATGGAAAAAAAATACAGAACATCTGTTGCAGGTCACAAACACCACCCCATCATCTGCCTTCCTAAAAAACAACTACAGAAATAGACAGAGAGGAAAGTGTCATACTCCCTGTTGCAATGTCCTTGGAAATACTAGCTTTTATTGGTATTTTCTGTTCAGAGATCACCAGTTTTATTCTAGGTCTTCCGGCTGTGACTAATTCAACACACACATTCAAAACACTGGTGATAAAAGGTCCAAGCATCACATCCACAGAGTGTACTCAGAGATGAAAAAGAAGGTAAAGTAAAATAAACTAAAATAAGCCCTCCTCCATTGTGGTCATGCAAACAGGACAGCTACAGAGCCTGTTCAGAAAAAAAAACCAACAAGAAAGCCTTACCAACCAAATGGTTCGCAAATACCACTCACAGGTCATTTATTTTGAAGCTCAGTTCCCCACTCATTCCCCACCAAGTATATTTCACTTTATTTCACTTTACCTTTCATATTTGGTATTCGAAAGTCTTACATTATGCCCATTCACACGTATGTTGCCAGTTCCATTTCTGAGTTTTAATTTATAGACCAATCCATTTCAGATACAGTAAGAAATTCCATTACTCCAACAAATGAACCAGCCACTTCTTTTAATCAGCTGAAATTGCTGATTCGTAAAGTGGCTGCTTCAGTTGTCATCACACTGAGAAGAGTCCTTCCAAGAAGACCTCTGTTTCCTCTCCTTATGAGTTGATAGATTGGTGCTTTTTTTGAAACCCTATAGTCTAACACTACTGAAACATGGACAATATCTGCCCACTGCTGTACTGTCTGCACAGCTCTAGGCAGTTTTGTCTACTCCAAATCTCAGAAGTCTTTTTCTTACCTGGCATCTTCAGTCTCTGCAAAAATATTCACGATATAAACCTTGTATGAACTCCCTTTGGGTTTTAGGATACTTTTTAAGTCCCAGATAATGTGGTGACATGTCAGTAGCTTCATGTATAGTAACCTCAAGAAACTCCAAACATAAAACTTTAGAGGACTTTTAACATGCAATACTTTCGAAGGATAACATGTCTCCCAAATGCTTTTATTTAGATTTTACATTAATTACACTTTCTCCTTTTTACCTGTCTATAAAAGGAAATGTAGAAATCCCCCAAAACCACTCCTGAAAAAAAAGCTGCTGTTCTTCCTCAAACCCCAGAATTTCAGACAGGGAGGAAGAGCACCACAATCATTGCTTTTGGCAACAGCACAGATTATTTATATCTGAGGAAGACTGCACAAATCAAGTGATGGGACAGAGGCCAGACGCCCAGTCTGCTCTACCCCTCAGATTTACCTCAATGTTCAGCTCTCTCTGTAATGCCCTTCATGCAGTGACAGGGCTCTTTTGCCTCAGTGGAAAGATGGCTGGGGGTAAAATAAGATGAAACTGAGAAGTTACATCCTAACAGTTGTAACAGTATGGAAATTACAGAGTACAATGCAGCTGCTGCTCCCTGGATGGAATGTTCCACAATGACTCCCCATACACACAATCTGCAACCAGGAGGGATGGAACGGAGGGTGGAGCGGAGTGGAGACACCGCAGCCAGGCTCTGTAGAAATCCTTGCAGGGAGAGGAACTCGATGGTACTTTGCAGCTGATAAGGTGCACAGCACCTGTCAGCCAGGGGAGATAGGAGATGTCCAGCTGAGTCAGCAAGTGTGGTGAAATTGCTCTCCTCAGATGAACTTTGTTCATTATAACTTAATTGTAATATTAATCTCCATCCAAAGTTATCCAACTCCAAGATATGACCACCCCTCACTAAATATGTGCTCTATATATATTTTTTACTGTATTTTTAAAAGCAAAGCAAGATAATTTTACACCACTCAGTAACAAAGGTATGTATGACCAAAGCCACTCAAGCTCCACCTAAACATAAAGAAATAGTAAGTTGAGAATGAGAAAAACTTAGGGAAGACTCCATCGTTAAGTGCTGGGAGCAGCCGACGGGCTGAACCTGGTTTTCCCCTCAAAGGGACACCTGTTGGGTAAGAACCATACTCTATGCATGCTGAATACTTTTATTGGGGATCAGAGATATTACTTTCAATACATTTTTGCAGTCAGATACTATCACTGGCAATCCTCAAACCTTAACCTGTCACAATTTTATATTAATGAAGAGTGTTATTCCATAAACTCGTGTGAATCCTTCACGGGCACAAGCAGTCACCGGCAGCAGGTAACACACTCAAATGAAGTGTAAAGACCCACTGAGGAGTCTCCTTTGTGCTGTTGGTGTATGTCCCTGCCTAAGTCAGTCAAACCACCCTCTGATCCAGAAGGACTGTTCAGTGAAGGGTGCCTTTAAAGGGACAATGAAGAACTGGTCAGACACAAAGGTCTTGGCTTTCCTGGGATGCTGACAGACAAATGAAATACTAAGAGTTGAGGAAATCTCCCCTTTTCACAGGACAGTGGCCCAGCAGGCTGGTTTCAATGAAGAGACAGCTACAGCTCCCTTCCACCAGGCCACCACGCAGTCACTCACCAGTCTCAGCTCTGCTGCAGACAGTGTGTCTCGCCAGGAGTGTGTCTGCTGAAGAGCCTGGCTGCTCAGACAGGGAGCCTGCATGGAGCTGACCTTAACCATCTACAGCAGAAATTGTGGGTTTTCAAAACCAATTGCTGTGTCCTCCCAAACAAAGGTTTTTGAAAAATCACACTCCTCAGCTGAGGCTTTATCTCTTTTTCACTTACATCTATTATGTCTTACCCATATATGAGGCACAGGATTTTTCTCTTTCTAGGCTTTGTATGTGGAAAGAGATATGCAGGGAAGGTAGTACATGAAAATCACCATGTTCCCCAGCTTATTTCAAGTGGGCATTTTATTTGCCTTCCATTGAAAATAAATTTCATTGGGAAGTATGAGCAGATGCTCAAACAGAGGCTGGTAGTTACATTTCTAATACAGAAAAATAGTCGTGCTTCTTCTAGAAGCTATAAGAAGTCTAGAAGCTAGACTTACTATACCTTGGACCAACTCTTTGTATAGTGCTGGTGTGAAAGCCGCAAAGGGGAACCAAACTTAAAACAACAAACACTTCTTTACTCTTTCCTCATAACACCATGCTGGTGGGCAGGCCTGGCCAGTAGAGTCCACAAGGCAGTGGGTTTTTTTCCTCTCAAAAAGGTGGTTAAAAGTCACACCATTCTCAGACTTTTCCATTTCAGATTTTCATGCTATAGTCATTCAGAAATGCACAGGCTGCCACAACCTATTCCTTAATTACAAAATTGCACAGAAGTGCATTTTTCCCATGTACATATTCTGTGCCACTATCTGATAGCACATTCAACAGCAAATTTCATCCAGCATATTGCTGCTGCAAATCAACATCTGGGACACAAATCCTACTAGGACAAAGTTCCAGACATTTTTAAAAAATCACTTTTTTCCAAGTCTTTTAATATCTAGAATATTTCAGCTAGCTGCTGTGATTAAGATTCATCTTTAGCATGCAGGTGAATAAACAGAGATTTAATTTTTCCCCTTTGATGGTGGGTTTACTTTGTCTTCCATTTTAAGTCATAACTTTTTCAAGCACTGAGAACTTCAGGGATCCAATGTAGAGGCATTCCAACAAAAACGCAGTTCCAAATCCACCCAAACCACTGAAGACAAAACATTATTGGCAGCTATAGACGTGAAGATCCAGAACACTCTGCTTTAGACACAAAGTACAGTGATATACAAGAAGTGTATTTATGCATGATGGGAGATATTTCACTTTACCTTTTCATACTTTTACCAAACAATTCCTAAAAAAGGTAGAAAAGACTGAGGAACAGAAAAAAAAGTAGTTAGAGAAGGAGGTTATGCAAAGTCTTTCTTTTCACTTCCTGAAAGATGAAATGAAACATACTTTAAAAGTCATAGAGACCAAATCTGGACTCTGAAGCTAAACAACCCATACAGAAATTCCAGCAGAAATAGAGATGCAAAGACTAAGTAGTTACCTTCACTGTTATATTAGCTACCACTAAACTAATGACTACACCTTAACTATTGATACTGTCACATTTTACTGTTCAACAGAACTGGCACATAAAGGAAATGACAAAGGAAACAAATAAATGCTTGATTGCAATTGTAAATCTGTAACAGTAAAAAAAATGCCTTATTTCTCCAGATTATATAGCAGCGAACACACTGCTTAGTGTTTCATAAATACCAAACATCTGAAATAGTGAACAGCATGTAAATGGAGGTTTTTATTTTTTATTTTAAAGAACACTATTAAATGGAAAGGTACAGAAAGTGGTAGCCTCTAGGAATGAAGAAATTCAAGGTTTAGATAGCTGTGAATAGTATGGAAGATTTAATGTCCTTAGATATAAGTAGCTAAGTAGGAAACTTTAAAATGCATGTAAGGTTATATCCACAGTATCAGAGGTTTTTGCAGAAGAAATGTTGCACAGGTTTTACATTGAGCATAGCTAGCTCTGACCTAAGCTTCATTGAGGGCCTGTACAAGTAGATTTGCCAGATGACCAAGCCTGATGGAGGCAACCTGGGTTTCAGGTTAGGCATCATAGGCTGAGAATGACACTGGGACCACACAGAAGTAAAATTGCTCCTCATAGCATTGTGGAGGACTAAGCCAGTAGTTTCCTGGTAGATATGATTTGTCTGAAGAGAAACTGAGTTGGGTACTGTGTAGTCACAGCACTGCATTTCCTCAGTACAGCAGCTAGCAGAGAGTAGATAATGATTATGTTTGCACTAGAAAACTGATAGCACTTAAGGTTCCAGGTTGGCTTCTTGGGCTGAATCCATTACAACTCAAGTTGAATTTTTGTTAAAACTTTCCTGAAGCACTAGGCAGAGAGGAAATACTGTCTTATCCTTGCCCAAGAAGGAAATTCAAAGCCAGATGGATGCTGTGGTTACTCCAAGAGTTACTCAGTTTCAGTAAGTCCAGGATTCCCAGTGGCATCACAACACTCCTGAATGGTTAAACGAAGGCACAGCCATTTCAAGCCCCAACAAGAAAAAGCCCAACTAACCAGGTCTGGCACCACACCTGACCTTGCTTTGAGCAGATTGCTAAGGGAAGTCCAAATCCTGCCAGAGAGGTCACTTCCAGGCTGACTCACCCTGTTGTCCTATGACCTGCAGGTGAAGTATCAGATTTCACTTCTTGCCTGTAGAAGGCGGCAGCTTGAGCTACATGATGTGCAACACACTTTGATGGAGGAGGAATAGAGAACAAAGCACATGGGGATATGCAAAGTTTTCTGGATGTCCAGGTATATTCCTTTATACAGGAGTTCCCATGGAGGAAGACAAGCATCAATGAATGAAATAGAAACAAAGCATTTTGGAAATGTGCTGTAGCTGCAAATAAGGTGCAAAAAAGGATCTCTTCACAGCTGGAAGTACTCTTTCCCACACAAAGTGAGTCATCTTAAGAGACAAAAATTGCTCACCAGAGGAAGAGACCGATAGGCAGCAATGCAGCTCAGCTCAAATGAGATGAGATCCAAGAAAGAACAAGACAATACCCACTACTGGCCAATAACCTGCTAACAATTCCCCCCAGAGATACCTCTTGAAAAGGGCAGAGACACATTAGTTATAAATCACACATAGTCTCATACTTCAGGGCCCAGCCAATAACTTGAAAAGGTTAGCAACTTTAACATGAAACCAGCAGATATAGTTTCCCAAGAATGAAGAAAAATTATTTTTCTTCCTCCGAATGATCATAGACTGACCATAATAAGGGGGAAATAATAAGCTAGATCAAAACTCGTGTCTAATTTATATATGTCTCCAACATACTCAGAGTCAAGCTAGTTATCAGATTACATACAGAATGGAATTTTCTTCTATCAAATCAGCTTAGACTTGCAGCATTTGGCATGGCTTACTAGCTGGGACTATATGGGCAATTTTCATTTAGTTCATTCTCACTTTTCCAATGACTAGAAGTGGTTTGTGGCTGCTTGGTCACTGCTGTAGTCTGTGACACATAGTTTAATAACCTTTGAATTGGAATGCTTTGTGCCAGTTTGAATCTTTAGTCTGCATACATCTGAGTAAAAGGTAGCAATACTTGTATGTTAATAACAGTCCTTCCTGGTCGTAATAAAACAAATTATGATAGGGTAATAAATCACTTTATTTTTTATTCCCTTTTATTACAAACGCTGTACCTCGGCGAGGAGGAATGAATTCGTTCAGGGAGTCCTCCGTTTAGGATAAGACACACCTAAGTTCGAGCAATAATTCAGGCACAGCTGTTTTTATGACTTGGGTTAAATAACTTAGCCTTTCTTACTCTTTCCTCTTCCTTAAAAGTGAGATAATAGAATTTTACTATCTCTGAATAAAAGGAGGGTCAGTGGCTTAAAGTAAGAAGTTATATGGACTTATGTTTTATTTTAAAAAGAAGGAGAGAGAGAGAGAAGAGTTCAATCTATTAAAAACAGAACAATTTCATTTCTGGAGCATTTCATGGAAGAGAAATGAATCCTCCAAAGTTCTCCTATCAGTTCTCAAAACATTTCATTCTAGAGACCACCAGACATAAAAGTTACATTTCCACTGAAAAAAAAAGCTATTGAAAAATGCAGAAAAATTTTCAAATGAGGCACTGAAAACCTGGCAGCTAAACAGATATTCAAATGGGTTTTTATTTTCAACCTTGCTGTACATTAACAGACTCCAATCATTTCAACTAAGACAGCAGCAGCCAGGAATGCTCCAGTTTTAAGTCTCCTGGTACAGTTTTCTGAATGATAAATGTTTGTTGGTAGTTTTCCGGAAAGAAAGGATGGTGTAGTACAGCCTTGGTGCAACTATGGTCTTTAACTCAGCTTGCTAAGTCATATCATGATTACAACTCCTGTTACAAGACATTTTGACTCAAAGTAATTAACTGGAAGAAAGAAAAATTCTCTTCACAATGAAAGCAGATGATATGCATTTTCTGTAAAGATAGGCAAAAACTCTATCTCAAGAAAGCATGTGGAGAGCCCAAGTAACATCATCTGAGTAAAGAAAATCCTAGCCACACTGTTATTTAACAAGAGAAGCCTAAAAATTAATAGTACTAAACATGCTCTCCTATTTATTTGTCCGAAGTCCCATATTAAGACCTAAAAAAAAAATAAATAACATTCTTCATTCACAAAACTATGTGTAATAAAAAAAGCCTTCATGTGAGTAGGTCTGGGCTCTAAAACAGGAAGTCAAAATGACTGAGAACAACAAATTTACTTCATTGCATGTGAAATGAAAGCTTGTGTCCTGGAAAGGAAAGTGCACGCAATGACTCCTAAAAAACCTGGTTTCTTCACAGTTATTTCCTAGGAAGAAAGCAACACATTTACATTCATTTCTCACTTTGTAGCTCAGACTTAGTTGAGTTTCCAGTTTCTAAGATTTTTAGCGGGTATTTGTAACACATAAAGCTGCAGCTGAGAATCATAAGGACATTTTCATCTCTACCACCAGAGGTATATTTTTAGGAAGTCATAACACTTTTTTTGCCTCTGAAAAAACATCACTAAACACATTTATATTTAAATGTATATTTGAACACTTTACTTAAAATGAAACCTCAAGATACATAATCTCTATGGTATTGGGTTTTTTGTTTGTTTGCTTTTATTATTTTTCTGACATTGCGAAGCATACAGAAAACAGGCTATGCTAACCTAAAGTACATTTTTTAAAAACTGAATAAATGATGCAGTTAGAATATTCTGCAAAGAACAGTTCCTCTCCAAAACATGACTGCTAAACCAACACAGTGGGTTCCACAGCTGAGTCTCAAGGACTTTCCAGAATAGTTTGCTCAAGTTATGAGCATGTGTGTGCATCTATGTACATGTACACATATACATATGCATTTATACTCCCTGCCAAAACCAGCCTTACAAAACAACTAACTAACCAATGTCATAAAAAGGGCTTGTATTTCCCTCAAAAGTTTTGTACTCCTGATGCTTTCTATTAAACTACTTAAAAACATGGCCTTCATAATTAAAAGATGTAAGTAAAAGCAGAATTTAGGTTGAATTTCATTATTTTTTAAATATACAAGAATTTTTTGTCACAATGGTGACTTCGTAAAGCAACAAGACAACCAACCACCTTTTAACACTACGGAGCTAGAATGAGAGGGAATGAATGCAAGACAGTCCCATAGAAGACCTTATCTTATAAAAGATTTTTTATATTTACAAGGTTATATTATCTCTATTTTTAAAATTTGAAATATAATCATCGTGCGTCAACACAGCACTATTCACTGTTACCTAAACACTCATTTTCAGCAGCTAATATTACAATCACTAAGATATAGCATAACTCAAAACATGAGGCAACTCCTAATTTTTCTTATGCCTAGTAAGTAATATCTTTATCTCCTTACAGGCAGGGTTACGGGACAAGACTCAGTGGTCCAACTCATTGAGATCAAGCATCTGGCGTCAGCTCCACAAAGGGAGAAGGATGGAAGCATCGAGCCCTGTACAAACAGCAAGTGCCAGTGCCTCCACATGGAGCTGTGAACTCCTGAGTCTGGACCACTGTGGGAAGAGATGGGATGGAGTTGAGTTACAGGCTGTAGAACAAAGGAGCACATGGCAGCACAAAGGAGCACATGGCGGCACAGAGAGGTTTGTCTCCGCCGGACCCTGGGGGGAGGAGGTGTCACACGGCAGAGCCCTACGGAGAGGAGCTGCTGGAAGCTGACAGACGGGTGAACAGCACCTGATCACCCCATAGCAGGACATTCTGAAAGTGTGTTGCTGATGTGGCAGCGTGGGATAGGTCACGTAGTGAGTATTGCCATGTAAGGAAATACTGTGCCTTGAAGAAGTGTATAAAACCAGCTCGTTTCTTTGAATAAACGATTCAGATTCCCTGCCGGTCTGGGTCCGTGTCGCAATCGCTACGAATGGTGCCCTGCATCAGGGACTAGAGCTGTAGGTGAGCCACAGAGGACATGAGGGCTGGACAGTCCTCATCGGACCCGGCAAAGTCCGTGTCACAATCACCGACACACCACTGCCTCCACACTGGGCAATACAGGCAGCCAGTGATGACAAGTTGGTGATTACAGTCAACCCTTTACCTGCCTCCAGCAACTACCTCTTTCCACCTAAGCAGGAGCATTGGCCTGTGTGATTCTGACCGTGACTTTGGAGCAAAACAAAATCCAAGTTAACTTTGGTGCTGTTTTCCTTTAAAAAAAAACTTATCTTACATCTGCCTGAACATAAAATGAAACAGATAAGTGTCTGATCATGATAAAGATAAAGCAGATGATTTAGAATTACCAGGGCAAATACAGGAGAGATAATCATGTGTGATTATCAGAGTCAAGTATTTCATTGCAGCCAGAGGAGAAAACCAGATCTTGAAAACAGCTTCCCCTCCCTGCAAGCTTTCTGTAGGGATTGTTTGATGATGCAGTGCAGTCAGGTCAGAGTAGGATTCTGGCCAAAACATATCAAACCTGTATTCCCTCCTGTAAAGAGGGAAAGAAACGGGAGAGAGAATAGGGATATGTATATGCATATATGTATTACGTATATATATATATTTATAAGTAATGGCACCTTACTATGCCCATTCTCTCCTCCTCCTCTCCTCATATATACATATCACCATTCCCCACAGGGCTATTAAACTCAGTGTATAGCCCCTTAAAATTACTATAACCATCTGATTTTTATAACTTCCCACTCCAGGCTTTCATTAACCCCAGACTCACTTGATGCCAAGTCTTCCTTCCTGGAGCACCAAGGCTATGTGTGGAGTCCAGCTGGTGAGTCAGGGAGACGTTGTAAATTGGAAGAATGTGCTGGAGCTACTTAAAGTTGTGGTGAACCAAAGGAAAAGGACCAATTGCACAAAAGATTTAGGAAATGGATAGAAGGTGTTAAAATATCTATCAAGTGCTTAATTTGTGAAATGACATCCAGAGCACAAGAAAACCTAACACTAAAGACAAACCAAAATCATCCACCCAGACCTGATTCTGCACAGTGACCCATAACAGCAGACCCCAAACAGCCACCATACACCTATCGTCATACATTTCCTGACTTAGAAATGCAGCACCAACAGAAAACAGCAGATTTCCCAATCTTGTTGATGTGCCTCTTATTTCAAAGCTGCCAGACTTTAATTGCTTTTCAGCAGCAACCTCATATGGCATGCCTTGGCTGGGAACATATTTTTATAGCCAGTTATAGCTCCCTATCTCCAAATGGAAACACTGACAGGTTTCTAATTCCAAAAATATTATCAGGAACCATAACAACGTAAGTCTGGTTTAAAACATAACCTGTGACCTGGAAAGCCATTTGTAACACTTTGAGTTTTAATATTTTGTGTGCTTTTTCAGGGTTGGTTAAATGTAAAAATCAGAAACTGAAAAAGAATCCCAGGTGCCAAAAGAACAGTTTTCCCTCACCCTCCACTATGGTCCTCATTGAACAGCTGCCTCCTTCATCTCCAGAGTTGGAGAGAAAAATATAATTGTGGCATATACCTACACAAAAACATTGTGCTATGCTTAGCTCTGCTTTGTCGCAAGCACTGTAAAACACATTAACTTTACGTTAGATTTTAAAAATTATTCATATATGAAAAAACAGAACAATTCACAGAACAATTCACAGAATTCACAGAACAATTGCATGAACAATTTCACAGAAGCACAGAACCATTTGGGTTGGAAGGGACTTTTAAAGGTCATGTAATTCCAACCTCCTGCAATAAGCAGGGACATCTTCAACTTAGAGCAGGTTGCTCAGAGCCCTATTCAGTCTGACCTTGAATGTTTCCAGGGCATCCACCACCTCTCTGGGCAACCTGTTCCAGTATTTCACCACCCTCATTATAAAAAATTTCTTCCTTATATCTAGTCTGAGCCTACTCTCTTTTAGTTGAAAACCATTATCCCTTGTCCTATCACAAACATCCTTCTTATGTTAGGGGCCCCAGAGCTGGATGCAGCACTCTGGGTGGGATCTCAGCAGAGTGGAGTAGAGGGGCAGAAACCCCTTCCTTCCTGGCCACACTGCTTTGGATGCAGCCCAGGACACATTTGGCTTTCTGGGCTTTGAGTGCACATTGCTGGGTCATGTCCAGCCTCTCATCCACCAGCACCCCCAAATCCTTCTCAGCAGGGCTGCTCTCAAACTGTTCATGCCTCAGCCTCTATTCATACTGGGTGTTTGCCTCAACCCAGGTGCAGCACCAGCACCTGGCCTTGTTGAACCTCATGAGGTTCCCATGGGTCCATGTCTCAAGCTTGTCCGGGCCCATATGGATGGCACCCCTTCCCTCAGGCATGTCATCCATTCCACTCAGCTTGGTGTCTTCTGCAAACTTGCTGAAAGTGCGCTTGATCCCACTGCGTCCATACTGAAGATACTGAACAGTCCTGGGCCCACTGTGGGCCCCTGAGGGACACCACTTGCCACCGACGTCCATCGGGACATTAAGTTGTGGACCACACATCCTCTCCACAGCACTGCAGCAGTTTATCTACAGACAGCTCTAACTAGATTCTGAAGAAGTTGCCTCAAAACCAAACTACCTCACATGCAAAATTATCTGATTACACAAACTCACACAAAATGTTCTGTTTACACTAACTCACTCAACATGATAAACTTTAATGCTAGAGACATGAACTCTGCCCCATTAAAATTCAAATAAAATCACCACAAATGCTTGACTCTGCAAACAACAACTAATCTGCCAATTCAATAACAATCGTGAAACAGAGAATTGATTAGAAAAATAATATAAAGTAGATGAGAATTTTATATGTCACACTATCCTTCTACACCACTACTGTGATGACTTTCTAAATAAAGTTTTCTAAGGTATTCTGTTCCCTAACTACATAACTCTTTATCTAAACCTACCTAATATTTCAAAATCCTGTAATATAAAAACAGTCATTTTCATTTGCAGGGATTCATTTTCATTTGAGAAAATATTATTCCACTTTACAGAAGATCTTCCTGTTTCAAAATCAGTCTTCATTCCAGTGCAGAATAACACAGGAATAAATAATTCAAAAATAAGCCAAGTTCTGGTGCTGCCCATCTGACAAGAGTATTCCATTGCAACAAGAGCAGGAACATAGGCACTTGGGAACTGGCATCACAGGGCATCCCAGGTACTCATGCCCCCCCAAGAATATTTAAGGGTAAGGGGAAGCCCACACAGCTCAGCACCAGGACACACCAGTCTGCTCCCCCCACAGTGCCTGGGAAGCCAGTGGAGAAAGCAGCCAAAATCCTGACAGCCCTGGAACGCCATGGTAAAGTGAGAGCTCCAGCACACAGGAGCTGCCGCAATCACCACTCCAAGCCCCAGCCTCCACAGCATCTTTCCCGACTAAAAAATATTGCCCCAGGGAAGCCCATCAGACTAAGAGGGATTTATATGCCAGTGGTTTCTGCAGTGATTCCAGGATGGTCTAGACTTAGCTGCGTGTAATGACCTGCTGACTGACAATACTTAAGTACACCCACATTTATTTGTCGACTAACCACGTTCCAGCTATTGTGTTCAGTAGTAGCCGTGTCTCCACAACTCTCTGGGAGCAGACAGGCTGCAACAGAGTACAAATACATACAAAGTGTGTATTTTAAAACCAGATGACTTCTCAACCATATCCATTAAATTTTACTTTGTTCTACACCTCTTTCTCAGCAGATGATAAAAGACACAGAATTAAGGAATTCTGACTTACAATCAGAAGAAATTATAACTATTACTAAATAAATCACCTTAGAGCTGAAACAGCACATTGGGAAAACACAAATTAAGAAGCTACTTAGGATATATTTTACTGCTGAACTTACTGGTGTAAGACTAGAGAACATGTATATATCAATACATGGTCTACATAGAAGTTCAAATATAACTACCATCTCCTTTTAAAAGCTCTCTGAACTGTTTTCCTTAAGAAAACAGAGCCTTAATTACAGCTTCCTCCAGCTGTAACACTCTTAGCTCTTAAATCTTAGTTTTATTGCTAGTAATTAAAAAGTGTACGGTTTCTGTCCAAATAATGGAATTGTTTTAAAATATAAGAACTTGTCAAGAAAATTAAGTACTTTGGTATTGCCAAATTATCATTTCACTCTCCCCCTCACCTCCCCCTACTCTATGTCGCTGAACTAATTTTGGAACAGAACACCTATCGTGCTTGGCTTTGTCCCAGACAAATGAACTTGAAATCATAATTTATCATTTATGGTGCCTTTTTGAAAAACTTTTGGCTACTGAATCCCAATCAGATTCCTTTTTACAAGTTTGCTTGAGCAAACATGGCTTTAGACACCAGGAAAACAATTTATATCATGAATCAGAGTAATATACCGAAATGTTCTGCAAAAGTAAATGCACTTTCAGTATGTAAGTGATAAAATATATGACTAAAACTTGTGGGCAGTGTTTTGATTGCAGGCTAGAAACAATATATAGTTAAAAATGCTTAAGTAGAGGAGTGGGCACACATACCACAGAAAACATACCTTAGCAATCTTCTGTTTATGTTAGTCAACTAAATGACCTACGCTTTGCATCCAAAAATTGTTAAAGAACACACAAACAGTGCACAGCAAAGCAATACTGGATGTAGACTCTGCAATGTTGTATCACTTATAAAACAAAATCCTTGAACTAGAAACTGCATTACAGCCACTGACACCTCAGGAAACTGCGGTTTGCTGCTTGGAATGCTTCATTCATGTATTATTTTTAGGAACGTAGACAACAAATAAAATTTTGTAGGGACATAAGGTTATCTAAGGGTGAAACTTAGTTTATCATGTTCAAAAACACAGAGAAAAGGAATAGAGAACACTAAGTGTTTACTGGGACAGTCTTTTTGAAGAATGTGGTGATTAGGAGAGAAAGAAAAGCTTGTCATAACTCTCTCAGTCCAAGTTGTGCTCTTAGAAATCTGCACCACCACAAGGCTCAGAAGGAGTTTCAGATAAAGAGATGGTAGTTTCAACACCACTTCTTTTCAAGAATGGATTTCTTCCCCATAAACAGCTGGTTGAGAAGCAAGAAATGCCTTGGCTGGTAATGAGCAGGCTGAAGAGTTTTTCTGAGTCTGTTCAGCTGATTGCATCAAGCTTTTCATTTCTACTTAAAAATGAGTGTGATCTTTCTCATAGCTTTGTTCCTACTGATGGCACAGGTACTGCTGGAGTCTGCTGCAGAGACAAACTAAGGCCTTCAGCTGGCCCATCAGAAACCTCTTTGTTGCACCAGCATCTGCTTATATTTTTCTTTTCCTCATAAAGGAAAGTTCCAGACAAATGCTGTCTTACCAGCCCCTGTACAACCACCTAGCAAAGCACAGACCTTTGTGGAACAACCTGCATTCTCTAATTAGGTGCAGAGAGAATTAGGATTATCTCAGTTAGGAAGCAAGACGCTCAAGCATTTACACATCCAAGTACCCAATTAAATGGGTTCTGTAGCAGAGAAGCAGGTCACTTTTCACCCCAGAGGGCCATAAGCTTGGCTGGTCTGAGGGCACATGGGAACATCAAGGGAATTCAGAAGGATTTTCAACAAGTCTGTAGGGAGATGGGCATGCAACATTTTTACAGGAGGAGAACACATATAGGGCAAGTATAGACAAGAAAAATTTCAAAAATGAAAATTACTCTATCACATTCACACCATTTTCCTGCTAGTCCACTTAAATATATTGCAAGCAACCTTACTCCACGTCAGAATGCACTTGACTTGAGATCTTTACTTCAGTTCTTTATTGTACGAGATGCATATTAACAAAGGAGAAGCAGAAATTCAGTAACAAGGAAGCCCATGTTATGGTTCAACAAAGAAGTTTTACGTGCTGCAGATAGGTTCCCTACCTTTAGTTCTACTTGACAATAAAATGGCAATTAAGTTTGTGTAGTTAGATGCTTAAAACCATTCCTATTACCTTCTTTTAGAATCCACCCCCATGGTCTTTATGCTTGGCTCCACAGTCCAGCTTCGGTTGATGGAGAGGCTGCAGGTTATGCATTTAAACTCTGTACTGAACCAGCAGATGCTTACCAAAATTCAGCTGATTTAGTCATTTAAACCATAGGAATTTTATATACTTCGGGGATTGCCTTTCCTCTGTTTTTATTTTAGAAACTGTGCCATTCCCACCCCCATCAATCCCGCTGTGTACAGGAAGTCACACTCCTTTTCCATCAGTGGGATTTTATGCTTGTGTGTCTGTAACCAATGTTAAACCACTTCCTCAGGCTTCAAGGAAAGGTTCTTGAAGAAGGTGGTGTGCAGAGGAGTTGATGTAGAGCAAAATTCTCATGTAAAAGGGAAGATAAAATAAATGCCAAGGTAAAGCCAGTTAGGGAGTTTGTTAACAGTCTGTTTCACGGTGCTGGCTGACTTAAAGGTCCTACCTATCCCAGTTCAGATGCACAGTTGACAATGGACTATTGGATGAATTCTTCATATTATGAAAGTCCTCTCAGTGCTTTAAGAGGTGCTTCAAATTTTGCCAGAGTATGATCTCTAACAGTCTGCAGTTCCACGCTTACCTCCTAAATGACAGCTGCCATTTCTGCATGCTGCTGGGACAGACTAGCTAGTAAGATCCAGCTGGAAGTTAACAAGCTGAATCTGGCTCAGTGCCTTTTCCCTGGAGGACACAAACCAGACAGCTGCCTCTCGCACAGCTGGGCTGGGAGCATCTGCCACCCCGCAACGTCACAGCCCCAGAGAAACCTGAGCACTGCAGTTTTCTCAAGTGGAAGAAAGGAGTCAGCAGAACTACAAGTCACTGTTTATCAGAGGGGCAATGAAGAGAGAAGCAGAAAAGGCTGGCCACCAACACAGCTCAAGATTGTCCTAAGCTTCTGCCGCTGCTGTCTCCCAAGAAGAAACTCAAACCTAGTTCATATGCCCAGTGGTTAAGACCAGACCACCTTAGGCTAAATAAAAACTTGACCATGAGATCTCCCAGGGTATGTTACCTGTAAAGTCCTCAAAATAGAAGATCAAGAAAAAAGCTCATTGGAACCATATCAGAAAGGCTGAAATTATTAACTGCTACTGCAAATCCTCAAACCTTCTCTCTTGCTTTGCAGTAGCAAACTCAGCACAGCTCAGAGAAATCTTGAATGTGTTTCATCCCTTTGGAGAGGAGTCTCATAGTGGCACTCAGCTGGAAAGGCAGGGAGTTGCCAGGTTCTCCAAGGCACAGAAAGTGTTACTGGAGTTCTCTTGGGCAGCTGCAACATCTCTGCCCGTTCATCAGCTTTCCCTCAAAGGCTTCTGCAGCTCAGGAGATCTCCCTCCAAATGCTCTTTCTGCATAAACTCTTCCACCAGCAGAAATAAGAGATTATGGTGAAGTGGGATTTAGAACAGGAAAAAAATGAAGTCAGATATCCTGAACACATCTGAAAAGGTCACTTTTGATAAAGGGGATTGATCAACCAATTAAACAACCAATTATTTTTTTAATCCATCTCCACCTGCTGGTAAGTATGTTTCGACACTGTAATACAAGAGAGTGCAAGGAAAACTACCTGACCTTACAAACCGGAACTAATACAAATTTCAGAAAACAATACCCAGGAAGGAAAGCTGTACATATACACACACTTATTCTCTGTGACTGAACAGGTCCACTATTTGCTAGCAGAGACATGCTCTTCTAGGAAAAGGGGAGACCATGACTCAGTGTGAAGAGAAAAAAGGCAGACAACAGCCCAGACTGCCATGGACTCCAACTGCAATACCCCAAATCACTTCATTCTCAAATAGAGATATGATTAAATAAAATTGCGTTTACTGAAACAGGGAGAGAGTTAAACATATTATTTTTATTACAAAGTAGTTTGGAGAGCCTAAAAGCAGTTACTCTATCAGTTTAGTCTTTGAACTGTTTAAACAAAGGATTAGTCTCATCTCCTTTTGGCTGCTGCTCTTCCAGAGGAGCAATCTCAAAATACTATGTATCAAAATAAACAAAAAAAAATGCAGCCAAAAATGAAAAAGCTCATCCAAATGTATCTAAGTGTCTTTGGCAATATCAGACACAAATACAAGAAAGAACAGACTGGTTTTTGATAAACTGATACATAAACTTCTGACTGTATCCAGAAAGAGCAAAAATAGAAGATCCCAGCATACGGCTGAAGAAAAAAAAAAAAAAGAAGTTAATGTTTTTAAACCACAAAATAACATCTACTTACATATGTGGCGCAGTTTTAAGTATGTTCCTGTGGGAGCTCCCATCTTTACATACTTATTGTGCAGATCCTTTTTCATAGATTAAGAACAGCAGCTTTCTGAAGAAAGCACCATCATGGAGAGACAAGGCTAAATTCTGCTCAGCTCCACTGATAGTTGGAAGAATTCACTACCACCTTAATCCACCTTGCCAAGCAATTTCATGAAAACAGTTCCAACATGGTCAAAATGGACAGTGTACTGACACTCCTTACTTCCAGTGGCCTTGAAACTAGCCTTTTTTGGTTGGATATTTAAAATCAGTTATGTCTGTACACATTTGAATTTGTTTGGAAATGTGAGTATGGAAAGTAACTTTCAAAGTTATAACAGAGTTTAGGCAATATATGGTACCAAACAAGCAAGCCTGGGACAATAAACTGATCAATTAAGCCACGTCCCAGAGATCACACACGATTCCTTCCCTTGACATCAAAAGGAGGTACTTGTTCCCTCCTCGACAACTGCAGTGGCACAGCTGATACCCTAACCCTTCCCTAGCTGCACTGAGTAAGAGTTACTAACAATTACTAACAGTAATAATACATGCTTGAAGAAGAACTAATTAATCTAATGATGTGTAAGAAGCTGCAAGACATGCCACTCTAAAAATCTTACCTTAATGTACACATGCATACAAGTCTAATATATTCACCTGCATGTGACCAGTAACTTCACCATGAGCAAAATTACACACTCAGTTATATGGAACCAGATCATAAAATGGGAATTCTCAGTTTTCCACTCAAATACCACTGGAAATCTCTATTTTTTTTTGTAGCACAGAGGGGAAAAAAATCCTAACACTCAAGAAACTAAATTAAAATTCCTCATAGAAATAAAAATTACTTTGCTGAACACATTTTCAATAAATCCTTCAAACCCATGAAACACGAGTCACATCAACTCTCAAAGAACTTTTAAAAAGCACTTTACAAACTCCTTTTGATCAACACTGGAGACATAAAACCTACCTACAAGGTCAGCTGTAGAGAACATCAAGAAATACAAGGGCCACACAGAAGCACTTGCCTACACAGACAAAACAAATACAGTATATATAAGATTTCAACACATTTTCAAGTCTTTTTAGAGTTGGCAGAAAAATACATGTTCCCTTGAGTCCCATTAAAACTATAAACTTTACCCAGGTCTCAGCTTTGAGTTTGCTGAAATAACTGTGTTGTCCATAGTGTATTTTGTGTTGACTACAAATGTTGGAAAAAAATACATATGCTCTTTCCTTTAATTTTTTTTTCTTTTTCCTCTTTGCTGTCTAAGTCAGTAAGTGAACATATGGGACTACACAAAGAACAAACTATCGCACACTGTGGAAACTCTAAAACAAACACATCACCACAATGTAACTATTAGAGATAAAGAACAGTGACTACAACCAAAATAAGAAAAAATAGGAGTTAAACAGAAGGCAGAAGTCAGTCAGGCACCAGTGCCAAACACAAAACAATTACGAGCCAATCCATTGCCTCACTCATCTACCAAAAAAAAGCCCAGCGTGGTAACTATGTAGAGCCAGACAGGAACCAGAGAAAAACAATAACCTATTCACACATACAGAATACTATGGAGAGGTTAATATTGCCGTGCAAGTGAACACACCAAGATTAGAAGCTTGGCAGAACTTCTTTCTAGGCAATCCGGAAATTCAACATTTTATGACAAGATGCTCCACAAAAAATACTGCTGAATAATTTGAAACTTTTAAGTTGCTTTAACAGAATTGGAGACAAGCAGTTTTCTTCATTTGTTTAGGTATTTTCATCAGCTCATTGATAGTTGTGAGGAAAAGGATGTCACCCACATGAAGTGTGTTAGCTTTGTGTGCTTGAAGGCTTGCAGGATATACTGATTCCAACTTTTATGAAGCTAAGGATTAGAAAATACAGGAATGAAGAACAGGACAGGATCTGCGCTGTTGTACAATGTAAAATACATGTTTAAGTTTAATCTTAAAAGTGTTTTTCTACCATAATCCTTTCTGTTATCATAATGGAATGATACTTAGAAAAAAAAAATCACTGAAATTTCAGTCTTTAGACTCCATCAGAACTTCCCAGACCAGAGCCCACCCCTGAGGATCCCAAGTCTTGACAAAGGTCTTTCTTTTCAGAAATTCACAATTCAAAATGTTGTGTTGCTCTACGATACTAAAACAAATGTTCTGCTTTACTTAAGTTTGTAATGTGATTTAATTTCCAGCACAGAGATCCTGGATCATTCTCAAGTCATAAACAAGTACGCCCTAGTAACAAGCTACAGTATTTAGTGAGCTGGGGACAGAATTCACCTCACCTTACTTCAGCAGCTAAAACCTTAGGGATTCATTCTTAGGTTAGCCCTTTGGGTTAACAAATTACCCTTGGAGACACTCGTCATGTTCCACTGACTAGACAGGAACCTAAAAGCTAAGTGGGATGAGCATCCCTGCTGAGCTGCCCATTTTGTTTCACTAACTAATGGCTAAGTCAGAGGAAGCCTGACTTTCAAATGGTTACAGTTAAATGAAATGGGTCCCTCTCTAAACTTTAATCTAAGCCAATGTTGTACTTTGTTTGCTGTAACGCAAGGGTGCTATGCTTCAGGGGTAGGTGGAGAGACACTTGCCTATAGTCCCTGTTTGTTAGGCAGCATCTCCAAAAATACCTCATTTACATAAATATCTAACAGAAGAAATTGAGAAGCTGCAGAAAAATGCGGATTATTATGCGTATTATTTCCCAAGAGGTTTGAAAATATCCTTTTGCTGTACATTTGGCTGGGAACTATGATGACTCAATGCACAAGTTCATAACATCTCCCTGAAGTTGCCTCTAAAGATCCCTTTTATCGCAGCTTATTAATCACATTTAAAACTCCTTAACCATGTAAGAAAATTACATCGGGCTTAAATTTCAGTACAATTACCTTTCAGTGGTTGAATTTCCAGCTTTGAGATTTAAGGGGATTTTCTGGAGTTTAATGCTTTTTTGTACCTATGTGCCCTTAGCATTACTGTACTGTTATGCTATAGGAAATGAGACACTTGTACTTAGAGAACACCAGCTTCTTGTTAAACTCAATCAGCAGACAAACAACTCTGCCTTTGTCACAGAAGCCCAAGTTCAAATGCATAAGGATCAGATAATGAAGAAAAAAATAATCTTGTATGACACAATATGCTTTCACTTTATTTAAGAAGTGAATGCATAAGTATCTAAATCAGATGCTCTGGAACCAAAGCAGTTTAAATGAGTGTATTTTATAACCTAAAATATGCTTAAACAGTTGGATGTTATAACAGCATATACCACATTAAAATTAAGTTAAAATCAGATTCTTTCTGTAGTCTTAAATACAAAAGAGAAGAAAACAAAACTAAACACAAATAAATGGCCTCAAGCTCCAGAAATAATTTTAAAATTTAAGAGAAGACGGGTTAAAATAATCAGAATTCATTTTCAGAAACAAATTACCATCTCAACATCCTTGTCTTTTATGTTCTGAATATGTAACAGGAAGTGGGAATTGTCAGAGGTATGTACAACTCGGCCTAAATTATAGCTATAAAGCCAGCTAGCCTAGTTGTTAGAGAACTTCTGGTTAGAACCTACTCAGATTACATGCAGATAATAAAAAGAATTAAGCTAGGAAGCTGAAGGGGTTTTTTGCCCAAGTTATTTAAACATGAATCCAATTACTGAAGTTTCATGGAGCAGCTGTCTCACTCCATTCAGTTTTCCCCTAAAACAAAGATGATACGGCTGTATTGCAGTGCTGAACAATCCTGAATTAATGTGGACAAAAGAAATCTCTTCTACAACATTCTGCTGTGGGAGGGGGTGTGGAAGAATCCCTTTTAACATAATAAAAAAGATGATGATATAATGAATAATTATTATGCGATTTTATAGCTGGAAGGCATGGTAGTTATTTCAAAGCCATTTGTAACCAAAAGCCTTATAAAAAGCTAGAATGTATTACATATGTGCAGAAGGTAACTGCAAGCACGTATTCAATCCCAACATCTAAAATAACGAATGTATGTTTGTTACTACAGTAACTACTTCTTGATGACAAAAAGTGAACTTACGAGTAACTAAATTAATTAATCATCAGCCCTTTTTAAAAGCAGAAATGACAACTTACAAATAAACTTCCATGAGAAGATACCTCTCCTGTCCTTCTCTGACAGCTATATCATTCCCTTCCAGGAGCAAATTGGTTTTTTGGTGAAATGCAGAACCTTCAAAAGGTGGTATTGCCAACACTTAAGATGTGGGAGAATGGGATCCTAAACACCCAGGTCCTGGATTTCTGTGATAAATAAAAGAGCAAGCAATGGCATTTCTTCCTTCTCAAAAAAAAAAAAAAAAAGTCTGTAAAGGAAAAATAGATGAAGCAATGTCTAAGTTTGCAGTCAGTTTGTATAACAGCCTTGAAATGCATGGACTACTTTACAGACTTTACAATTTTTTTGCTTTATTTATTTCCCTTGCTTTATAGAAATATCAGCAATTCCAGTAAGTTTTGAGGAAACTCTTTTACTTCATTATCACAGGGCAACACTGCAGTATCACTCAAGAAGTGGCCCATACGCCTTTTCTGTCTCTCCAGGAGTTAAAAATAGATCCCCACTGCTGTTACACTCATACAGCAAAAGAACATTTAGTTTGGTAAGTGATCTCCCTGTCTTGATCTCAGCCTGTGAGCTTTATCATCTTATTTCCCCCACGCTGTTTTGCTGACGAGGAGCGAGAGAGCGGCTGGGCAGGCATCTGACCTCCAGCCAAGGTCAGCCCACCATGCTTAGACACATGCAGCCATCCTGAGATGAAGTGTGAATATCCATGTGGGCCATGGAAGTGGGAGATGCATCTAAACATGGGGCAGTTGCTTTAAACAGAAGATATAAATGCTCTGAATATGACTTCGAGGGGGTCAGCTACGTGTAGTAAAACAGCTCCTTTCAAAGTCAGTCTACTTTTTTTAAAAAAAAAAGCTAAACAGTTCATGGAATTAATAATTCAATATAAAAGAGATTTTGAATGAAAGTAATAAAAATATTGATATTTACTCATTTTTCAAAAGAATCTTGGGAAAGAATTTTTATATGCTTTTTTTGTAAAATCTTTAATTTTGACACTTTAACAGAAGATAGTAAGAACTTCAATAGTATGCAGTTACTCCCCTGTATGTGTTCACACATACTTACATACACTATTCTGAAAAGCACAAATCATTTTAATTTAAAAACAGATTATTAGCTTCCTGTCTATTCCCCTTTTAATACAGCCATGGCCTTTGTTTTCTACCAAAACATGCTTGTCTCATTACCAGATAACTATGCAAATGTCCAGAATCCCTGGAATCAAGTTCCATCAATAGTTTCTGCCCCTGTCTTGAAGATGTGTTGGTGCCACTGGGCAGTTTTGATGCCCAGAACAGCAGACCCAGATAGGTGTGACTGGAGAAGCAGAATATCCTGAGGTGATGTGGATGTGCACATTCCTCACCACCCAGTGCCCCAGTGGTGCAAATGAAGGAGGGCAAATTGCTACAGTTTTTAACATGCTCCCCATGGAAATATTGTTCAAGAATCCAGTGATCTGATTTTCAATATGAAAGGAACAGCTAGGCCAGGCAGCACACATGTACAGTCACTGGGTTTGGAAATACTCAAGTGTAAGCATGATTTTGCGGGGGGGGGGGGAATGGTGAGAGGAAGGAGATGCAGGCCATCAAACCACTTAAATAATACGGCCCTAGGCTAGCTACCAATTAGTACCTAAGCTATCTATAACTTAGAAGTTATAAATAGAGCTGTTTTATTAAAATGCTTAACCATGAAACAACTTTCAAGAAATAGTTAACATTTCCATATCAAAAATTATCACTGATGCAGGAGTACTGCATTCTATGTTCACGTGTTCCTAGATGCATCTAGTCTTTATTCTGAAGGAGCATAAACTAAAGTATGCATTGAAATGATTGTTTCAAAATGCAAGTGACATACTTGAAAAGCTGCTGCTTGTTCAAAATTAGTTCTTCCTCAAGAGCGAGGATATTGCATTTCAGTTTCCAGGAATTTAAAGGGACAATGCAACCAACACTGATGCCTGTTCATTGTAGCACTATAAACTATATTCCTCTTAGTTTGAATCCATTAATGAATTAATCTTTGTCAGAACAGTGTCTATAAACGAGGTTCTTAAAAGACCCCAAGGACATTATAGCACTGATGGTTTACCATTATGTGGTATAACAAAGTTTTACTTAACCAGTTCTAAAAGCAGACATACGGAGTCCATTAAACCCCTCTCTTTTTTGTGGTGTAATTCTGAATGGCTGTATTATACTACTTATTTAAAATATAGATTGTAACTTCCACCACCAATTAATAAGAGTTCTACACAGTGCATGCAATTTATAAGATGCACAAACTTTGTCATCAGCACCTAAAACTTAAACACTCTTGAGAACTGTATTTCAGTTAACTGTTACAAATAGAAGATTAATATGATGAGATCCAAATAACTTTGACACTAATTAAGTCAGGGACATGCAATTTAGTTGCTGGTAAAGTCAATGAAGAGGTGCTTCTCCTATAAAGCCCCTGATATTTTGAGTTTTTCTTTTTTTTTTTTTTAAGTATACTTTTTTGTCCTCTGTCACACATGCATAATCATGGTCCACCACAATATTCCCAAGTAAGGAATTTCCATTTAGTTCTTAAACAAATATTTTAAAAAATAATCTCACATATGAAACTGATCAACTCAATTGATTTCTCTTCCACAATAAAAACTCCCTTCTTCACTATTCCTTCCACTTGGTACCACATCCTGCTCCCCTACATCAGTGTCATCTTTTACCACTTTTGTTTCCTTGTTTATACTCTTTCAGGACCTCCTGATTAAAGTATTTAGGCCTTGATCTTACATGTGGTTCCTGAATTCAGTGGAGATCATCACAAACCTACAAAAAACTTGCATTATACCTTACTTCAAGATAAGGGCTACAATAGAAAAACCCAAGAGGCAAGGAACAAAGTGTATGCTCAAGACTCAAGGGACCATGTTCTTGAAATGCATCCTACCCAAATAATGAACAGCATGGAAGATCAGGAAATACTTAAAAAAATATAGCTGCATTGCACTTGTATACATACATATATATGTATACATATATATATGGACTGTCAATCAAAATGTATGTCAGTCAAAATCACAGCAGAAGGTAACTAAAAAAGATCAGCACAGGAAAACTCATTTATCTTTATTCATCCCTTTATTGCTGAGAAATGCAGTTAAAATGCAGCAGATTTAGTAAATTTCTCAAGTAGTTAAGAAGGAATATTTTCAAAGTCATAAATGAAAGCAAAGGAAATAACTCACCTCTGTTACTGAAAACTACAAATTTTCAAGCCCATGTCACCACCAAATTCAACTTAACATATATTGAATACCGAGAAGTGTGAGCTTTTGCTAGGAGTTCTAAAGAGAATCTGAGGGTCCACAAATAAAAAATCTCACGCAGATGCTGGCCATTAGAGGTAGATACATTGAAGAAAATGGGAGGGAAGAGAAGAACACACATTCCTGGCACTGGAACAGGCTGCCCAGAGAAGTTACGGATGCCCCATCACTGGAAGTGGTCAAGGCCAAGGTGGATGGAGCTCTGAGCAACTTGGTCTACTGAAAGGTATTCCTGCCCACAGCAGGGGGGTTGAACTAGATGATCTTTGAGGTCCCTTCCAACCCAAGCCATTCTATGATTCTGTGATCTCAGACTGACTGTTCTCCTCATGTGGCAACCTGCAGCCTGTGAAGTGTTACAAAGGCCATAAAGATAAGGATGTGCAAGGTTCTTTATTGGGCAGATCCACATCTCACTGAACCCATCATCTGCTTGGTTCAGATCAGGAGGAGACCAAGAGGAGGTGATCATATCCTGGAGGATGCTGGTGGTTAATACACATCAGCACCTGTTAAACACTACAAACACAGCTACACTTAGGTGAATGTAAGGTTCCCTATTAAATGCCTAATCAAGCAGATACTATCACCTGCAACTTTAAAGTGACACTTTTGCAGTTTTTTTGTTCTAGTTTTGGCCTCATTGGCTTATCCTGAACGTGAAAGAGAAAGATCCTCTCTGCATGAAGCCAAGAAAATACTTTCCTTTGAAAACCAACTCTTCCACTTTATCTCCTTTCTCCAGTTATGAAACATTGGATACTTCACACAGCAATCATATAACCAAGAATTAACAATCAAATATAACACACAGCAAATATTCTCAGATGAGTCACTGTACTCTTTACATTCTTGATTTGTTGGTTTCTTTGCTGAGCAATCATCAGCTAATTACTGGGCTAACTACAGAACTCCAAAATAGGTACATCTGCTCAGACACAGCCATGAAGGAAAGAAAAGATTTCTCATTTCATACTTGAGTTAAAATTAAAGATACATAATGATAGTTTTCAAGACATCTCATTATAACTTTGTTTCAGCTATTCCCAATTTTTGACACAAGTATGTCCTTCATGTTTTTGAGAGGACTGCACAGCTCTATTAACTAATGCCATAACCCTACCTTCAGGGTACTCTCCCAGGTCTTGTAATACATTCGAGCAGATTTGGGTTCCTCAGTTCACTATCTGGAAAATTCCAATAGATCAGGTAACATTACAAAAACAGAAACAATCCTGCTACAGAACATAGGGCACAACTTTTTTCATTACTTTTACATCCCCCACACATAAAGTGAGGAAGGAGTAACATCAAATGCTACCATAGATGTTTACTGGTCTTTTAACCAACATGAAAGTCTACCTGGTGGACAGGACAGAGTTGACCACCATACAGCACCTTGGGATTCATAGAAAAGAACTCTATAACCAGGAAAGTTTCTGGAGTGTTCTCCACTGCATCAGCAAGCTGTTAAAATCATCACTGTATCAACACAGAAATATACCTCTCCCCACTGACAGTTGTTCAAACGCCAGAGTACCTGCCAAAAAGGCGACTGGCTTTTGTTCAACGAAAACAATGCAACACGGACAACAGGCAGGCAAGTCATGCTGCAACAGCAGCTTTTAAAAGTAGCAGAAAAAAAACAAAAAAAAGAAAACCAAGTTTTTCTGAGAGTTCTCATCTTTTTTTTTAAGGAACTCTAAGAGGAATATCTACTACTGTTACAGCTACAGGTAGGGCTGCTGGTGGATATTCAGTTTCCAATTATTTGTTACAACACAGCTGAGAGCAATTAGGCAGTTTACATATGACTGGTAGGAGCCCAGTGCACATTATGTGGACCATCAGGTCCTGCAGCCTAAACACAACTCTTGATTTAATGGATAAATGAATTTTGCTAAACCACTTCAAATACAGGAATGTTTTCTGAATCTGTGTGCAGGCTGTTAATATATTTCTATGAAGTCTCATTCCAAAGAGATCACTGCACACTTTGTCAGATGCAATAAAAACTGCACCCCAAAATCCCACACCAATGAATTTGATACTTTTTTCTGGGGCTGCTAGTAAGCTTCTAGACTGACATCTTGTTTGGCAATTAGTTTTCTTTTCAGTGATACTTGCTATGATAGTTGTCTGCTTTTCATGAAAAAAGGGCTTTTTTCCTATTTCTCTGCCTAACCTCGACCACCAATAGAAAACACATTTTTGTTTTTCTCCACCAAGTACACTGATTCCTTCACTCTTTCCACATTCTGTGCTGTGGAATCACAGTGTTCTTGGCCCTAAAGGAGAGGTCTGAGGATCAAGAAAGGGACAAAGTAAGGCTACAGATTCACTGTGTCTCTTACTGCTCAATCACCAGTGCCATGGGACTTGTCTCAGTCTTACAAAAGCCATTAATGAAGACCTGAAATTGCTGCTATGCTGTCTTGTAAGAGGAAGGAGATAATACAGAAGCACATTAATGCAATACCCTAATTTTGCTGCATTATTAAATCAGTAATTAATTAATCAATAATTAAGTGATCTCAAAAGACTGTGTCCTCCATTTATAAAAGGAATAAAGGAATGTTCTTTCACTCATGCAAATGTAATAAAAGTCTGTCTGGCTTGGAAGCCAACAGACAGAAATATCTTCAGGACAAACGCCATGGAGTAGAAAGTGAAACTTTATAAAAAACCATGATGACTTTCAGTATAAACAACACAAATCTCTACAGCACACAGTGCGTCTGACATACTCCAGGTGAAAGAACATATTTCAGGACAACAGGTCCATTTATGGTCCATTATGTTTGAAACCATTTTGATCTTTCAAAAACGTTTTGAAACATCACAAATCACCACTGTAAGCAGTTGTGTGAGCAGGCAGTCTGGTCCTGGGGCACCTGGCAGAAAGACACAAATGGGGCCCAGCAAGGAGCTTAAGGCTTCTGCTGTGTGGGAGTGGAGGCAGTGGCTGAGCTGAGCCCTTTCTGCCTCCTGCTCTTGTGCCAGAGGAAGGCCCTGTCCAGGTGCACAGCGGAGCAAGCGCTGAGGGACAATTTGTCTCCTGGGGCAAATCCACCTTCATAGAGTGGGATTTCTGGAGGAGTGAACATCTGAAAGCAGCTCTGAGGTGTGAGTCCAGCCCCCACACTTTGTGCGCCATGTAGGAGCTTGAGTTGATTTAATCTGTCAAAGAGGATCTAAAAAGGGGTCTAAGCTGTCCTTGGCACCAAGTGAAAAGTTTGCTAAGGGTTGGGCTGTGCTGGCCATGGTTCCGAGCTCTCCATGGTGGCGCCGTGCCAGATGAGACGGAAAAAAGAGGCTGGGGAGCTGCTGGACAATGGTTAACAGGGAAATCCAAGCAAATGCAGAAGTGTACTGCTGAGTTTAGCAACAGAAGTGGAAGAACCACTGATACCAATAACAACCTGTATATTTCTTGTAGCCATGGTAAGAAAGCATTGGTACTGGCTGCCCAGGGAAGTGTTTGAGTCCCCATCCCTGCAGGTATTTAGAAAACATGCAGATGGGGCATTTAGGGGCATGTTTTAATGGCGGACATGGCAGTGCTGGGTTAAAAGCCTGACTCACTGATCTTGGAGGTCTTTTCCAAGGTGAATGATTTTATGATTCAATTATGTAATGAGGACTCTTGATCAATATTCTGTCTTTCACAGATTTCAAGCAGAAGTCTAACACCTTGACAATCCAAGAGGAAAACAATGGGAAAATTAAAACTGTATTCAAAAGGCTTTCAAGCTTCCCTTCCATGTGCATGCTCTCGATACACACATTCCAGTCTGGGGTTTGGAGTGTTTGGATGTTGACTTTCCCCACTGAGCAACTCATTTATTGGCAACTGAGACCATTATCATCACTTCCAAAATCTTCATAGCAGATGCTATGGTATCATTAGGAATTTATTCTTTCTCACCTTTTAAGTGATCTGTGCAATTCTCAGACTAAATTTGGGAAGGAAAACCAGTCCCATAATAAAAGATCGTGGTGAAATAGAACAGCTTTGATTTTCTGCTTCATAGACTAGAATTACTTTTTATTATTATTCCCAATGTAAAAAAGTAGCCACTCTCATAACTGAGAAGTCTTCTTCTTTTGTAAGACTTAGTGATGAATTCTTCACATATTCTTTAGTTTGCCATGTTTCTTGCTTCAATTAGAATACTGAGCTGAAGGTAATAAAGGTACTGGCCTTGTCTATTTAAGCTGTGTCCAGCCAGATGCAACAGGCATCAATATATGATGTCAAACAGTTGAAATTTTTTAAGGTCTTTTGCTCTTAACGCAAACATAAACCAATAGCAGATGAGCCTTGTCAACAATTTGCCAGTTGCTTAGTACACTCCTACTATCATGTTCTAGACTGCACACTACAGATCTGGTTGGCATTAAAGTGCATAATGAAGAACATATTTGCATCCTGTATTTTTCCAATTTTAATCACTATATTACAGGCTTAACAGGCTTACAGTTCATGTCAGGAGCCAAATTGTTCTAATAAAATATGAAGCATTTATCTACTGAGAGGCTGGAAAGAGCAAAGTTTGTTTATTGCCAAGTCTGAAACAATGCTAACTAGAGCGTGTGTTACTTAATCTCATTCATGCCCATAAGATTTTACATGCTAAGACTAAGCTGAGTAAATAAAATTCAGAAACTTGAAGGAAATCCCATTCTCTTCTTTTTATTGAGCATTAGTAACAAGCTTGGCTCTGTAGTGGAAATAGCCTGTTTTCCAGCTCATTTCAGCTACATCTAAGGCACCTAAGGCTTCATTATAATCTACGTAAGACATGAAAACTTCTGGGCAAATAAACAAAGAAAAACAGTCCTAACAGAACCCAGGAAAAGCACTGGATAAGCAAAGCTTCTTCACAAACACATCCAACTGTTACAACATTTCACCTGACACTCGTAAACCAATGGTGATATTCTCATTCCCCCCAGGTCAGCAGAAGATGAGCCATTCATTTCACAGGGCCAGAATTCTCCCTGTATCTTTGCCTTAAGGAACTTACAGAGCAGTTTAAGCAAACAGAAATACTATGCTCTAAAGTCCAAGCATGAGATTCTGACCATTGTGTTGCTGACTCGGAAGAAAGCTTCCAAAGAACATGCCAGATAAAGGCACTAAAAAAAGAAAATATGTAATGCAAAGGAACAGATCTTCCAAACTATAAACATGCAAACAAAAAAAAAATCGTGTAGCAGAATGCAAGCAAAACCAAAATACTAGACAAAATGTCCCATTTTCCAGAAAAAGAAAGGTGGATACAGGACGTTTTCTGAACAACTTCACCAAGGTCACATATGTTGAGAATCAGGAAATGAAAATATATCTTCTGTGCACCTGAGAGAGTTCCTGATCATTGCAGTCATCCTGTTCTAAATATTTAGCAAAACTGAACACAATCATTGCAAAACCATAATTTATGAAACTCTTTAAAAAACCCAAATTACTAGATTTTTAAAACTTCAAAAATTCCTACAAAGTTATCTTCCAAAACAAAAATAAACAAATGAAACCATTTTCAATAAGGACAGGTTTTTTGGATGTTGGGAGACAAGAAGGTGGTATTTCAAATAAATATGGAATTTCCAGCAATAAGCTCTGAGAAGATGCTGGATTTGCAGGCAAGACAAAAGAGCTTAGAGACACTTGGACAAAGAGTGAAGGAAGAACAAATGCCAGTTGTGCTGCCATAGCTGCACTTGACTGAGAAGAGGAGCAGCAAAACAATTTAACTAGAAAGGGGAATGTAGAAGAGCAGAATAGGTGTCTTTAAAATAGTGGAGAAACACCGGATTGAAAAATTAGAACTCTGAAAATATGAAAGTAATTGAGTTAGAGAAAGATATATTAAAAATACAACCCCAGCTGAATGTCTCCACACTACAGAAACCTACACTTAGCTGCAGGACATCACTTTAATTCAACCCAACATCACTGGGCTTCACATCCTGCTTGTACGTGCCGCATTCAAAACATCCACCAAATCTTCTGTCATCCTCCCTGTTGTCAACCCCAGGCATCAGAGTTTCAGACTTTAAAGATGATGGACCAGACTTAGAAATCTTGAACTAGAAGAGATGGAGCATATTTGCTTTTCAGATACATACAGTTATCTCCACATCTTGCAGGAATACTATTAAAAATGAAATTAAATGTAGTAGTTTCTGTATTTCAGATCCACTTAAATCACAGCGGGCTGGGTGTCATTGTGAAAAATGACATTTAATGACTACAGAGCTTTTTTAAATTCAAATGAGAATTCCCTCATAAAGAAGATAAAAAATAAAAATGCATTAAATTTACCTGTGTACTCTGAGTGCTTACCATTCAGTACATTTCAAGAAGAAATTAGAATTAGTATTTGGCAAGGGCCTGTTGATTTTTTTTCATAACTCCGTGGAAATGTAAATGCAGTCTTAAAAACAGAGAGGTTATATGTTTCTAAAAAACTAAAAGCTACCTGGCTGACATTATACAGATTATGTTTGCAATGTGAATAATGAGAGACCAGAGAATTAAAGAAAAGATAGTGGAAGCTCTGAGGAGGCAAAGAGGAAAATTATATATCCTTTTTTTATATTCTTAATACAAAAAATACACATTTCTTAATGTTGAGAATACTTTAAATTTTTAAAGCTATGTTTCCACTTTCAGGTAAGTTAAATCTAGTAACATGTTCAGCTTAGCATCTCTAACTGTGGGCCTCTTTGAGACATCTTAATTTCACAGCCCAGTTCTGAGGTATCTGATAATACAGTTACCTCATTTTGGAAGGAAATAAAACATAATTTGGGTTTTTTTAAGAATATGTAAGTTCTACATGCAACAATTAAGTCAGACTACTGCAAATATCTACCTGCAATTGAGGAGCTCCATCCTTTGTATCTGAAAGTTTAAACATCAGGATAAAACCCCATTTAAATACTTTCAGACACTTACCTAGTAATGAAAAAAGGCATTAGTAGTTTCTGCACCCTGCAGAGCACTGATGCAGAGTCATGCAAGTTTTGCTGTCTCATCTCTGATAGACACGACAACACAAACAACTTCACATCAGATAGGGCCAGCACTTTCTAAAGCTCCTAGATCAATGCCATGGGTGCAATGTTCTACATGCTGGTGTGTGCTCAGTCAATAAACCTGGAGGCAGGAAACTTATTTATGTGCTTGTTATCCTTCATAATAACCATATAAATGCCTAGAGATTAACACCTGTTAGCCATGCATATCACTGATATAACTTAAACTGCACTGTGATAAAACACTACCCTCTACGCCAGAGGTACTGAGGCACAGAAGAGAAAGACAGACTTGCAGTGCCTGCTTAAGCTGCTCAACGTTTATTGAAGAAAAACAGAGAGAGAAAAAAACTTGTGGACACACATGCAAAAATCTGTTATGGGGTGGTGGGGCAGAAGAATCTGATTTTAAACATACTGACCAGCTCTGTTGGTAAGAGAACCAGGCACCTTGGATTCAAATTTCATGCTCTCACCACTAAACCACAATCCCTGCAAAGCATTTAAGTAAAGCTGTAAAATGGAACATCAAACAGCAAATGCAAAGCTCTAGGATGTACTTGAATATTATCAAGAGCATTCAGCTAATCAGATTTCTTCTTAGCTAAACATACATAAACAAAAGAGAAATTATTCCACACAGTAGAATATCATGGGGATCTCTACATGATTACTACAAGGAGAGAGAGAGAGTGTTTCTGTTACAAACTAAGAATGAATGACAAAAACAAGAAACAAATAAACACTATAACAAGCAGTGATGAAATACCAGTCAGCTATGTTTGTGGCTAAACAAAATGGTTAAATCTTAGTCACAATTTCATAATTTAGTGGTATGAGATGTAAATGCAAAAGAAGGTTAACTCTAAATAGTTCTGACATTAAATCATTGCAATATAAGTCTCTTGAGAGACATGCTATTCCTCCACAGCACTGCATTTCATTGTGTGCTTTTTCTCATTACATATCCACCAAACTTAACTGTGACTTAAGGTATTTTTAAGATCAAACCCAGAACCGCACATGCCATGCTGAACCTCAAAAATATAGAATCAATTACCATTTGGTGTAGAAAAACAAACTTTGCAATGAAAATTTTACATGGAAATTGTTATACTGAGCAAAAGCATTGCTCACTGCAGCAGCAGTCAATGCTTTAGAGAAAGGTATCAGGAACCTCTTGTTGGTAAAGGCAAATTCATCTCCCCATTAAGAGTATTCCCAGTCTGTGATACTCAAGGCTATATCTAGAAGCATGAGATGAAGTAATTCCTCTGAAAAAACTATAACCTTAATCAGAAAATCTGTGGGTTTTTATTGCTATATAAAAGTATTACCTACTTTATCATTCAATAGTCAAACCTCAGATTTAGCAGGAATGGCTATAGGGGCCTGCTGTGGTGAACGTATGTCTAGTCGCATGACATCGGCACAATCATTTCATTTTCTTCAACCCCTATGCCATGAGTAAAAAGAGGGTATCACTTGTGACTTGTTTTTTCAGAGGTACTAAGCATCCCCAATTGTCATTCTCTTTCACTTTATTTTGTAACCCCAGGACTCCATTTCTAACCCTGTAAGAGATACCCATCACTTCAGAGAGGTGCATGGGAAAGCATCCTGAGCACTCTAAAACACTATCACCAAACAGAAGAACACATGATTTTCAAGACACAATCACAGTTAATCATGTTATTAACAATAAGGTCACTGGGTTTGCTAACACCACATAATCAGAAAGCAAATACCATGGTGGATGAAGTACCATTGCTACTAACCACTCCACTGGGTCTTCTCTTGGAATTTGAAGTGTCAGTGCATGTGTTTTTTTTGAAGCTGTCCACATCTATGGATACGAACTACACGTGTAGCTGCTTATCAGCTAGAGTGCATACACTGAGATCCCAGCAAAGATAAAAGCAACAGAATGCAGATGAAAAAAATGTTGACTTTAGTAATTAGAAAAAGCCAGCTGCAGCTAATAAGGAGAAGGAATGTTAAACTGAGATCTTTTTATTTTTTTTTTCAAACTTACTACAGCTGAGACACAGAAGCCAAGTAAATCACTGGACTCTTTCACTCTATGGCTGCTGGTAGAGAACTGTGCATAGAAAAACTACTGCAGCTGATCTGGTAGGAGCATAAGCCCTAAATGGAGGTCTTCGTTCAGGTCAAGCTTTGGCAAATTCTAATACTTCTCAGGTGACATTACATGTATTCGACCACATCCAATTGATCTCTGCAAATATTTTCCTTCCTCTCCTCCTTAAGCCTTCCAGAGTGTGTTTAAGTAGCACAAACTAATGTTATTTTACCCAATGAGCCTCATGTTACATCAGGCTCAATATGCAGAAGTTTCACTTAGCGCCTGCTTGGAAAGCTATTAGAGGAAACAATATGAAACCAAGCCTGTGTTCAGACCCAGGTTTAACAGAGTTACATTTCACCCCTTTTCCAAAGCTGAAATAAACCCCTACATATTGATGCCACCACTAATTACAATAACTGAAATAAAAGTTGGAAGCAGCAAGACTTTTTCCAGGAGTCTGACGAAAGAGCTAAAAGTAATTAAAGAGTTCTCAAATACAGCATTAGCAAATTGACAACAATATCCCAGAGCACAGACCACCTCAGGAATCTCCGCTATGCCTGAGACAGATTGACATCACCCCCAGATTTACAACAAAATGAGTGACACTAGAGTTAGGTCTAGTATCTTAATTATTACATTCACAGTGCACTCTTTGGTATCTGTAAATAATTTAGAGAAGAAAAATGGGGGAGCAAGGAACTCACGTGATGCAAAATTAGCATGACATAGAATCTTATTTTTATGACAACCTGTACTACTGCTAAATACCAAGAAGCTTCTCTGGGCTGATTTTAGTACTCCAGCAAAGTTAAGTGGATTGCAACTGCGCGTGATTCAGTCACTTATCCTAAGGATTCCTAAAGAGAATAGATTGTCTGTTTCCTCCCCACAGCTGGCCATTACTAAAAAGAAAAAAACAGGCATAAGCCAGGTACCCAACACATTTCCAAACCACTTTTCACAGAATGGCTGAGGTTGGAAGGAACATCTGGAGGTGAAAGGAACCATTTGCTCCCATTACCCTGTACAGGTAGAGACAGATAAATGCAGCTGCTCAGGACCACATGTGGATGACTTTTGAGTATCTCCAAGGACAGAGACTCCACAACCTCCGTGGAAAACACATGACAATCCTCAGTCACCTGCACTGTAAAAAAGTCTTTCCTGATGTTCGATGGGTACCTCCTGTGTTTCAGTTTGTGCTCATTGCTTCTTGTTCTGCCACTGAGCACCAGTGGCAAGAGTCTGGCCCTGACCTATTTGCACCCTCCCTTCAGCTACATTGATGAGAACCCCTTTGAGCCTTCTCTGGGCTGAACAGTCCCAGCTCCCTCAACCTTTCCTCACAGGAGAGATGCTCCAGTCCCTTAATCATCTTTGTGGTCATTTGTTGAACTCTCTCTAGTTCTGAGGAGCCCAGAGAACGGCACAGCATTCAGCTATGCTTCACCAGTGCTGACTAAAGGGATTATCTGCTGGCAATCCAGACCACCATTAGCCGTCCTTGCAGCAAGGGAACATTGCTGGCTCACACTCAGCACAGCATCCACCACGTTCCCCAGGGCCCTTTCTGCCACTCTGCTTTCCTGCTGGTTGCCCCCCAACTTACAGTGATGTGGGGGGTTGTTCTTTCCCAGGTGCAGGACTTGGCATTTCTCATTGAACTTTGTGAGGTTTCTTTCGATTTTTCCCGCTTGTTGATGTCCCCTGTATTGGGGATATTTTCCAGAATACTGCTGGCACAAGATGCAAATAACAACACATTTTTAGCAGAAGAACAGATAGTATCATCATCTTCTTGTACACAAAGTTGAGCAAAACTAGATTCCCTTTGACACAATACAGAAGTCTCTGTATTGGGTTGCAGAGATTATGCAAAAGAGATGGATAGAGCATGTACAGCACGAATGCAGAAAGAAAAATTGTCTTTCTTGCTCAAAGAGATGCAGATGAGGCTGAACACTATTCTGAAATGGAGGAAATACTTTTTTTTTGTGCAAGTACATGCCCTCAGCACAGAGGGACTACATAATCCAGTGAATATGGACGAATCTGAGAATCAAAACTAGAGATCAGATACCCAACTTTGTCCCAAACCACTAATAAAAAGGTTATTCTATGCCTCTTCTTCCTCTCCATGTGTGAGTTTTGTTTACCTGAACCCCTCAAAAGGAGTATATATATTTTTATTACTCCACATCTGTACAGCACTAGAGATACATGCTGTGTAGAACTAGATGCTCTACAGGTTCTGTTCACCTAAATACAAGATTTTGCAGATTTGCTTCTCAGTTTCACACCACACATTTTGCATCAAAGCAGCTCATAGTTTTCTACTTCTATAAGAATCTATACTAAAAAAAACCCAAAACAACCACAAAAAAATTAGAGCACACTGGAGTCAAAGTAAGCTTTATAGCAAAAAAAAAAAGTTAAACACTACAAAAACTATCGGAGATTCCTTTCATTTTAATTCCTAACTATAGCCATAAGCATTTCCTAAAACCGAATTCCAAAACAACTTTGAAGGCCACAGATGAAATTCAGCCAACTCTGAGACTAATAAAAGAATTATGATAAGCACTTGTAATTCTGCAGTTCCATTATAGCTAAAAAGAGAAACCATGACCCAGTGTCATCTCAGCATCAGCAAAGCTGCTTAGCATTTAATGTAGAAAGACTAACAAAGAAAGCAATCCCTCCGACATCCTGAAGGTACCCTCTTAGCAGGGAGGCAGAATTCCCAACACTGAACCATGTCAGGTAAAACCATACATATGATCTACCCATGTACAATCAGTATTTGCTGAACAACTTCAAAAAGATCAAGAGAGATGCATGAAGGCCAGGCATATTTTGCATGGTCCAGGCAAGGAACTTAACTTGAACAACTGTCCTGCTGCCACAGGAGTAGATCACAACAGGAAGGGCACACAGCTACCCTAGCCAAACGGTGCCTTCCCTCAGATGTCCCTCAGAATGTCAGCTTTCCTTGCACTCAACAAAATAAGGAAGAGAACACTGACCATTTTAGAGAAGCTAGGAAATCAAATTTAGAGGTAAAACCACCTCCTGAGAATGTTCCTGGTGAAAGTAAAACACATAACCTGATGCAGATAGATAAATAAACAAACCCTCTGTGAAACGCTCTTTGGGTTTAGGCTTCTTGCAAGAGTGAAGTATCTCAGATAGAGGCTAGTTTTAAGTATTTCACATAATTGCTAAAAGCTTTAAGGAAACTAAAACCAGCAGCTGTCATGTTGTTGTGCTGTGAACACAACCTAATGCACCTCGTGTTCATCACAGTGATTGTGCCAAGTTACAGTTACTCTTGCTGAGTCAAAACTGAATCCATGCCCATCACATTGTCAGTATGCACTGTGTAAACTGAGATGTAAACCAGGTCTGAACTGAAAGGCCGAAGAACATGTCTGCTATAGGAAGGAAATCTAGGACAGATTTCTGATTTCTGCTCTGGCAGCCTTAGTTCAGAGGCTGTCGTCTAAGCAGGGCCAGCACTACAGGGCCTCCCTCACCTCAGCTGAGACCCTTAAGTACCATCTCAATATAGATAAAGCAAAAGACGACGAAACTTTAATTCCCATTCAAAAGAGTCACAGCCACGTGCTTGCCAGTGGAAACACTATGTAAGTTGGAGGGTTTATAATAAAAACATATTGTATCTACCAAAATTTTTGCGTAATTCCAGAAAGAAGAAAGAGCGAATCAGTAATATCGATCTTTACTACACACAATTGCTGTTTCAAGTTGTTTGCATCTTGCCCATAAAGTATGGACGTGATGGGTGTTGTCAGCACTGCTATACACGTGCAGATTAATCTGTGCATGCACAACAGCCATTTGTCTGATGTGGCTGGTTTGGGGTTTTTTTGGTATTCCAAAGGTGGCAACCATACGGCTGAGAAGACCATATATTACAGCAGACTATATGTTTGTGTGCAACATATTTCAGCCAGCATTTCAACTCAAAAAAGAAAATAATGTGCTTGGATCAGGAAGTTTATATTTTATGGCAGCACTGCAATTCTCTAATACAGAGAATTTGTGTTAGAGAACATTGTCCCTTTGCAGTGTAAAAGCAATACAAGCATATTCCAAGATAAAAAGGCACAAACTGTCTTCATTGCTGCACATGGTCTGCTTCGGAGTTAGTGCTCATGCAACTGTCCAGTGATTAAAAAACCTCACTAACCTAAAAGCCAACATCACAAACACTACTTATCTTCCAGGTCCCTTCCTCCATCTCACTACATTTATGTTTGGGTCTGTTTTTCATCAAGATGTAGAAAATCTTGACAATTCTCACAAAAAATACGACAAAATTTTCTGCAAGGTAAATGTAAGACTCAGTCCCTAAACCATATGTTTTTGATTATTTTTACATTTAAATCCTCAAGAGAAAAAATGTTTTTAAAAACAGAAGATCATAGTAGAAGTACTTTCATGATATTTTGGATCTATGCTAACTACACGAGATTTGCTATTATCCTCATTAAATAACACGCATAATTCCACTGAAAGTGTGTGGGGGGATGTTAGAAACACAGTTACAGAACTGCACACCTCTTCTAAATATTTGATGCGTAACCTATAATTGCTTACATTTCCCTAGTTAAGTCTTATGAACATTCCATAAAATCAACAAAAAAGGAAGGAAAGGAGACAGCATTTCCTCATAAAAGGACAAAATCTTAGAGATACATCAAGTACTTGGCTCTACTGAAATTTGTATTTCAAAAAGAAACACATAATTGATTAATTACTCAAAGAACATGAAGGTTTTTTGCACTTCTCACCAGACAGAATCTTAAAAACCTCCCATTGGTCATATAATCAAGGTACCTCAAATTGCTTCTCTGCTTTCCCATAAAAATTAATCTCTTCCCCACACTATAGTTCTACTCCTTCTTTTATATCTTTTTGCATTTCACAGTTTGCACATCCAAGTCCACAAACAAGAGGAAACATCAGAAAATTAAATTGCCAATCTTTCGTATGCTGTCCCCTAAAAAGAAATTTTAAGCAACAACTTTGAATTTAAGTAACAAGCACTTGCATCAAAATAGGGTAAGATTAAAGCAGAGCTATATAAATTCACTGGAGTGTTTCATTCAAGGGTATTTAGGTAGAAACACAAGGATGAGACACGGTGATCTCTACACATCCAGAAAATGCTAGCAGCTGCTCCATGGACCAGTTTGACAAAGGTCAAAGATGTGTGTAGCTGTTTGAAATCAAAGTGCTAAGACATAGCAACCCCAAAGTAGGGACATACAAGTGAAGTCTCAAATCCTTTTAGGCTCAGAGGACGATCTACAGAGGAAAGTATCAATTTCTTGTAATTCCTTGTTGTGGGTTGACCCTGGCTGGGTGCCAGGTGCCCACTCAGTCACTCTATCACTCCCTTTCCCACTGGGACAGGGGACAGAATAAGATGGAGGAAAAAACCAGCAGGGTGAGATAAGGCAGTTTTATTACAGCAAAAAGAAAGAAACAAGCTGAGATCTGGGCGTGCAAGAGCTAAAGAGGGGAAAAAAAAAATCAGTCTCTACTTCCCATCAGCAGCGATGTTTGGACACTTCCTGGGAAGCAGGGCTTCAGCACGCGTAATGGTTCCTCCTCTCTTCCTTAGATTGTATATCTGAGCTGACGCCATACGGCATGGAATATCCCTTTGGCTGATTTGGGTCAGCTGGCCTGCTTGTGTCCCCTACCAGGATCTCGCCCACTCCCATCCCCTTTGGTGGGGGAAGGAATGTCAGAGGGACAGCACTGCTCGGCAGTAGCCAAAACACTGGTCTGTTATCAA